>JAAAKG020000017.1:3725875-3769899 GCA_010014905.2 Druon quercuslanigerum
AATTTTAGATGTTAATTTTGTTTGTCTACTGGTCTATATCAATATTATTAAAATATTGATAAATCTTAACATTGTGAAAAAAATTTCGCTATCCCAGGAGTAGACAAAGAAAATTAACATCTAAAATTATTAATTAATCTTCTTGTTTAAAAATTTATTTTTTTATTAAAAATGTAACAACTAGGATTTACAGTTGAACTACTTTCTTAAAAAATAAAAACAATTTTTTCCCCGTCGTTCATATAAAAATGCAACTTTTTGGTTAACATTTTTTTTTTAATTCTTCTTTTTTGGATGTAAATTAATTTTTTAGTTTAAGGATACACCTTTACGGTTAAAAATTGAACTACTCTTTTAGAAATTAAAAACATTTTTTTTTTCCTTCTTTCATAAAAATGCAACTTTTTGGTTGAGAATTCTTGAATTTTATTGACAATTCGTCTTTCTTGGTAGAAAAGTAAACTTTTTGTTTAAAAATTCATCTTTCTCAATTGAAAATTCAACTTTTTGGTTGATAATTTTTGAATTTTCTTAAAAATTCGTTTTTTTTGTAGAATATTAATCTTTATGTTTAAGAATTTATTTATTTCTGAACTACTTTCTTAAAAGTTAAAAAAATTTCTTTCTTTCTTTAAAATTCAACTTTCTGAATGAGAATTCTAGAATTTTATTGAAAATTCGTCGTTTTGGTGGTTAATTAATATTTTTGTTTAAAAACTCATCTTTTTAGATTAAAAATTTAACTGTTTTGTTGAAAATTCTTTTTTTTTTAATTAATCTAATTTAGTTGAAAACTCAACTTTTGGGTTGAAAGTTCTTGTATTTTGTTGTACATACATCCTTTTTGGTAAAAAATTAACTTTTTTTATCAAATTTCATATTTTTGATTTGATAATTCTACTGTTTTGTATAGAATTTGGTATAATAATAATTTTAAAACTCAAAAATATTTTTTTAATTAAAATTTTAGCTATTTCCTTTTAGGTTAAAAGTGTATCTTACTTGGTTTAAAAATTCAATAATGCCCGAATTAAATGTCAAATAAAATTATTTAGGAATTTTACTTTCTATTGATAAAAATATTTTTCGATGTTTCTGAAGAAATTGATAGAAAATAAATTTGTGATGATTACCTCGAAATTTTCTATTCCACCTAGAATGGGTCCAGCAGACCCGAGCAAACTTCAAACTGAAATATCTCCTGCTTAAACAGACTTAACTCCATTCATTTTTTTCCAATTATATCCCAGAGTAATAATAACTAAATATTGTAAAAGTAAATATAAAAATTAAATTCGTCTTTAAATATATTAAGCAAAAAATGATAAAACTTTTTGAAAAAAAACACTGCTGCAATAAAAGTCCGGGTCTCAGGGACCCCTTCTAGCACTTGAGGATTAATAAAGAGAGAAATAAAGCCATAGACCCTCCTTCGTTCTCTAGCGTTCGCTTCTTTTTCCTTTGTCAAAAGTTTGATTCTTGGTCAAGCAGAAGAAATGTATGATTTATTTATTAAAGTTTAGTGTTTTTTAGTTTAATTTTTTTCTTGTTGTTCATATAATAATTCAAGTTTTCGGTTGAGAATTTTGGAATTTTTTTGAAGTCGTCTTTTTTGGTAGAAAAATAATCTTTTTGTTTAAAAATTCATCTTTTATCATTCGAAATTCAACTTTTTGTTTCAGTATTCTTGAATTTGTTTGATAATTCATATTCTTTAATTGAAAATTCAACTTTTTGGTTTAGAATTCTTTAATTTTTGTTAAAAGTTTGTCTTTTTCTGTAAAAAATTATTCATTTTCTTTAAAAATTCATCTCTTTTAATTGAAAATTTAACGTTTTGGTTTAGAATTCTTGAATTTTGTTCAAAATTCGTTTTTTCGGTAGAAAACTAATCTTCTTGTTAGAAAGCATTTTCAGTTGAACTGCTTTCTTAAAAAATAAAATCATTTTTTTTCCTGTCGTTCATATAAGAATTCAACTTTTCGGTTGAGAATTTTTGATTTTTTTTAAACTTCGTCTTTTTTGGTGATAAATTAATCTTTTTGTTTAAAAATTCATCTTTTATAATTGAAAAATCAACTTTTTGGTTCAGAATTCTTGTGTTTTGTTAAAAATTCGTTTTTTTTTGTAGAAAATCAATCTTTTTGTTAGAAAATTAATTTTTTTAATTAAAAATTTAACAACTAGGTTTTACACTTAAATTACTGTCTTAAAAAATATTTTTTTCCTGTCTCTTATATAAAAACTCAACTGTTTGGTTGAGAATTCTTGAATTTTTTTGAAAATTCATCTTCTTTAGTTGAAAATTCAACTTTGTGGTTAAGAATTCTTGATTTTTGTTAAAAATTCGTTTTTCTTCGGCAGAAAATTAATTATTTTGTTTAAAAATTCACCTTTTTTATTTGAAAATTTAATTTTTTTATTAAAAATTTAACAACTAGGATTTACAGTTGAACTACTTTCTTAAAAAAAAACACACACAATTTTTTCCTGTTGTTCATATAAAAATTCAACTTTTTGGTTGAGAAATTTTTTTTAAATACGTTTTTATCGGTAGAAAATTATTCTTCTTGTTCAAAAATTCATTCTACTTCCTTAAAAATTAAAAAAATATTTTTTTTCATGAAAATTCAAATTTTTCGTTCAGAATTCTTGAATTTTTTATTAATTCTTCTTTTTTTGGTAGTTAATTAAAATTTTGTTTAAAAATTCATCTTTTTTAATGTAATTTATTTTTTTATTAAAAATTTAACAACTAGGATTTACATAAATTATTCTTTTTTTTTAAATTCATTTTTCTCAGTTGAGAATGTCATTTTTAAACTTCTTTAAAACTTTTTGGTTAACTTTTTCGTTTTTTTGATAGAAAAATAATTTTTTTATTTGAAAATTCATCATTTACAATTGAACATTTAACTGTTTGGTTCAGAATTCTTGAATGTTCTTAAAAACTTGTTTTTTTGGTACAAAATTAATTTTCTTGTTTAAAAATTCATTTTTTTAATGAAAAATTTAACAACTAGATTTTACAGTTAATTACTTTCTTAAAAAATAAAAACAATTTTTCGTATCTTTCATATAAAAATTCAACTTTTCGGTTGAGAATTCTTGAAATGTGTTAAAAACTCGTTTTTTCGGTAGAAAATTAATCTTCTTGTTTAAAAATTCATCTGTTTTCATTAAAAATTTAAATTTTTGGTTCAGATGTCTTAAGTTTTTTTTAATTCGTTTTTTTCGGTAGAAAATTAATCTTCTTGTTTAAAAATTCATTCTACTTCCTTAAAAATTAAAAAACAAAATATTTTGTCATAAAAATTCATTAATTTTTTTGAAAAAAAAACACTGCTGCAATAAAAGTCCGGGTCTCAGGGACCCCTTCTAGCACTTGAGGATTAATAAAGAGAGAAATAAAGCCATAGACCCTCCTTCGTTCTCTAGCGTTCGGTTCTTTTTCCTTTGTCAAAAGTTTGATTCTTGGTCAAGCAGAAGAAATGTATGATTTATTTATTAGAGTTTAGTGGAGTGTAGTGGAGTGTAGTGGAGTGAAGTTTGTGAATGGAGTTTGAGAAAGTTTTGTGGTGCTGAGTGGAGTCAGTTCAGTGATCCAGTGATCCAAAGTAAAAGAGCTTCCGGCCGTAATCGATGGTCGATGCTGTCGTTCGAGTCCTTCACTTTCCGAAGAGAAATATGTCATGTCCTTGCTGTGAGCCAACTGCTGCGCCGGGACTTCGCAGAGCCTGCACGCCAGGCCGCGCTCAATGAATGCACGTCGTTTCGAGTCATTCATATATCCGCAGGTTGCCCTCGCCTCGCCTCGTACGTACACACGTGCGTGCCCCGCTACAGCCACGTACGCGTGTGCGTAACCCTCTGCGCGCACTTACTCTCCAACAATTGCGCAATCCTGCGCCAGGGGCGATGAGGATCCCGTTTCTTTTTTTTTTTTTTTCTCTCATCTGGCCCAAAGGGACTGTCCACATATCACGTAAGACTCGAAAATCAGTTTAATCTAATCTAAACTCTGAAGGGGAGGAGGATCTAGTCTAACTTTTTAAAGTGTCATTTAGGAGTGGGAGGGGGGAGGGAGTAAAAAGATAATATTTTTTTTAGAACATTTGACAAAAAAATTCATTTTCAGTCGACAATGATTATTCATCCAAAAGGATGAATTTTCTACAAAACTGTATATTTTTTAACCTACGAAGATGAATTTTCAATCAAGAAGATTAAGTTTCAACTTAAATTTTAACCAAAAATCAAAGAGGTAATTTTACAAGTAAAAGAATGATTTCCAAAAGAAAACACAAATTATTAACTAGTTTAAATCGTCGTTCATATAAAAATTCAACTTTTTGGTTGATAATTCTTGAATTTTTCTAAAAATTCATTTTCTTTTGTTGAAAATTCAACTTTTTGGTTGAAAATTCTTAAATGTTGTTAAAAATTCGTTTTTTCAGTACAAAATTAATATTTTTGTTTAAAAATTCGTTTTTTCAGTACAAAATTAATGTTTTTGTTTAAAAATTCGTTTTTTTTAATTAAAAATTTAACAACTAGGTTTTACAGTTGAACTACTTTCTCAAAAAATAAAAACAATTTTTCCTCTATTTCATATAAAAGTTCAACTTTTTGGTTGAGAATTCTTGAATTTTGTTAAAAATTCGTTTTTTTTCGGTAAAAAATTAATCATTTTGTTTAAAAATTCATCTTTTTTAATTAAAAATTTAACTGTTTGGTTCAGATGTCTCCATTTTTTTTTAAAATAGGGTTTTCTTCGGTAGGGAATTAATCTTCTTGTTTAAAAATTCATTCTACTTCCTTAAAAATTAAAAAACAAAATATTTTTTCATAAAAATTTAACTTTTTCATTAAGAATTCATTAATTTTTTATGGATTTTTAAAGTTCTTCTTTTTTTTTATAGTTAATTAAACTTTTTGATTGAAAATTCTTCTTTTTTAGTTGAAAATCAACTTTTTGGTTAAAAATTCTTCTTTTTTAGTTAAAAATACAACTTTTTGGTTCAGAATTCTTGAATTTTTTTTTTAAATTTGTTTTTTTTTCAGTAGAAAATTAATCTTCTTGTTTAAAAATTCATTCTATTTCCTTAGAAATTAAAAAACAATATAATTTTTTATAAAAATTAAACTATTTTGTCGAAAATTCTGAAATTTTATTGAAAATTCTTCTGTTTTTGTAGTTAATTAAACTTTTCATTTAAAAATTCTTTCATTTTTATTTAAAAATTCAACTTTCTGTCAGCGAATTCTTGAATTTTGTTAAAAATACGTTTTTTTCAGTAGAAAATTAATCTTCTTGTTTACAAATACATTCTGCTTCCTTAAAAATTAAAAAAGAAATATTTTTTCAAAATAATATAACTTTTTGGTTGAGAATTCTTGAATTTGGTTAAAAATGCGTTTTTTTCGGTAGAAAATTAATCATTTTCTTTAAAAATTCATTTCTTTTAATTAAAAATTTAACTTTTTGGTTTAGAATTCTTGAATTTTGTTAAAATTTTTGTTTTTTTCGGTAGAAAATTAATCCTCTTTTTAGAAAATTCATTATACTTCCTTAAAAATTAAAAAAAAAATTTCATAAAAATTGAACTTTTTCCTTGAGAATTTTGTAATTTTAGTTAAATTTCTTAAAATTCTTTTTTTTATAGTTAATTAAACTTTTTGATTAAAAAATCATCTTTTCTAGTTGAAAATTCGACTTTTTGGTTCAGAATTCTTGAATGTTGTTAAAAATTCGTTTTTTTCGGTACGAAATTAATCTTCTTGTTTAAAAATTCATTTTTTTAATTAAAAATTTAACAACTAGGTTATACAGTGGAATTACTGTCTTTAAAAAAACATTCTTTTCTGTCTTTCATATAAAAATTAAACTTTTTAATTGAGAATTCTTGAATTTTTTTGAAAATTCCTTTTCTTTAGTTTAAAGTTCAACTTTTTGGTTGAGAAATCTTTAATTTTGTTGAAAATTGATTTTTTTCGGTAGAAAATTAATCATTTTGTTTAAAATTCATTCTACTTCCTTAAAAATTAAAAAACAAAATAGTTTTTTTTTATAAAAATTCAACTTTTTCGTTAAGAATTTTTAAATTTTATTGAAAATTCTTCTTTTTTGGTAGTTAATTGAACATTTTGATTAAAAATTCTTCTTTTTAATTTGAAAATTCAACTTTTTGGTTCAGAAGTCTTGGAGGTTGTTAAAAATTCGTTTTTTTTCGGTACGAAATTAATTTTCTTGTTCAAAAATTCATTTTTTTAATTAACAATTGAACAACTAGGTTTAACAGTTGAATTAGTGTATTAAAAAAATATTTTTTCTTGTCTTTCATATTAAAATTCAACTTTTTGGTTGAGAATTTTTGAATTTTTTGAAAATTCATCTTCTTTAGTTAAAAGTTTCAACTTTTTGGTTGACAATTCTTGAATTTTGTTTTAATTTGTTTTTTTTCGGTAGAAAATTAATCTTCTTGTTTAAAAATTCATTCTACTTCCTTAAAAATTAAAGAATAAAATATTTTTTCATAAAAATTCAACTTTTTCTGTGAGAATTCATTAATTTTTTTGAATTTCATAAAATTCTTCTTTTTTGGTAGTTAATTAAACATTTTGATTAAAAATTCTTCTTTTTTAGTTGAAAATTCAACTTTTTGGTTGATAATTCTTGATTGTTAAAAATTCGTTTTTTTCGGTACGAAATTAATTTTCTTGTTTAAAAACTCATTTTTTAAATTAAAAATTGAAGAAATAGGTTTGCCAGTTGAATTAGTGCCTTAAAAAAAAATAATTTTTCCTGTCTTTCATATAAAAATTCAACTTTTTGGTTGACAATTCTTGAATTTTTTTTAAATTGTTTTTTCCAGTAGATAATTAATCTTCTTGTTTAAAAATTCATTCTACTTGCTTAAAAATTAAAAAACAAAGTATTTTTTTATAAAAATTCAACTTTTTCGTTGAGAATTTTTGAATTTTATGGAAAATTCTTAATTATTTTGTAGTTAATTAAACTTTTTGTTAAAAAATTCTTCTTTTTTAGTTGAAAATTTAACTTTTTGGCAGAAAATTCTTAAATTTTGTTAAAAATTCGTTTTTTTCGTTAGAAAATTAATCTAAATGTTTAAAAATTCATTCTGCTTCCTTAAAAATAAAAAATAAATCTTTTTTTAATTTTGATCAGAAATTGTCTTTTTCAGTACAAAATTAATCTTCTTGTTTAAAAACTCATTTTTTTAAATAAAAATTTAACAACTATGTTTTACAGTTCAATTAATTTAACTTTTTGGTTTAGAATTCTTGAATTTTTTTAAATGTCGTTTTTTCGGTAGAAAATTAATCTTCTTGTTAGAAAATTAATTTTTTTATAAAAAATGTACCAAACTAGAATTCACAGTTGAACTACTTTCTTAAAAAATAAAAACAATTTTTTTCCTGTCGTTCATATAAAAATTCAACTTTTCGGTCGAGAATTTTTTAATTTTTTTTTATAATTCGTCTTTTTTGGTGGTAAATTAATCTTTTTGTTTAAAAATTGATTTTTTTCAGTTGAAAATTCAACTTTTTGGTTCAGAATTCTTGAATGTTATTAAAAATTCGTTTTTTTTATATAAAATTCATCTTCTTGTTTACAAATTCATTTTTTTAATGAAAAATTTAACACTTAGGTTTTACAGTGAAATTACTGTCTTAAAAAATTTTTTTCCTGTCTTTTATATAAAAATTCAACTTTTTGGGTGAGAATTCTTCAATTTTGTTAAAAATTCGTTTTTTTTCTGTAGAAAATTAATCATTTTGTTTAAAATTTCATCTCTTTTAATTGAAAATTTATCTTTTTGATTCAGAAAAAATAAAAAATTCATTTTGCTTCCTTAAAAATTAAAAAAGAAATCTTTTTTCATTAAAATATAACTTTTTGTTTAAAAATTCTTCTTTTTTAGTTGAAAATTCAACTTTTTGTCAGAGAAGTAACTAAACTAAAATTTTGACGAAAAATGAAAAAGTTAAATTTACAGCTAAAAGAATGATTTACAAAAGAAAACATAAATTATTAGCTAGTTAAAATTAACGAAAAAGACGACTTTTTAGGAAATTAGTTGAATTTTTAAGCAATTTTTAAACTTCAACAAAATATTTTTCTTCATTAACAATTAACTGAACTTTTAAACAAAACGATAAATTTTCTACGAAAAATTGAGTTATCTATTAAAAGATGAATTTTCAACTGAAAATATAAGTTTTCAAGCCTAAATAAAAAATTTTGATTTGGAATTTTAAAAAATATTTTAAAAACAAAGAACGACTTATGAACCTGTGGAAATCAACGAAAAAAATATGAATTCTTAACAAAATACCTGAATTTTCCACCAAGAATATTAATTTACAACCAAAAAATTGATTTTCTACAAAAAGATAAATTTATGAAAATATACATGAATTTTCAACCAAATTATTCAATTTCTGACAAAAAAAATTTGTTAACTAGCGAAGATAAATTTTCAACCAAAAAAATTAATTTTTAACTAAAAGACGAATTTTCAAATAAAAAGACAAGTTTTTACCCAAATATAAAAAATGTATAATCATAAAAAAAATTTGTATGTTACGGTAGAAAAGTAACTTTTTGTTTAAAAATTAATCTTTTTGGTTATAAATGTAACAACTAGGTTTTGAAGTTGAACTACTTTCTTAAAAATGTTTTTTTTGGTTGAGGATTCAAAATTTTAGTTAAAAATTAATTTCTTTAGTTGGTAAATGAACTGTTTCGTTAAAAAAAATTTTTTTTGTTTAAAATTAATCAAACTTAAAATTCAACTTTTGGGTTAAAAGTCCTTGTCTTTTGCTGGGAATTCATCTTTTTGGGTAAAAAATGAACTTTTTTATCAAAATTTCATATGAATTTTCAACAAAATAGTTCAATTTTTAAGAAAGTAATTTAAAAATAATAATATTTTAATTTTTAATAAAATAGTTGAATTTGTTAACAATTACCTGAATTTTCCACCAAGAAAATTAATTTACTAAAAAAAGATTGATTTTATACAAAAAGATGAATTTACGACAATATATATGAATTTTCAACAAAATTATTCAATTTTTGAACTAAAAAAATTTTTTAATTAGTGAAGATAAATTTTTAACCAAGAAAATTAGTTTTCAACTAATTGACAAATTTTCAAATTAAAAGACACGTTTTTACCCAAATATAAAAAAAATTGATTTGCAGTTAAAAAATTTTGTTATTTATTATTATTATTAATAATAAATAACAAAATTTGTTAAATTTTGTTAAAAACTTTTTACGGTAGAAAATTAATCTTTCTGTTAAAATTTAAATTACTTTGACAATTCATTTAAAAAAATTTCCCTTTTTGATTGCTGGTCGAAAATAGTTCTTTTTTAAAATTTAACTTTTTTTAAATTGAATTATTTTGTTACAAAAATTTTTTTTACTTAAATTAATCGAAATTAAAATTTCACTTTTGGGTTGAGAGTGCTTGTCTTTTTTTTGGGAATTAATATTTTTTCGGTAAAAAATAAACTTTTTAATTAAATTTTTATATGAATTTTTAACAAAATAGTTGAATTTGTTAACAAATATCGGAATTTGCCACCAAGAAAATTGATTTACTACCAAAAGATTGATTTTCTACAAAAAGATGAGAATTTTTTAACCAGTGAAGATAAATTTTCAACCAAGAAAATTAATTTTTAACTAAAAGACGAATTTTCAAATAAAAATAACAGTTTTTATCCAAAAATAAAAAACTTCAATTTGCAGTTAAAAATTTTGTTAATAATTTTTTTTTCGGAAGAAAATTAATCTTTTTTTTACAAAATTATTCTTTTTGATTATAAATGTAACAACTAATTAACTACTTTCTTAAAAATTTATTTTTTGGTTGAGGATTCAAAATTGTATTTAAAAATTAATTTCTTTGGTTGAAAAATAAACTGTTTTGTTGAAAATTCCTTTTTTATTTAAATTACTTTGATAAGTAATTATGCTTCCTTAAAAATTAAAAAAGAAATATTTTTTCATAAAAATTCAAATTTTTGATTGAGAATTCTTAAATTTTATTGAAGATTCTTATTTTTTGGTAGTTGAATAAACTTTTTGTTTAAAATTTCTGCTTTTTTAGTTGAAAATTCAACTTTTTGGTTGATAATTCTTGAATTTTCTTAAAAATCGTTTTTTTAGAAAATTAATCTTTATGTTTATTGTTTAAAATTCATATTTTTTGTTAAAAATTAAGCAACTACTAGGGTTTAAATAAAAACCACTTCCGTAAAAGTTAAAACTATTTCTTTGTTTCATAGAAATTTAACTTTTTGGTTGAGAATTCTAGAAGTTTATTCAAAATTCGTCTTTTTGGTATTAAATTAATATTTTTGTTAAAAAATTCATCTTTTTTAGTTAAATATGTAACTTTTTGGTTGAGAATTCTGAAATTTTGTTAACAATTCCTTCGCTTCGGTAGAAAATTAATATTTTTCTTAACAAATTAATCTTTTTGGTTAAAAATGTAACTGTTAGAGTGTTATAGGGTTTAAAGTTTAACTACTTTCTTGAAAATGTATTTTTTGGTTGAAAATTAAAAATTTTAGTTAAAAATTACTTTCTTTGGTTGAAAAATGAACTGTTTTGTTGAAAATTTATTTTCATTTAAATTAAATTGATAAGTAATTATTGAAAATTTACCTATTCGATTGTTGGTCGAAAATAGTTCTTTTTTAAAATTAAACTTTTTTTTAAAGTGAACTATTTTGTTCAAAAAATTCATCTTTTTTGGTAAAAAATTAACTTTTTTATCAAAATTTTATATGATTTTTTAACAAAATAGTTGATTTTTTACAAAAATAGTTCAATTTTTAACAAAATAGTTTAATTTTTGAACAAATCCCTGAATTTTACAACAAAAAAGTTAATTTAATATCAAAATTATAATTTTCTACAAAAAGATGAATTTACGACAATATGCATAAATTTTCAACCAAATTATTCAATTTTTAAGTAAAAAAAAAGGTTTGAGGGAACTGTTAAATGTGCATTTTAAAAAAGCGGTAAAAAATTTTTTTTACAATATGACGATAAATTTTCAACCAAGAAAATTAATGTTTAACTAGAAGACGAAATTTCAAATAAAAATACAAGTTTTTCATTAGAAATAAAAAAATAAAATTTGTTATTAAAAACACTAAAAAGAAAAGGAAAATTAAAAATACGAATTTTCAACAATATAGTTGAATTCGCAAAAAAATAGTTAAAGTTTCAACAAAATAGTTTAAATTATTAACAAATACCTGAATTTTAACCAAGAAGATTATTTTCCAACCAAAAAGCGAATTTTCTAGCAAAAGGCGAATTTTTTGACAAAATATATCAATTTTGAACCAAATAGTTGAATTCTCAACTGAAAACAAAAGTTTTCAACTAAAAATAGAACAGTTTTATTGGCAATTTAAAAAAATTATTTAAAAAAAGAGCGACTTATTAAACAGTGGAAATCAAAGAAAACAAAGACGAATTTTTAACAAAATAGTTGGATTTTTGAAAAAATAGATCAATTAAAAAAAACTAATTGAATTTTTTAATAAATGTTCAAATTGAACAACTATTTTCAACGAAAATAAAATAATAATAACAAGTTAAAATCCACGAAGAGTGACTAATTTTTAACAAAATAGTTGAGTTTATGAACAATGTAATTAAATTAAAAAAAAAAGTTGTTTTCTAATAAATAGCTGATTTTTTAACAAACGAAGATAAATTTTTATCAAATAAAATTAATGTTAAACAAAAAGACAAATCTCCAGAAAAATAAACGAATTTTCAACAATATAGTTGAGTTTTTAACTTAAAAAACAAGTTTTCAACCAAAAAAGAAAAAATTAAATTTTCAGTTTAAAAATTAATAAAGAACAATTTAAAGCTAACGAAAAAGACGATTTTTCAAACAAGAAAATTAGATATTGATTAAAATTTCAACCAAAAATGAAACAATTAAATTTGCAATTAAAAAATAATTTACAAAAGGAAAACCAAATTATTGATTACTTAAATTCAACGAAAAAGGCGATTTAAAAAAAAAACTTTTTTGAATCCTGAATTTTTAACAAAAAATCATGAATTGTTTTAACAAATAGCAGAATTTTTAGCTTTTAAAGAAAACATTTTTAACCAAAAATCAAATATCTACATTTTCAGATAAAGAAATTTATTTTTAAGAAAAGAAGAAACAAATATTCAAAATAATTCTAATTTAATAAATAATTTTCAAATCAATAATTTATTTTTTAATAAATAGTTTAATTTTATACAGAAAAAGTTTAATTTTTAACCAGGAATATGAATTTTCAACATAAATGTTAATTTTCAACCAATACTTTAATTATCTACCGAATTGTTAAATTTTTGAACCAAAAAGACAGATTTTGTACAAAATAATTTAATTTTTAACAGAAAAATATGAATTGTCAACAAATCAGTTAAATTAAATTCAAATAATTAACTTTTAAATGAAATGATTTCTTAATGTAACATGTAAATTTTTAACCAAAAGAATGAATTTTCAACCAAGAAGAGTATTTTTTTTATCAAAAAGGTGATTTTTCAACAAGAAAGAATGAATTAAGAAATGGAATAATTAAATTTCAATTAAATTCTTACACACACGATAAATGTTTAAAAATAAATATAAATTTCAAAGGAAAAAGACAAAAATTTGACCAGAGTGTGGAATTTTCAACTAAAAATTCGATTTTTTTAACCAACAAAAAAGTTGACTTTTCAATATAAAAGAATTTTTAACCAGAAATGTTTTAGTTGATATTTCAACTAAATTTAAAATTTTTTAATTTTTACAAAAAGAGATCAATTTTTAAAACCAAGTAAATCATTTTTTTATCAACAATAATTCTTTTTCACCAAAAAAGAGAAATTTTTAACAAAATTCATAAATTTTTAAACAAATAATTCAATTCTGAACCAAAAAATACATAACTTTTTAATCAAGAATTTATGTTACATTTTTAGTAAGAAAATGATTAATAAATAATTAATTTTTAACAAAATAGTCTAATTTTCAACATTACAAACAAAAGGGCAATATTTAAACAAATAAATATTTTTCATCCAAATTGTTTAAATTTCAAGTCGAAAATTTCAGTTCAAAATCTTATTTTTAACCCAGAATGATAAATTTCCTACAAGTCATATTAACTTTTTATCAAAGAGAATTAAAAAAAATATATATGAATATGCAACGAAATAGTTGACTTTTCAACTAAAAGAAGAGAGGTTTACAACAAAAAATGGAATACTTAAATTTTAAAATAAAAAAAAAAATCAGCAACAACAAAAAACGAATTATCAATCTATCCAATTAATTTTCAAGATAATTTTCGACGAAAAAAAAAAGATGTCAACCAAAAATGTCTTATTGACAAATAAAAAATGCTCGAATTTTTTACCAAAAAAGACAAAAACCTGAACCTTTAAAAGAAATTAACAAATTAGTTCAACTTAGTCAAATCCTCAACCAAAACAGATTAATTTTTAAAGAAACAATAAATTTTTAACCAAAAAGGACGAATTTTCAACCAAATATTGAATAATCAACTAAAAACGTAAATTTTCAACCTAATAGTTGAAATTTTAACTAAAAAAATATACAATTTTTTATGAAAAATGTCATCGTTAATATTTGGGTAGAAAAAATAATTTTTTTCCAAAAATTAAACGATTTTTTAACAAGCAGATGAATTCACAACAACAAGATGAATTAATGATAGGAAAAAAAATTATTTGGCCGGGGATCGAACCCCAGAGATGTCAACCCATCCCGGTTACTTTTGTGATGGTCTTGTTCGTTTCAACTCTTTGTTTTTTTAAACTTTGTGGTTGAATCTAAAGAAAAATGGGAAGAAAAAACAATAAATGTTTTAATATAAGAAATATAGCTATCAAATTTAGACTACCTGAAAGTCTTTTCATTTGTACTGCACTTGATGAAAGGGAGGACAAATTAATTAAGATCCTTCAACGGCACGTGGTCCACATACAGGGTAAAGTTATACGTTTCGGAAGGCGTGACGGAAATGCATTTGTTGGTTGACTCGTTTACACGTGGGCGCCGACGGGATGCATTTCCGTACCGTAGAACACCGGATATCCTCCCTAGAAAACTAAACCGCACGCGAATCGTGTTTGTCACTTTGCCTACATCTTTAGATCCCTTTCTATTTTCTTATTCATCTAATAAATATTTCCCGAAGCTGAGCTCTTGTATTACAGTATAAATGAAAATTTAAATAAAAAAAACTTTAAAAGAGGCATCAAAACCTTTTATACAAGATTAACTCTTACTATCCTTTCTCAAAAAATTAGAAAAAAAAAATATTTTTGGCCAAGACTCGAACCCTAGACACTGACCTTATCGATCCCTTGCTAAACGACTGGGCTAAAATTCACGTGTTCGATTCCAGTGACGAGTCTCCTCGTCCTTGCGGTCATCCTTCCGCGAAGGAGAAAGGCCTTCCCAGTCCGAGAGGAAATTGTCAATTGATAGGGACGCTGTGTGGTTTCTGGGGGGTCAAATGGGTGTTGATATACATATATTGATGTGGATCAATTTTTTTTCGAAGACGAGTCTGTAATTCAATACTCGGGTGGAGACCTTGAGCGCCTTCCCACACACGAGTATCACGTGCTAAGTATAGTTCTACATGCCGCCTTATTAGTTCAACTGGGCACTCCTCAGTTAGCTGCATTACTTAGGAGACGATATAGAGCATGTGTTTTCATATTGAGGATGATTGATATGCATCGATCATCCGATTGATGCATCCCACGTACCAGTCGATATTTGTAAATAATCTTGGTGAAGTTCTCAAGTCCAGACAAATAGTCTGCATCAATTTCAATGACAAAGTTGAGGAATTTCCTTCCCTTTTATCAATAATATTACTGGAGAAGTATTTTTTCATGCTAGAATTGACAATTAAGAAAAATGATGTGTCTTTGGCTGAATGGATAGGTGAAAAACTGATGAATCAGAGGTCAGAGGTTCGATTCCAGCCGGGAGAAGCTTCTCAAAAAATTTTTTTTTACATATTTCTGTGACATTGAGAGACAAGTTTCAACTTTCTGAATATACCATGGGAGAATTTTTTTTAAAAATGCAAGAATTTCTCGAATTTTTTAACCTGAATTTCACTCGTGGTATAACCTAGGACAGTTTTAGAACACAAAATTCAAGATATTTAAATGAGATTAAAATCAAATTTAAAAATACTTTTTTAAAGTCCAATAATCAAGCTAATGTAAAAAATTCCTGAAAATAAGATCAATCTGAAAATTGCAATCTGAAAAAACCCTTTTCCTTTTCTCTTTTCCCTCTAAAAAAATTTAAAAAAATAAAATAAAAAAGAGGAATGAAAGATGAGAAGGCAACCAACCAAACTCCCTTCCTTCTCTCTCTTTTTTTATTTCTTTCGTCCTTTTTTTTCTTATTATTATTAAATCACAATCAAAAATCATTTATCAAATTTTTTGTTTTGAGTTGTAAAAAATAATTTTTTCCCTTTTTTTAGGGGGAAAGGAGAAAAAGTTTTAGAAAAAATCTGAAATTAGTACTACAATAAAAATTACAAAATCTTTATGGGTTTCCGAGATATGACTAAAAATGTCCAAACGTTTTTCCCCTAGATATTATGCCGTAACTTCAACTCGCGCTCTAAATTAGGAAACTTATTTTAAAACTCTGAGATTAGAAGGACGTAATCCTTGAAATCTTATCTTTAATTTAAGCCCATTAATATTTTAAAACCTTCACGGGTTCTTGAGTTATCACCAAAAATGTCCTAGCGTTTTTGGGTCAATAGAAGAAAATGATTTCTTAATGTAACATGTGAATTTTTAACCAAAAGAATGAATTTTCAACCAAGAAGAATATTTTTTGTCAAAAAGGTGATTTTTCAACAAGAAAAGATCAGTTTAAAAAAAATGGAATAATGAAATTTCAATTGTTTAAAAATAAATATAAATTTACAAGGAAAAAGTCCAAAATTTGACCAAAGTGTTCAATTTTCAACTAAATATCGATCTTTTTAACCAACAAAAAATTTGACTTTTCAATACAAAAGAATTTATGCCGTAACTTCTACTCGCGCTCTAACTTAGGAAACTTGTTTGAAACATCTGAAATTAACAGGACGTACTCTTTTAAATTTTATCTTTAATTTAAGCCCATTAATATTTTAAAACCTTCACGGGTTCTTGAGTTATCACCAAAAATGTCCTAGCGTTTTTGGGTCAATAGAAGAAAATTATTTCTTAATGTGACATGTGAATTTTTAAGCAAAAGAATGAATTTTCAACCAAGAAGAATATTTTTTGTCAAAAAGGTGATTTTTCAACAAGAAAAAATCAATTTAAAAAAATGGAATAATGAAATTTCAATTGTTTAAAAATAAATATAAATTTCCAAGGAAAAAGTCCAAAATTTGACCAAAGTGTTCAATTTTCAACTCAAAATTCGATTTTTTTAACCAACAAAAAAGTTGACTTTTCAATACAAAAGAATTTTTAACCAGAAACGCATTAGATGATATTATACCTGAAAAGTTTGAATTTTTACAAGAAGAAATCAATTTTTAAAACCAAGTTGATGAATTTTTTACCAACAATAATACTTTTTCACAAAAAAAGAGGCATTTTTAACAAAATGCATAAATTTTCAAACAAATATTTCAATTCTCAACCAAAAAATATAATTTTTTAACCAAGAATTTATGTTACAGTTTCAGTAAGAAAATGATTAATAAATAATTAATTTTCAACAAAAATGTTCAATTACTGTAATAAAAATTATAAAATCTTTATGTGTTTCCGAGATATGACGAAAAATGTCCAAACGTTTTTTCCCCAGATTTTATGCCGTAACTTCAACTCGCGCTCTAACTTAGGAAACTTTTTTTTTTTGGGTCAAGTTTCAGTTTGCGATCACCGCTGTCGACCGGCCTCCCTGCTGAATTCGGCGCATATACGCTTGGACATTTTTAGTCATATCTCGGGAACCCATGAAGATTTTAAAAATTTTATCAGCTTGACTGAAAGCTAAGACTTCAAAGACTACATAGTAAATCTAAGATTTTTTTCTAAAACTTCCCTAGGTCATGTCATTCACTGAAGTAAAAAATGTTCTTTCTTCTTTCTCGAACGAGTAATCAGGTTTCAAAGTTAAAATTTAAAACAAATTATTTTTAATTTGAATGGATTCTTAAACTTTTGTGAAATTGGTTGAGAACAAATGGAAAAAGAGATATGAGATTGACAGCACGTTACTTTGCGAATATCTTTTTATTTAGTGCAACCTGAGCTGAAAAAACACGCCTGCAACTTCAAGCTTAGTGTCCGCGTAGGCAAAACTAGACCGTATCACATTTAACGTCTACGCTGGCATTTGAATCGGCCAAATACAATCTATAAGCATAAAGACACTTTGGACTTTAAAAAGTCTAAAAATTTGAAACTGAGTGCGTATTTATTGTTGCATAAGCAGTGTGAAAGCTTTATACAAATCTTTTCTTAAACTCAATTTGTTTTTTTAATATTCCGAAAAAGAGCTTCAATAAAAAATTGAATCTGAATTATTTTTCTAATAATTCACGATATTTAGGATCTTTTATGAATTGAAGGATAGTGTACAAATAGAAACATTTTGATTGATTTTACTTTTGGATTATTTTATATACTCATTTATTGTTACTTATATTTTTTATTTTCCGATACTACCTCATCTAGAACAAAAATTGAATTTTTTAAATTGTGGATTAAATAAAGTAATTAACACAGAATAAATAAAATGAGACCTATGTGAGACGTTATTTTTAAGTGATACTAAGAATTGTTGGTATGCAGGAATTAGTGCGTGTAAGCAAAAACAGAACTTCTCGTGAAAAGTCAGAGTGCATATTCCATTCCGTTGAGAATTAAGTTTAGATTTTAGAATCACTGGATTTACACAGATGATCCATCTTACTCGCCTAGATCTAACGGTTCCAGGACTGTATTCAAGATACGATGTTCCCTGCTGGCTGATAACATTATTTAAAACGCGGAACAAATGTTAAAAAACAAAAAAATTACAAAAATAAATTCTAAAAAATAAAAATGAACAAAAAAGTATTAATTTTCTCGAATCTCGTACAATTGAGTATAATTTTCATATAATTTCACATTACTAATATTTTACTTTCTTTTATAAAAACAGAGAGTAAAGAGATTTTAAGAAATTATGAAAATTTCAAATTGAAAGTAAGTAAATATCGAACTGTTTCAATGTTAATATTCAAAATTCAATAAATTTAGTGATTAAAAGCCTTTAATATTTTTAATTTATTGCAAACACCTTTCAAAACAAATGCATGGAAATTTTTCACGATTGTCAATTTTCCGGCTACCCTCGATCAAAAGTAAATAAATGAAAGGAACCGAAGCTAATACAAAAGATGTTCGTTCTATTCTTCTCAAAGCCCCAGGGAGCTCTGAAAAGAAAGGACGACTTCCGACCTTTATTTCCGCAACTCCTGAAAATTGGCGGAAAATTTACTTCCGTTCTTCCGCAGCTGGACGGAAGCGGGGCCGGAATTTAGGAGGCGTCGGCCCTGGTTGTACAATACGAGCATGAATGAAGTATCACGTCTGGCCTAAGGGAATGGCGTCGGAGTGTGGGTGGGGTGGGGGTTCGGTCGTGCCGTCGTCTACCCATGGTGGTGGAGTGCTGCGGGGCAGGAGGGGATACATTGGATGGCAAAAGCGCATGCGCGATGTACCCCACCCACAGTCCACGAGCGAGCAGCGACACCGAGTTGAGCGCAGCCGGCGGTCGAACGCTCAGAAACGAACAGGGCACGCCGCGAGTCGGAAGTAGTAAGTGTCGTTTTTTCGCTTTCGTGCGCGACAGCGAGATTCGCTCGAGTTATGTCTGGATATCGTTCCTACACAATAATAGTGACGTTCAGTTAAAAGACGTGATCGTGTTGCAAGTGAGAAAAGAGCGAATCAAGTGAAGGGAAGAAAAAGAGTGAAAAGTAGAATAGAAGGAACAGAGTCAGTGATTTGTGCACATCGGATGTTAACAGTAGGACCAGAGTGATTTAAATCGGACTGTTTTGGTCCGAGGATCTTTCGGGGTTGGAGTGCGATGTGAGCCGGCGAAAGTAGAAAGAGAGAAAGAGGTCCAGAGGTGGCCCGGTATTGGTGGAGTACGGCCCTGGACGAAGCACAGCGACATGGCCGCCGAGGCCAGCTGAACTTGTCTCGCGCGAGGTCTTACCTCTCTTTTTACTCTGGGGCGAGATCCAGGGGGCCCGTTTGCTCGGCCACGAGTACACTCGTGCCCCCGTGAGTGGCGGACACGGTCTCGATCTCTCGGAGGAAAAGAAGTTGCTCACGTAGATCGTCGATAGCGCCTCGTATTTGGACGATCTTCGAAGGAAATCGACCGGCCGATAACTGCGTCCGGACTTGGCCGAAGAGCGACGGAAGGAGATCGAAGCGAATGAGAAGTCGATCTCTGTCGTGGATCTCGGTGAGGTCGAAGAAGCGCGTGGAGCGAGAGGGTTGCAAGGGGGAATACTCGCCGGTGGAAGAGAGAAGGAAAAAGGAGAGGAGAGCCAGTGGCGTGGAACGACGGAGTGGCGAGAAACGCGGAACGTGGAACGAGTACTCCGGTCGAGGGAACGAGATCGTGGCAGCGGTACGAGGAAGAGCCTTAGGGGCGATCGAGGCGCGAGTTACGCACCTGTCGGTGGGGTGCTTCTCGCGGAGAAGAAGGAGGAGGAAGCGGTGGGGAGTGGAGTTTGCAGTTGGGGAGGAGAGGGGACGGCGAACTCGGTGAGTTTTTGGCCGTGCGTGCGTGCGTGCCTGCGTGCAAGCGCGAGCCTCGTCGAGAGGCGATGCTCGACGAGGACCGGAGCCCTCTAGTCGTATTCTTCTTGTTCTCCGTCGTCGTCGTCGTCCTCGTCTTGTTGGTGCAGTGAGTCGTCGACGCCGCGTGACACGAATGCGGGAGTGCGAGAGAGAGGGAGCCAACTGGGCTTGGCTGCACTCGGAAAGAGGATCGAGCGAGCAGGCTATTTCTGCGAACGTATAAAATAAGCAGTGAATGAAGGAGCCTGTTTACTGGCGACCGATCTACGCCAGATCATCTCTCTCTCCAATTCCACACAGGGAGAAAGAGAAAACACAAAAACAGTGGCCCCTCGACTCAAAACTTCATCGGTTTGTGTGTTTGTGTTATTTCCCAGGATCTTACTTTGAAAGGTGCATCGAAAAAATAACGCGGGTGGTGGAGAAGTGAAGGACGTTATTCGGTGTAGTAGGTGGATTAAAAAGTGTGGAAGTGTGGATACCTTGGACTGCCCCCCGCCCCCGGCGCTGCCTCCGCGGCGCCCACCCTGGCCCCCCAACAATCTGAGTCCCACGACGTTAAGAAACCTCGGATCCTCGACGTCTTCAACGTCCCTTTCGTCGACGTCCTCGTCGGCTTCGTCTTCACCCTTGGCCTCTAGGAGGCCAGCGGAGATCTTCATCAGGAAGCAGCAGCAGTTTCAGGTGCACGAGCTGCCGCCCCCGACGCCGCCGCCGCTGACGCCGCCCAACTACCCTGCGCCTCCACGGCCCCCAAGTCGAATCGGTAAGTTTTTCATTAATTATTTTTCAAAAGTGTTGAACCATCTTATGATAAATCGTTATCTTTAGACCATCGTGAAGTGTTAAAAAAAAATGTTTTTTCTATTTTTATACTTTCCTTGATTTTATTAAGGGCCTTAAATACATTAATTTACTGGGCCGAAAAGTCTTTTAAAGTCGTAACTTGAGAAATTAAGCTTAATAAAGAGGGGTTATCTTTTGGTGGGTCAACTCGTTGTTCAAATAAGATCGTGGAGATATAAGTGGGCCTTTATCATATTAAGGAAGTTAAAGTGAAAGAACTGAGAGTTACTAACAAAATAAATCGTTAAGAACACATAATATCACTATAATCATTAATCATCACCAAAAACCACAATCAGGATTAAATAATCAATAGTCATAATCAAGAGCAAAGATTGCAATACATAACGGAGTCATCATCAAGAATCATAAACAAATGTCACAATCTTAAAGTCAAATCCCAGCAGAGTATCGTTACTTAATAGGGAATCTTAATCCACAGTCCTAATCAGTAATCAAAATCAGAAGCCAGAATCAAAAGTTAACATCCAAAAGTTAACATCCAAAAGTTAAAACACTTCAAACATATCATTGAGATCCTATATTGAAACTCATAATCTGAGTGAAAAAAAACACAATTATTTGAGAAAGTATCATTAAGCACACAGAAACAATCAGAGCATTAAATTTAAAACGATATGTACATAATAGTGTCAAATACAGCTATGCAGTGTCAAACTACAGCTAAATTTTGTCTAAAGTCCAGGTCATTACAAGTCAATAAAAGATTTCTATTGAAACGATAATCTTCATTGTGAGACTCTTCTAAGAACTACCTACCATCCAGATTGTAGAAATAGGATGGAGAGTGTGCAGATTATTACACTTCTAATAATCCATTCAGTGCTATTCTTCAGTCTAATCTTACAAATATTGCCTCTCAAAGGCCACAATGACCATAAAACTGATTTGTTTTTTAATTACTCAACTTCTATCAAAAATAACTAAATGATTGTCAGAAACATGACAGTTTCTTCAAAAAATAGACGCTTTAGGATGTTCAGGATGTCTCGATATTGAAGCAGAGCTCCCAAAGATCTTAAAAAGAAGATTTTAGATTCATGTATATTTAAGGACAGAATCTAAAATATTAAAATGATATTTTTTAATTCTGAAAAATTACCTATAAACATAACAATTTCTATCAAATCTAAAAGCATTTTTTAATCAGAGACACATGAAGGAATGCCTTATATGTGGACAAAAGGGTGTTAAACTGTTTTTTTCGTTCAATATAAATATGTGTAATATCCATTTTTCTTCGTTTAATATCTGAAAATTCCTTAAACATTTCAAAAGCTCATTTGGTAAACATTTGAATGTTGTGCAAGAATCAGAAATAATTTTGCGATTATATAAACATTAAATATTACAAATTTGTAAATATTTGTTGATTTGTCCAGAAATTAATGCAACGGCCTCACAACCATTTCTGTCTAATAATCAATATTCTGTCGAAAATACTCAAATGCTTCTCTAAATACTAGAATATCGAAAAAGATTCTTTCTCAATTAGTAAAACAGGTGACCTGGTTCTTCTGATTATAATCGATTCAGTTAATTGTCCGTACCATGCACAATTAATTCTTTATTTCCTTTTTAAGTCCTCAAACTTTGACCGGGGTCGTTGAGCGGACTCTAAAGTGTCATTACTTTTCATCCGACTTTGGCAACTCGCCTATCTGCTTGATCAGACTAATTGTAGAAGCAGGTAATCTGGATGTTGAAATCATCCGAGGTCATTATTCTTAACTTTAGCCTCTAAGCAACTGACTCAGGCTATGAAATAAAAATTTAAAAAGACTAATTCAGATTTAAGAAACGAAAAAAACAGTGATAAATCTTGTAATAAATCTCTTACTCTTGGATTCTGTGTTCTTAAGACAAGCCATTGAAGACCCAGACACTTTTAGAGTTATAAATCATTTGAGGTTCAGCCTGCATTATGTTTGATCAAGTGGTATAAATTATATCTTTCTGTTTTGAACCTTTTATTGATGGTTTAAGTTCTTGTTTATAAACAGTCCTCATCTCAAGAAGCTGGCACTAAGACTTTTTAGATCCCCGCAGTCATTTCTAGCACAGAAATGATTAATAAATTGAAGTAACAGCTTCTCCAGCAACTGATGTAAGAGTGCTCGCTCCACATAACTCTAAACTAGAAAGTAAAGTCCCGTGGCTACATATCACCGTAGACTTTGAATCAGTTTATAGAAAGCATTGCAATCAAGCTTTCAAAACGGAAAGCAATATGTATTTAAATTCTAAATCCAAAAAATTGTTTTATCATTGATCATAGAACAAGGCAATTATCATGTACAACAAACAGACAGAAAAATAATCTTCAAGTGGAATCAGAAACCTTTACCTCCATTTATATCACTTTGACAGACTGCTTCATTTTCACGATGACACCACTCCTCCATAAATCTGTTTAAAAAATATCCAATACAATTATAATTATTCCGTTTTCGTTGAAACTCCAGTTATAAGAGGACAGGCTTGACAATGTTGATGGTAGTGAATGAAACGTCAAGAGATAGAAAGTTGCGAGAAAGTCGCTGCTCGTTTCGGTTTGTAACTCGAATATGTGTGTTGTGTGTGTGTGTCAGCTTCAACCTGTAGGTGTAAATCGAGTTTGGTGGTATGGAATTGCCCGTGAGTAGGTATGCGTGTACGTGGGGGCACCACTCGCCGATTCTTAGAGAAATTCAACGTGCCACGCATCGACCTACACACGCGAACACGCACATGTACGCGAAGCAGTCGCATGAATGAAACCACGATTTCCACGCGGTCCATATTGGTATGTACGGGCTTCTATGGACCGGCGCTCCTTGGTCGCGAAAGAAATCTTGGGGCCGGTTTACGAGACGCAAAAGTGCACGCGGGACGAAGGGACGATCCTCTACGCAGGTGGAGGGATTGCTTTGGCATTCGTGTCGAGCAACGTCTTTGCGTGGGCGAATCGAGGTTTCTTTTTGCCTCGAGCGTCCTCGGAAATCGTCTCTTGGGACTAGCGATTTGTTGGACGAGTAAAGACTTGAGTTTTCAAATTGAAAATCTTGCAGATATAATTAGAACTTCCCTATTGAAGATAATTTTACATTGTTACAAAAAGCTCTAAGAAACGAATTTGCAGTAGCAAGTAAGAAACACTTAAAGGGAAAGTATGAGTTTGAAGTATAATTGAATAAGAATTGCGTGGCTCCTGCCTAAAACGCAATTAAGTTACGTAAGTGGAATGGTAAAAGATTAACTTCCAGTCTCTTTACTCGAATAGTCCGCGGAGTTTGGTTGCTTTCAATATCTTTTAGACTGAAATGAGGAAATTATTTATTTATATGGCTGCGGGTCGGTCGATCCACCTCACGATTAATTTATCTATCATGTAGGAGTATCGAAGCCGACCAGTCGAGACACCCTTTTATCGAAATGTAAATTCCCGCTGGTGTCTGGTAGCTCAAATATTTCACACTTCTTGGTTAACCAATTCTCAGAATCAGTGTTTTTGTTTTCTGAATAGTCGGAGATTTGATTCAGTGTGATGATGACACGCAAGAAATCTCGTAAATGTTCACATTCAGACACTCTGGAGACTCGATTAGGGTCCGTAGGGTCGGAGTGGCTGCCTTTTCTTTTCCAGTTTTGCTTTTGTTTTGAGCTTCGTTTTCAAGAATATTTGAAGCGTAATCTCTAGGTCGTGTTAATTAACCAATCAAGTTTGATTTTCCAAAGCAAGGAGACATCCGAGTCCAAAGTTAGCGGTTCTGAGTATACGGGCATGCGCCACGCTATCTCTGTTTGCCAACCCCGTTATCTCTGTCCCCTTTCGTCTTGGCTCTCCAGTCTCTTCCCCACTATTTCTGGAATTTCTTTCTCTCTTTTTCTCACTCGCCTGTACCTTTCTTGCTCTCTTGCACGAGCATGCTCATAATCTACATTCATCATTATACTTCAAATGCTGTGTCCGTTTCTTCGGCTTATCTCCCTTTTATTCATCCCCCTCTCGCATCTCTCTTTCGCGTTTCTTCAATTTCTCGCGGCGCCCTCTGTCTCTATAATATAATTTGTCTGCTCTCGCACTTTCTCTCTCTCTCTGCATTGTGTATCTCATTCTCAAAACAGATACGACCGAGCCGAGGTTTCTCAATTTATCGCAGTTATGATACCGCGCCCCGACTAAGAGAGTGGAATTCGGCCGGAAGACTGTCTCGTAACGTGGACCCTAAATAATTTCCTGTTGTTATCAATACGAAAGAATAGGTGCGGAATTGCAAGAGATTCATTAAGAAAATCCTTCAGAAATGAAGATAATCTGTAGATCATCGGTACATAATCTAATTAAAGTAATCCGAGGAATTTGAAAATGAGAATCTTTATAAACATTATTAGCTTAGTAAACCTAGTTCACACTGCCGAACAGTCACCGCTCAATGCGCGTATTGCGTAACAATATTGCATGTTATGTAAAGATGCGAACGAGCGACGCTGACCTATAAATAATTTTAATTATCCCGGAATTTTTTAACGAATTTTATCTTTATTTACTGTGTATTCGACTATCGAGAATAGACGTGAGCATACGATAACCGGAAAAGTAGTATCTAAGTGATTACTGAGTAAATATTGTTGTTAATGACGACAGAAAAAGGAGATTAGCTCTTCATCAATGAGCGTAAATTTTTATTTCATACATCCTGTTTTATTCATTTTTTTCTGCAACTGGTAGAGTCAAGTCCTCTCTTCCTCCTTTCTTATAAAAGTCAATACGATTTCATGACATTCGTGAAAGTGCCGCGAGTGCAGCGCGCTTTGAAACTTCCTCCCGCACATCCATCCGAAAATAGTTTTTTGACGTGTGTTCGTTCAGTGGTGCTAACCGCACAGTGGGTGTAGGGTGTCATACACGTGCGCACAGACATATCTGTATTCTGTACGTGTGTGGGTGGTTGGGTGGGTGGAGGCCCTGGCCATATGGCGTCCACATTCCATCTCCCGTGAGCCGGCGGCCATAAAGCGACAGAGCGAGATGAAAAGCAATGGTGAGGAGAAGAAATATACGGGAATGAGAGAGTGAGAGGCAGAGGGGTGGAGGGCAGGAGGCACAAGGACCCGAAGGAGTCGGTTACCTGCGTCCAGCGCGACCTTTCGTGGGTCCAACCTCGAATTACCTTTGAGAGCTCTTTAAAAATTCTTTTTTTTTCAAGTTTTCTTACCGCAGTAACGCGCAGCTGCTGCCTCGTGAGTTGCCAAAAGGAAAGAAACAACTATCGTTCTTGTGGTATTGCTTCTGAAATTCTTCAAAAGGTCCTTTCCAGAACTACACTTTTCTCAACAAACTCTAGCTGCTTCTTTCCTCGTAATTCTCGGTTTGAAATTTGAAATTCTGGTCTTGAAATTTTCTTCGTCTTCAAATCAGATATGTGACCCACTATCAAGCTTCTAGCGTTCTAAAATCGATAAGACGTCTTGTCAGCTCCGGGCATATAGCGTCGAAGTCACTGGCATTGGAATCACCTGTAGAATTATTATTTTTAATGGAAATATTCTTTTTAAATTTCACCTTGACGTGGAATTGGTATGGGAATAGATTAGTGATAGCTGTAAAACGGTATTCTGACTAGGAAGTGGAATATATCAGTTAAGGCCATGACCAGTAATGCAAACGGCCATTTAGTCAAAGATAGCTCGTAAACAGGTGATGCCATGCACGTATGTATACGTTCATTGATAAACTAGTCAAGGAAAAAGAGGAGAAGGAAGTTGGTCGTATGTTTCCTAGAAACCTCTGGAACTGCCGCCTGTTGTTGATGTGTTTGTGGTATAGAATATACGTAGGCTATTGTGTATATAAGTATGTTTGAAACATAGACTATTTAACTTTGCTGGCACACCAAGATACTTTCGCGAGCCGCGATCTCGTAATCGTCATTGCATTCAATGACAACTGACGCAGTCGCATTAGGATAGACGTTGATTCACAACGATTCTCTTCTCTGCTGCTTGAGCACGTACCCATTCACCATTCACTGCTGTCACTAAAATCGTCGGATTACAAAACGCTTATTGAAATTCATAGCACGGTCCTTGGAGGAGTGTTTCGCCAGGCTTGGTCTTTCAAATCGAATAGCGCAGAGTTGTAGTTTTATCGAAAAATGTTTTCATTCTCTTGCGTGAATTCGAAAGGTCTCTCGATATAAAAACCGTCACCTTGTACTGATACTTCTTTTTACCCGAATACAAAAAAAAAATTCCTCGACAGATACTGAATAGAGGCATTTGTGGTTTTACAATATCGAGAGATCGTATTCGTCATTTTAGTCTTATTCTGAGCTCAGATATTGAGCCGAGAGGGTAAAAAAAAAGCGACGGAGCACGCACGCATACCGCGTAGGCGACGTCTGGAGGATATCCGGTGTTGCGTGTCCCTTTAGTAGTACCCTCTCTTTACATCTTTCAAAATTGCCTGCTGCTCGTGTTCCATCTCTTGGGTACCGGCACTCTGGCCCTTTACCCTCTCTGTGTAATAAAACTCTTCTGTTCCATCAGAATGAGTTTATTGAACTGGACTACTGCATAGAAATGTTAGCACATACTTTAAGGACAAGGCCGAGCGTAATATAAACATAAAATCGCAAGGGTATAATTCTTTCCGTCAACACTGACGATGCCTGGTTATTTGCTTTTCGCAGTAGACAATTAGCGCTGTTCTTTGAATACAATCAGAAATAGGATCAGCCAAATAAGAAATTATTATCAAGTACACATCTAAATAAGAAACACTCAACAAGAGAGTCATGCTCATAACTGTTCAGTGTACGCAAGACCTTAAATAATATTTAATCGTTAACTGCAGTCGACGTATACATAACCTTTTAACGAGTGTATAAGTGAATAAAGAGAGTCCGAGCCAGGGACAAGAGAGCAAGAGAGATAAGAGGAATGACGAAGAGGATTTATCGTTGGCGTTCCTTTTATCTTTCGACACCGCTTATACACTGGCGTGCGTGTTTTCCTTCTCGCGTGCGTAACGGCGATGCCTTGAATGATGATCGTCCCGAAAGTACGACGACCGACCGGCTTCGTACGCCTCCGGGGCCTCTCTTCGTCGTCGAGGATGCTCGCCATACACGGTGATAATGTCGTCACGGTAGATTTGCCGATTACCTTAATTCATCCATTAAAGTTTCTGTAATTCTTGCTCCTCCAACTCCCCCCCCCCTACTTAATTTTTCTCTTTCTCGCTTTTCAATCAAGCATCCTTCTTTCACGCATGCACTGAATCCAGCGGTATTTGAGAGCCGCTTAACAAAATCTCAACGCCCGGGAAGAACTCGAGTTGAAGAATTGTTGTACCCTGAAGGCCGAAGAAGCAATATGCTAGGAAGTCTTCAAACCAATAAAAATTTCTTGTTGTTTTTCTTCGTTACTTAGTAGTATTAGAGATAAAGCATATCGCTCGCGACCTCCTCAATTGTCTGGGGCCAATCTCGCCTAGATTCAGCCCTGGTAGATGGTTGTGTTATGTGTATTGAACGATTCGGCTAGCCGTGTGGTGGTATATGAGTATATGCGCAAGTAGTTATGTTTGTACTTGTGTTTCCCCTCGCAGCCTCCCGGGCCCTCGCCCCGGGGTACATAACCGCCCATACGGGCTCTCGAGTAGCGGATAACCGAGCTTCGCCCATACCTCCTCTCTCTGCAACTGTGTGAGCGCGTGTCCGTGATGCGTAAGTCCAGTGGGCGCGTGTTGGTGAATGTCCATGTTGGCTAGTGTGCGTAAACGCGTAACCGCGGGAGCCAGCAACACCAACAGGTCGCCACTGACTGGAATCACGCTGTCACACTGCGTACAAGAAGCTTCCACTTCTTCGGCCACTCTGCTGGTACCTGGTACCCTCTTCCCCTCATAATGCCCGGTTCTCCATCGTCAGGACTCAAGTCCCCCTCCATTCGGTCACGCTCAGTCCCATAAGACCCCTCGTTCGTTCCACTCTTCTCGGATCTCTCATTTCTCTCTTTTCCCTTCTCGCTTTGACGAGTACGTTACACTGTAGTTTTTGTATTCAATCTTGAGCATTTCTTGATCCTGAGGATTTTTGCATCGTAAGTATTTCTTCAGCTAAAGCTGCTAAAGTATTCATGTAGCTATGTATGCTGCTGTAGGAATATAGTGTCTTCTGGAATTATTCTGATTTGACGGTACCAAGTTGATGTACCTACTGTCTATTAGATTTTGATCCAGTAATTTATCTGAAAATTTATGAATTTGTTGATATTTGCCCATTGCACTTTATCATAATATGTGTTCCTGTATCTAAATATAATGCAAATTATATATGATATATTAATATAGTTTCTAGGTTGGAAGATGTTTTTCCAGCTTACAATTAGTTCCTCAGTTTGTTCGCTTTTTACCTGTGGTTACTATACCCGTTGTAGAATGCGATGTTTTTCTCGTTGCACAATAATTGTTATTGGCTCAGAGAGCTTCTAGATCTAGATGATGCTGAAGCATGAAGTTGGGTACCAGCATGCATCAAATTAACGGAAGTGTAGTTTATTAATCCTTCTATTTTAATCTCGATTTTAATTCAATGAAAACATTGAAGTTGTTTCTTGCATCTTGTCGACCAAATAAGTGTCAGCTTGAGGCCCACGCATCGCGCGAAGCTTCTGCGTCGTGATGTTGCGAGGAGTGAAAGAAGGACGGTAAAGGGAAAGAGGTGAGGAAAAAGAGAGAAAGATACTGAGAGGGTAAAGATCGAAAGGGAGATAGGAGGCAAGTAGAGACAGAAGGAGTGGATATGAAGGTGTTGTGGTGGAAAGGGGACATCGGAGAGGAGGAGAGGTCGCGCGTTATTTTAGAGGTTGCTTGTGGACGTGGGGCGCGAGGAGTCGCGAAGTTTTTGCATGATTCTCGTCCGCCTCGAGAACGAAGGCCGCCCCACGCGGCGATCCCCGTACCAGATGTTCCCGTCTCACCGGGTATCCATCCTCTTGGTCACAGAATAGAAAATACAGAAGCGACACTCCACGTCGGCGCCTTTGATCTGCCGTAGTCCAAGTCGTTATAGCCGAACGATTATCTGCTGTGTGCACACTTAAGCTTCTCAAGTTCTGAAAATGCAAAGAATTCGTTGCCTTGGGCGGCATGATACTGAAAAAAGTAGGATACATGTTCAGAATCTTGTTGATTTGAGGAGAGTTGTTAAGTGTCAGCCACGAAGTCTGCAAATAGTCTAGGCCTAATTTTTAGGCAATTGGTGTTACTTTCAATTGATTATTTGTACTGACAGGCTGAAAATACCTCTATTTCTTAATCCAGTGAGAAACTGAATTGCTTTCAATTTGCGAGAAAGTAAAGGGCCTGGTGCCTTCGACCGGAGACTGTTTACTTCGGATTCGAGACGGGGCCGACGTTTTCGCAACGAGCCGTAGACTTCTTGTTTCTTGGCACAGCTCCTTCGCAAACTCCTACTACCCGGCAAACTTCGCCAAGAGATCTTGGTTAGATTCTGAGGAAGCAGTTTGATGTTTCATTGCGACTCGCATTAAACCGAATTCTGGGATCAACTAATCTCGGGCTTCCAAGCCGTCTGGCAATTTAGGGCCCAGGTGAAGGACCTGGAGTTCACAGAACGGATGCTTTTGGTCATTCCTATGTTTTATCCTATCTGCGTCGAAGAATTGAGGCCTAGGTTCTGATAAGATCTGGAATGTTGATCATAATTAAATCCCCCTGACATCTGTAGGATAAGATTTAGGATCCCTGGCTGGAATAAGTTTTATACATAATGAAGCTATAATAATGCTTCCTACTTGTAGTAGCCCGAGGCATAGATCTACTAGAAGGCCGACGATCTCCAATTTAAAACAGAAATTAAAGGTCGTCAAATACCACTGCTGTTACTCATGCTAAAGTCATTCCAAGTTTTACTTTCATTTATTCATTTTTCTGGACAAGATAGAAGGCAGTGAGTATAAATCACTTCCAAAGAGAAATGAAGCTTGTATCAGAGCCGCAATCTACGATTTCGCAGACATCGGGAGATGAAACGACCGGTGAGATCATGTACCTTGTTCGCGAGTTCGAAGAAACGCGCCCAGTGTTTACACTTAGGAATGGACTATGGAATTATTTTGGGCGTGTACGTTTCGCTTGGGATTGAAGCCACGTTCTCGGATCTCGGTTAGCTAGGTTACAGATGTTTAGTCCGGAGTAGCGGAGCCAGCCAGAAAAGCAATCGAGCAAGTGAGCGAGGAAACCAGTACCGGATCGATAGTTTTCAAAACCCCGTGCATTGCCTGATTATTCTGTTCATTAAAAGGTCAAGAGTTTCTCACAACGTCTGTATTTTTCGTGAAGAAGTTTAGAGTTCAACTCGTAGTGACTGAAATCAAGCTTGATACATTATATTGAGAATGTGCCTTGATGAATGAAGACAAGTTTATTTCTCGTTAGCTCTTAATCAGGCCTATCAAGAACTTGATAATCAATCTATCAATTATGCGGCTACAAGGGCCCCAAGAGCATTCGTTTAGTTCACCAATAAGGAAACCCAGCCCTGGGAAGGAGCCAGTAAGTCGAAGAAGCGAGGTCTGACTGCTTTAGATGCGCTTGATGAGGGAGAGAGAAGGGATGAATGGACGTGCGTAAGCGGGATAAGGATGGGAAATACGACAGGGTGCGTGACAAAGACAGACGTACTCATGAATGAACGGTGCGCGACGAAGATAGAATTAACGAGTGGGATAAATATAGAACGCGTAGCGCGCCAGAACGAGACGGCCTCTGCACCATGGCGACTCTGGGAATCGTCCAACCAGAGCTCGACCGATCGTGTAACGAGACTAGGATCGAATCGATTCTGTGCGCGAGTCGATTTTGAGAACGAGGAATCCGATTATCAGGGTCGAAGGTCATTGGAAGTGCTACCGGGTACGCGAGAGTACTGTTATAACAAGCCGTGCTACTCTTGTGAATGAAGCGATATTGCTAGTATTATTTTTAACTGCCTATTTTTCTCGCCATCAACTAATTTTTCATCCACTTCGACTCTGTTGTCTGATTAATCGATCAATAAATTAATCGATTCCACGTCAAGAGAATGTGACGCTGAGATTGACAGATCAAATATAGGTTAACAACCGGTTAGCTTTACTTGATGGTTTATGCTATATCAGTTGATGGAAACTGTTTCTAGGGACCAGATGAAAATTTATGATGAAAGCTGTAGCTTGGTAGGTTTATTGACATGTATGATCCTATTAATGCTTTTTAATTATCCCCAATGCAATCAGGTATCCATAATCTGGATTTCGTAATCAGTGATTCCAAGTCTGCTCTTCTTAAAACTCAGATAACTCTGACCCTGACAGAGGATGAATCAGCTTTAATACAACTGGTGAAGAGAATAGCAGCAGTTAGTCATAGTGCCTCACTCGAGTAATCCGACTACGGTAGCAAACGCCATGTGGACAGGATCGTGTCGTTTCAAAGAGAAGTCCCAGAACCCTACCTGGTTGCGCGTGCGCCGATTGCAGCAGTCGACCTTCCTGTGGGCCTTGCTACACTCTGCAGACCTGAAAACATCAGCTCTTCCTTTTCCTCTCCATGGTACGAGTCTTTGACTCCTTCCTGACTGCGGGTCCTGGTCATTTGATCCAATGCAGCGAAGAGGTCGTGTCCCCTCGCGATTCTTTAACGCCGTTCAATTTCAATTCAAGCACTTTCTCGACTCAACTTTGTCTTGCCAGGGTCGCACTATGTGCAAATTGAGTTTTCGTAATGTAGGTCGGTAACGGTTGTAACAGTAGCAGTTGTAGCTACGATTCAATAGTCTTGCGCTCTCGATTTCGACATCTTGTAGTTGATACATGGATCTAGACAAGCTTTGCAAACCACCAGCTGTGCGCTAATGGATATCTACTTACAAGTTATGGGTTTTTTAGTGGCCAACTAAACTAAAAGTGGCTCTAGAGCTGCCTCGCGATCTCATTCTAGATTTCTTTGTTCTACTGAGTCTATGCGGAAGAAAACAAGTTGATAAAAATTATGTCTCTTTTCGGGATCTCTAAAAAAAAAAGCCGGACGCAGTAATCCTAGCTGAATAACAATACCACTTATTCTATTGCTGTCGAATTATGATGATGCTCATCATCGTTCTGAGAACGAAATATTCGGCATGCATTGATATTTTAGTTCAGTTGAAGCGCGACTTGTTCGGACACATCATTACATCATCATGCTTGTCACTCGGTTGCGTGTCGAGCCCTATGGATGAAAAACTGCCGATTCCCTTGAGGGTCGGCATCCGGTATCGAATGGGTCTTTAGAAAGGCTCGTCCATTGAATCCAATAGAGTATAGAAAGTGAATAGAAAAGGTTTATAATAGGTTATAAAAATCATAAAGTCGAAAGTCGTGGAATCTGATGTTAACAAAAGTATTGAACAATTGATTACCAGTTTAGGCTGAATTGGTACAGGTTGAATTCATGTCAAATCGGACAGGCTATGCATGCCCAAGTCACAGAATCGTTTTGTAAAAATATGCTGTTTTTAAGGGATTTTAGTTTTTTTTTAAATGTTTCAGTATCAAAAGCAATATAAATATTTTGTATTTTATGTTTCTCGAAGTCCCTCCAATGTTTGGAATTTCTCTTAAATTACCTATAATCTTATAAAATACCGTGAAATTCTTTGACATCTTAGGAAATTCTTTGAACGTCTTAGGAAATTCTTTGAAACTCAATGAGAGTTTTAAAAATCCCTTATTATTGAAATATTCTTTGAAATCCTTATGGAAATTGTATCAAAAATGTCAAATTTTGTGTTTTATTTTTCTAGATTTAAAAAAATTTGGTATTAATGTGGTGAAAATGCCCTATAAAAATTCATTTGGTTATCGCGTTTTCCTCTTTTAAACTGCACCAGTTAATATATTACTGTTTAAATAAGTATTTTGAATAATTTTTGACGAACGAAAATAGCGTTACTGAATTTACCAGTTTCTTATTTTTGCTCGATTTGGTAAAAAATGTAAATTTTGATTTTTTATAAATATGAAATAAATTTTATCTTTTCCAAGCCGTGTTCAGATACTCGTAACTTTAACCAAAAAGTTTTATTAAATCGGTAATGTGCATGTTGAAATGAATTAGACCAATCATTGAAATAATAAAATTAAGTGTATTTATTATTCAACTTTTCTGCAAATTATTCAGCCTTATTACAAGTATCTGCAGTTATGAGAAGTTAAAAAGAAGACTATTTATTATTTACAGCACAAAGAATTATTATTTTCTTTAAAAGTAGGTGATTGTCATCTTTTAATGAAGCTTTTTATTATTGACATATAAATTTTCAGAAGTTTTGATGAAAAATTGCTAAAGAAATAGCACGTCAATGTAAGTGCATTTAAAGATGTACATTAATTTGTGAAATGTAAACATTTGAATAAAATTTGTTTCACGAAAATTAAAGTAGACCCGAAAAGGAGTGTATTTTACCTCTAGAATTAAAAAAAAAAATTGCCTGATGTGAAGAAACACAGCATTTTATTTTGTCTTAGAATTATTTTATTTCTTTAATTTGTTTTCTTGAGATTATTCACCTCTTTTATTAAAGTAATTTGTATCAGAAAAAATATGATCGGCTTGGATTAGTTCAACTTTTGTTAAAAACTTTTGACTGACTATTGCTTTAATTAAACAAAATTAAAACGCGAATATCTCGAAACTGATCAATTTTTCGCGGCATCCACCATAATTTTGTTGTAATCTCCTCTTCACTTCGGTGGAAATGCCACGCACCTGAGTAAGGCTAGCTTTCATCTATTGCAGCTGCATCAGTGTCCAGTGATCGGAAGAGACTTTTGATTGTCTCTAGATGTTATTTTAAATCTGCCGCCCAAAAGTAATGGCCGTTGTCGTCGTTATAGTTGTAGTTGAGGTGGGGGTGACGACTGGACACGCAGTGGTAATGCTTTCATTCAACTCGAAACTTGAATGATAGCTTCCATCCATTCATAAAAAGCTCGAGGCACAACTTTAATTCGTGGAGAGGCCGTCAGATGGCGGCAGGTCCTTGCCTCCGTTTGCTCGGCACCTCCTTCCTCGCTATGCTGCTTGCGCCCCTTCCTGAACACCTTTCCTTCCCCAGCCCTCTTCCTCTTTCGCTCAATTCGCTAGTCAGTCGCCCGTCGGCGGTTGTTGTGCGTGTTTCTCTCTTCAATTTTCTTCCCGCCAAATTCATCTATCCCATTAAGACTATTAGAATTTAAAGCTTCCGGTATTGATCAAAGAAACCTTGATTAGGGGTCCATTTTGTAGTCATTGAATTTTAAATGAATATTATCTACTGTGTGTGTGTTTGTGATAATTGTGGGTCGTGAATGAAAAAATATGGTCTACTCTACCCAGTGAAAATCACGAGATTCCGAACATAACCTCTTGTCGCGCTCAGGGAGCCCCACTTCCGGTCATGTTGCGGACGTTGTGAGTGTATCGGTGAATTGGAGAGTTCATAAATCTCTTCTTATGGATTTGTGCTAATTAAATCGGTTGTGAAACTGCATTTTGGATTACTGCTTGTCCCATGAATTTCCAGTAAGTTTAATTTAGGATAGTTTGATCTATATTCTAGGATAGTTTGACCCAGGATAGGGGGTATGTGACTTGGGTACACGAATAAAAATGGATGTTTAAATCTAAGTATTAAAGTCTAACATATAGTATAACTCCTTACATCCAAATATTAAATTTTAGCATCGAGATTTCTATCCAATTTTTGAATATAAATTCAGATTTGATTACAATTCCAGATTTAAAAAAATTTTATAATAGTATTGGTGAGAATTGTTTAAAACTCAATAATTATTGAAAAGCCATCGAATAATTAAACGATTTCGGCATAATTTGTTTTCGTGCGTCTTATTTTTATTTAATTCATACAATGCATACAAAAATTGTTTCAACATGCAAATGATGTTTTTAAATTTGCATTGTGAAAACGATCAAATGAATTAAATCTTTTGAAGTGGTTTCGAAAAAAAATATTTTTTTAATCTACTAGGAAACAATGTTAAAAAATTATAAATCAAAAGCATGTTTTGCTCAATTTACTATTTATGATAATGTGCGAAAAACATATTTTTTGGATGGAGTCATATTTTATATATTTATTTTGGAAAAAATGGAATATGTCCAAACTGGAACTCCTTCAGCCTGAACTAAAGAAATATGTTATCACTTTGCTTTTTTGGAAAAAAAAACCTTTTTCAATTTTTCTTGCTTTAGGGATTTTGAAATTGCTGATTTTATTTAACGTTTTTAAAGGTTTTAAACATCACGAAAATTTTTGTTTTCCAAAAAGAAGAAACGTGAGGTACGCTATTTTCTTATTATTTCCAAAATGTGTGCATTTAACTCAATACAATTTTTTTATCTCATTTTCAAAAGTTTTTAAATGAGATAAAAATTTTTTTTGTTCAACTTTTCATTTATTATATTTTTAGTATCGTTCGAATTTCTAAATAAAAAATAGTGAGCAGAAGATATAAAACTATTCTTTTCTATTCAATAGGTATTAAGTTTTGGCAAATCTTAAATATTCGTTAGTTGTCCAGAAATTTATAATTTTTCATAAAAAAGTATAAAAATTAAGATTTTATTCTGTCGTAGATTTTCATAATTTTTTTAGAAACTTTATTTTTTATACAAAATCATAAACTTTCATAATTATTCATGAAAAATCTTGTTTTCACAAACTTTGTTCTTTTCTATTATGAACTTTTGGAAAGTAAGCCTGAAAAACTTATGGATTTTTGAAACTGGACTTGTGTAGCAATAAATTCTGTTTTATCCATAAATATTGTTCCAACTACAATTTAAAATAATCTATTTTAAGTTTCTTTGGGTCCTCTAATTATTTCTTTATAAACAAATATTTTAGCACTGTTCAGAGTTTTAAAATACCATAATTATAAAATTGCGTTCATAACATTGAGAACTTCAAGCACATACTGAATGTCTAGACTCTAGATGTTGCGGATAAACGTTCATTTTTCTCCGTGCACGATCTCTAAATTCTGATAAGAAAAAAAAAGAGTCCAAGGCACTCAAAGAAATCCGTCTCATTACCCAGATTTTGCTTGGTGCAGAGGAATTTGAACACTATCTCTTAGCTCGTTAGAAACGAGAAGATAAACAATAAAAAGCTTAGAAGGAAAAGATGGAGAGAGAAACAGAAACAATTCCCACATTATATTATCGCTTACAAAATTTCGCGTCTATCGGTCTGTATAGTGACTAAAAGCTTTGACCTATGGCAATCGGCTGCCGATAGTCACATTCCTTTCAGAACGGCTTGAATGGTCTGCTTGTTTCTGTGGCCTTAAATGTGTGGTGCGGATGTGAACGCTGCATTCGCAATCACCAACCAAGCAAACAATCCAGTCTTCTCCATATTTCTACATCTATCATTTCTTTCCTATTTTTGTTACCATCTCGGCTTATTTCGACTTTTACAATAGAATCTCAGTCTTGTGTGACGATTGATTTCCACATGAATTTTATTTGACTTTAAAATGTAAGTGATGTAAGAGATGCACCCCGCATGTCCATAAATATCCACTGAGGTTGCAATGCAAGAGTACCGAGATTGTGAATCTTGTATTCAGATCATTTTTAAATCCCACACAATTTGTGTGGAATGTAAACCGTTTTGAATTGGCAAGTACGAACCTCAAGGACGGTTTAGGCAAATAGATGCGCGACAGCTGATTCATTTGTGTAAACTCCTGAATGTTTAGGTACCGTTCTTAAGTATGTACTTAACAAGGAATGTTGATTCTTGAAAATTTCAAGATAGTGAGTTAAGATATAACTGGAATGATAAGGGCCGTGGGTTGACGTAATTAAATTCAGGGATCAATCCGTTACGTAAAATGATGGCGAGATTTGGTCGTGCATAGTACTATTTCCAGGACTGAGTGGGCGTCCGTCGCAATCGTTTTCTTCGTCGACGTCGGCGTCTCGATCTTGAGATCCGGTGGTTCATCCCGAAGAAGTAGGCGCCCGGGAGTCCGGTGGGCGCCCACGAGTCCGATGAGCACCCACGCGAATACGGCCAGCCTACTTTGATCGTGATTCTCTTCGTTTGGCGTCAGGAATTTCGCATTCTAATTCACGTCAGATAACAACTCATATTTCTCTTCTTTTTTTTTTTATCTCTTGAGAAGTCAACAAACCACTTCCTCGATCAAAAGATGCCAGCTTACTATTAAGATAAAAAATACTCACAATAAAAAAACTCAGTGACTTCAGCGACAGCGCGTGTATGAATCTACAGCACGTGTATAATTCTACAGCACGTGTATAAAACTACAGCACGTGTATAAATCTACAGCACGTGTAGGAATCTACATCACGTGTAGAATATACACGTTTTGTTCTGGGTAGATAGTAGAAAGAAAATATCTTCAAAGCTGATGTTGTGTCTTTGATTTTGATGTGTACCGAACACCTTGCCTTGCAATGAAATATGATAGGAAGGAATGTTTTAATGATCGAGAGATAAAGTTCAGAGAGCTAATATGATTCTTTATCACTTTTGCAAAGCAATACCTATTGTTCTTCTCCAATCTCCAGTTCCACTGAACAACTCTTATAGTTTCATTTGATAATTTGAATCTAGAAGATGTTTTGAAAGGATATATTTTTCTGTATTAACAGCTTGTGGGTTACATACAGAATGATAGTTGGATTGAATGGTTTGATTTCTTAAGATTTTCATTGTTTCAATACATAATTTGTAATTTTTCATTTGAATTGACATGACACAAAAATATTTACTTAAGGAAAAATTATATTGTACAATTTGTAATTTTTTTAACATAAAATTTCTTAAAACGATATTTTTTTGAACATTTAAAGATGCATTAATTCATTATTTAATTTAGATATTGAAAAACGATACATTTTTTATGTAATTCGAACGTAAGGTTTAAAAAAAAAAAATGTTGTGGAGTTTAACAGCATTTTTGCGACCGGGATAAAAGTTTGTATGTTATAATGGATTTGAAAATTCAAATAAAAACATTGCTATTTGTTAAAACATGAGGATAAATTTTATATATGACTTTTGTGAGGTTTTTGAATGAACGAAACAGATCCATATTCAGAGTTGCGAAACTTTAAATTTGGATCTGGTCTCTGAAAGCAATGCAAGGTGCATAGGGAGAATCCCAGGAAAGGCAAAAACCTGATCTGGCTTTTTGGGAGTTGTATTTTACCTGTTGTCGGGATCGGGATTCTCACAATGAATCGGGATCAAACGGATCTCGAGCCACCATCTGTCCAATGCGGTCTTGCGCGCATCTGCCTCGCTTCTCTAGCTAGAAGTCTCATTCAAGCCACCGGCTGACTTTACCTGAACCCGAGGTATCTCTCCTACCTTCCCGACATTCTTTTGTTGAATATCATCCGCGTCCTTCCTCTCCACGAGCACAATCACGCAGGATTCTTTCCTCGATATGTACGTGTAGGCATGTCCTCCTCTGCGATTCTTCCTCACAAAGAAAAAAAAAAAAAAAAAAAGAACGAGTCCCGAAGAGCTGGTCATCTCAGCCGCGATCACTCTCGGAATCCATTCGTGCCCATTTGTATACTTCTACGCCGGATACATGCATTTTCCTTTTTTTTCTCCTCTCACAGGAAACACAGCGATAAATAAGACTCTTGTGTATTTATGATGTCTGCTTGATGCTATCTAATGATCCTTGGACAATCAAGTGGCTTTTTGAATGGAAGTCTAAACCTCACTCATAAATATACGATTTGGTTAAGAAAAAAGAACTTTCCAACTCAGTTCTTGATGCAGTTGAATCAAAAGTGACTATAGTGTGTTATTATGTTTGTTTTTTAAGATTTGGTTTTCTAATCTCTTGATGCACCTGTCCTAAGAGTGATTAGTAAATGTGTCCTTTTTGTTGTTGCAGGTGGGGATGAAGCGCGCGTCGCGAGGACGGGAGGAAGCGGTCGCGGAGCACCCTGCAGTACCCTCGCTAATGGAACGCCGTCGCCGAGAACGCTACCTCCTCGCGCGGGCTGGGCAGTGCGTACAAATACAGTTGACTCCTCGCCTCTTCTGCCAGCAACAGCAGCGGCGGCACCAGCAACGGCAACAACAACAACGCCAGGAGCAACAGCGGCTGCGGCACAATGGGGTAGCGGGCGAGCACCTAGTTCGTCGCTCTCATCAACGAGATTACCAATCGCGAGTCCAACGACAGGAACATCAATCGCATCCACCACGAACGCGAACGATAGACATCAGCAGCACGATAATCAGCAGCACCTCCATCATCACCTCCAGCAAAGTCTCCTTACGAACCGTGCCGTAGCAGCCTGTGGCGCGAGGAGCTGCCGTACCGACAGCCTCGATTTTAGAAGCGGCTCGGTCCTCATGTCGCGGAATGCGGCCTCGCCGCCATCGCGGCCGCCCTCTTCCGCCTCATCTGTTTCGACATCCTCAAGCAACCTGGCCCGCGTGCACGGCCACGACCATAATAGACCTCTTCCACCTCCGCGATTACCGGATACGACGGGGACGTCGAACTTTGTACCTCTAACTGCGCCTCTAGCACCTCTATCCACTTCCAATAGCTTCAGGACCAATTCCCGGACTCCAGTGACGACCTCGAATCGAGTTCAGAATGGAGATACGATCATCAGAAGTGTTGACCTGGGTACGGGTACTGGTACCACGAGGAGTCGCACCTCGAACGAGTCACCCAGGAGTCCCGTGGGCGAGGTGACACTGACTGTGCCGAGGCCCGATGGCGATCGAATTGTCAATGAGTACGTGGAGACGCCGTTTAGACCGATCCTTGTGCAGAGTCAGGACAGGGTCTCGGCGGACGGCACCAAGTGTCCCAAGACGGAAAGGAGGCACCATCAACAGCAGAAGGCGACACAGTATCACAATCGTCATCATCGGAGTCCACACCGGCGACAGAACCAGCTGCTGCAGTCTGCTTCGCCCGTTGGTAACACCATCACCAAGCAACCGGTTTCCTTCACCAAGGAACCATCCAACGCCCTGGGCTCGCCGAATTCAAGGGGTGATCCCGCCGGACTTTCCATCATGTGTGACTTTTGCGGCAGGTGTAGGTGTGAGTCCTGTCGGGAACCACCGCCACTGCCGAGCAGATGGCTCTGCGACAACTCGTGTTTCTGTTCCGCGGAAACCGCATTGGACTATGCTTCCTGTTTGTGCTGTGTTAAGGGTCTGTTCTACCACTGTTCCGACAGCGGGAGTGGCGTCGAGTCCGAGGGGGGAAGCTGTGCTGATGAACCTTGTTCGTGTACCGGGTCGAGGAAAACGGCCAGGTGGGCTTGTCTTGGGGCACTCACACTTGTCCTACCGTGTCTACTGTGTTATTGGCCCTGCAAGGGGTGTGTTGCGGTTTGCGAAGCCTGCTACGCGAGGCATGCGGCTCAGGGTTGTCGGTGCGACCCCACGACATTGGGGAGGCACCATCCTGGCGTAGGTGTTCTCAGGGACTCTAGGGATCCGGAGAAGCGACTTCTCGATCCCGTAACACCCGAGCTGTAGAAAACCGGGTAATATAATGCTAGTGAACAATAGTGACCAAGTGTTTGCGGGGGGGATGTCAGTGATGGGGGACTTGGGGGTTGTGACGAGGAAGCAAAAACTATTGCATTAGTACAAGGGCTGCATTTAAGAGATGTTGCGAGGGACAAGGATGTTTAACGAATGTATGTTGAGGTAAAAAACGGAAGTTATTTATTATTCAGTACAGGGAGAAAAAAACACGATAGGCGCGCGAATAAGCGCTCTCGTAGACTCGATCGACGGAAAATCGTTTACGCATAGATAGCATATATATTATAAATATATAAATATTATATGAAGAAGCAGAACTAAAATATATTGTATATTACATTTGTATAAAGAACAAACTTTTCTACAGTTAATTTATTCGAGGGCGTATCGCGAGTATAATCACAGGCACCGGGCGATAGAAAGAAGAGTAAGACGAGAGTGGGCGAGGTAACTTGGTACACCCAGGAAGGTGGAAAAACTCAAGATCTTTAAGACACTCGGAACAAAAATTGAGTTGATTCAATGAAACACAATTCTTTTGGTAAATTTAAAGGAATTATTTATTTTTTTATCTGTGGAGGGTCATATTTTTCAACTGTTAGAAAATGTTTGCAATTTTAGTATACTTGAGTATCTTGCATTTCCTATAATTTAAATGAATTCATTACATAAATTTCTTTTGCGTATATGATCAATTCCAGAATAAACCGAAAGAGAAGAAAAATATCTTCGAAAATCTGGTTCACGTGGAAGAAGAGAAACGTGCTTTTATGAACATTTATATCCTATCGGACAAAGTTGAGAAAAAATGATTTGATTTTTATCCTACAAGGAAAACAATTAATAAAAATGTTCATTATATCAATTCTTTTCCTTATAGTTTAAGTCATAAATATTTATACGTACTTTTTTCGAAAGGGTGAACAAATTTTTACAAGTTCTCTACCGTTAGTATGCATATATGCTGCGCTGCAATGCGCCAACGATTATTTCAATTCGGCCAAATTGTGAACTCGTGGAACCAGGTAGGATTTTCAAGATGCATTTTAATTTGTCCTTAAAAACAATTTTTCTAGTATTTTGCATAGTTTAAAATAATAAGTGGATGAAAATAATTAAGATTTGTCGGAAAATGTTACATGCACAATTTTCATCGTATACACCAAAAAAAGCATTACATGTTAAAAGTGTTTTTGTCAACATAAAAATTATTTTAGTATGTTATATATGTTTCAATACATTACAAGCTTCAAATAACTTACATTGACATACAAGTGAGCTTAAAATAAAATTTTAATAATATATGAACGTCTATAATTCACACTTTTTGCATATTTCGAACCATATATTTTGCTATATGCATTAACTTAAAGTTCATTTTGGCTTATGGTGTTTTTAACAGGAAATGTGTTTTTTCACTAAATACGCCGGAAATTATATATGAAACACTTAGTTTTTGATAAATCTTTAATGTTTTATTCACTTATTGTTTTAAACTAGTAAAAGCAATGGTGAAATTGTTTTGAAGCCCAGTTTAAAATCCAAATTAAAAATGCCACCTGCTTTCACGAGTTCGCGACACACAGTAAAAAAAAGTGTTAAAAATGGTAACGAAATCAATATTATTTTTATATGCAATAAAAACGATAACAATTTCAAGAGCATTTTGATCGGCCGGAGTGAATGATCGACTTTTCAGATCATAATGATCTGATTCGCGATCATGCATGAAATCAAACCAAGATGGTTGACGTTCTCAGAGTACTTAAGCTCTTATGCAAGCTTTTTATGGCGGCCATCTTGTTTATCCTGACAATTGAACCAAAAATTTAGATCAAATTGATCGAAATGATCTCATTATGATCTCGAAAGTCAAATGATCATTGTAACAAAATTAATCCTTTTTTTTACTGGGCAGTGGCACACCCAAGAATTCAGATCCTAATACTGAATTCAATATATGCATATAAATCTACTGAACTCTGGTAAACTAAATTCAATTTCATATTGTGCATTCTGGCTTCCATTGCATGTATTATACAAAGTCTAGTGCAAATTTTTCTAACAGTGGGTCTGATACCCCACTCTACTCGATGAGAGCAGAGTGTGTGGTATCGGCGGCCAATGGCGATCGCAACCTAATCATCTCGTTTTTTATGAAACTTCTCGGGAGGTTTGATAAAAAGCGAGCGAGGTCAAGTTGCGACGTTTGTTTTTTCAAATCTGAATTTTTTTTAAAGCGACTTCCGGTTCCAAGTGTCCCTCGCTCAATGGGGATGTGTGCGTACTTGCCTGCGTGTTCGGAGAGGGGATGATGGATGATAAAATGAGAGATGAGTGGCTGTTGTGTGTGTGAGTAAGTGAGTGTGTGTGTGTGTGCGCGTGTGAGTGAGGAGAGTTCTTAGGAAGACCGAGGTAAGGAGTAGGACGGAGGGTCTGAGGGAAGGAAATGACGGTCGTGTTGACTCTATTAATTTTTTTCCAGTATTATCTAGTCTTGCGAACGTTTTGTCAACGTGAAACTGAATAGGCTTTTTTCGAGCAAACGCGAGTGCAGAAAGGACGAAAGATGAAGGGATTCGTCGTCGAGCCTTTCTCGC
>JAAAKG020000017.1:3769999-3791530 GCA_010014905.2 Druon quercuslanigerum
ATTCGGAAATATATTTTTGTCAATTATTGTTATTTTAAATTCGAACAATAATTTTAGAAACTTTAAACATTAAACATACTTTTTTATTAAATTATTTTATTGCATTTTTAATGAATAAATAATATATTTATATAAACAGACGTTTTTTATTGTTTAAATTCGAGAACAGATAATTTAATAATAGATAATTTCTGAAATAATATATAATAATGTGATGATAAAATTTATTATTTAATAATTCGGGAATTTTGCAATCAAGACAATCAGGATAGGCATTTTTTGGGAATCAAGTCTTTAAAAAAATCCAATTAATAAATTTTTATTAATTGCTACTAATTGAAAAAAAAGTTTCTCTATGATTTTAGAAATAAAAATAATATTACGAATGATGTAATTTCAAATAAAAAAACATTATTTCAAATCAACAAATTTTAAAACTTTTAAACAAAATTTATTTCAACAATGGTATTTGCAATTTAGTTTTTTCTTACTATGGCTTTTTAGCAATTAGAATATATGGTTGAATTTTAATAATAGATGACTTATTTTTTCGGGAAAACCGTAAAACATTTTTTAAAAACAAATAACGGTAATTGAAGATTATTTAATTATTTATCGTATTAAAAGCTGTAAAGTTATAGAGAATTTTTATCGGAAAATAAGCCACGATTAATAAAAATTCAACAATTTTTAGATAATTTATGAAAAGCAACAAAATGAAAAAATTCAATTGCAAATGACTGATTATATCATTTTATACATATCGTTTTAGTCAGATTCAAATTGGTTTGTACCATTTCATTTGAATTTTCAAAGAAAAATTATATTTTCTGAGCCGATTAATTATAAACTTAAATAAAAAAATAGAATAAATTTATTTCAGTAGAGGGACTAGATATAAAATGAAATTAGCGTGAATATACGATAACGCAGCTTCCTGAGCCTCATGCACTTAACTTAAAAGTAAAATAGAAAAAAAAAACAGAAAGCTGTATAGAAAGCATTCAAAAAATATTCAGATTCAAAAATCGTTCTATTTCGTTCTCTCTATTTTCTACGTGACCTTCGTGCAACAATTTTTTTTTACACAGAGAAAATTGAATTTCAACTATGAAATTTTTCTACGAATCTCAATGCATCTACAGAATTTGTACAAATTTGTACTCAAGGGAAACTTACAACCTTCGTAATTTTTATTTGGATTCATACTCCTCCCAGTTATAAGTCATCACCTAATTTTTAATGTGCTAAAGTAAGAAGATGGCTCGGGGTTTGTAAGCGGAATATCAGGGTTCGATTCCTGCTTACGACAATTTTTTTCCAATTTCTTTTTTCTGTCAAAACATTTTTTTACTGCAATTGCCTATTAAATATATTTAAATCAATGAAACATATTCATTTTGAACCGAATTGTTATACTCAGCAATTTTTTGTTCAAAAAGGTCACTCATTACTATAATTTCCAAATGTGAGTATAATATTAATAATAGAAAATGTCTCTTATTCCTAATATGCTTTTCTATCATTTTATTTTACTGTTCATTTTATTCTCATTATAATTATTTTATTATTATCTGGCATTAAAAAAAATGTTTAATTGAATTAATAAAGTGAGAATTTGCTATGAAAACAACTTTTATGAAAGAAAAGGGGGTAAAAGTTGAAAAAATGGTTAAAATTTAATATTTTGGCTTGATTTGAATAAACTTAATAGTCAATTGCAATTAAAAAATAGAAAAAAGGAATTGAAAAAATTGCTGCCAACAGGAATCGAGCCCGGACATTCCGCTTACAAACTCTGAGCACTACTGGTTTGACAGGAAGTAAGACTCGATACCTGCTAAGATTCTTTTCAATTGTTTTAAAATTAAAAAATTTATTACTAATTATAATATATCTCTTAAAATGAAGATAAAAAATGTATGTAAATAGAATACATTTTGTTATTATAGTTAGAATACCCATATTTGTAAATTACTATATAGTCATGAGTGATCTTTTTTAACAAAAAAATTGTGTAAGGAATCAGAATTTTTCAAGTACGTCGCGGCACTGACTTCTTAAAATATTCGCTTCGGAAGTGATAAAGGCTAAACAAAGAAAAAATATATCAAAATATGCTTAAAACAGAATATTTTTCCTCGGGAACAATAAACTTAATAGTAAATTGCAATAAAAAAATGGTTTGAAACAAAAAAGAAATTAAAATAAAACACTCTCAGCAGGATTCGAACCCAAACTTTCCGCTTACAAACCCGGATCGCTACCGCTTGATTTAACCATATATTACAAGTTTGATAATGATCTATTGCTGGGAGAATTATGAATCTAAATACAATTCCGAAGTTTGTAGGTTTCCCTTGTCAGAATAGAAATTAGAGTGTGAATTGTGAAATATTAGACTATGTGAATCAAGGCCAGATAAGGTCACCTACCTGTGAACTCGTCCTCCCATTCTAAACCAGGATTTAGATTGTACTCGTCTTGAAGGAAGGAAAAGAAAATGTCGATAAGTTTTTTTTTTTATCAGTATCTCTCAGATCACCCAAATATTCTAAGGAAAACTATTGATGCACAAAATTGTCCAAAAAAAAGTCGAATGGTGAAATTTTCTTATTTGTTCTAAAACAAAATTTTTTTGTTATTAAAAAAAAGTTGAAACATAATCAAAAGTTGTATTTTATTTTTTTTAAATGCATCAATAGTCGACCAGAGAGTTTGGAATAGCAAAGTCGTCTAGTCAGTGCTAAATATCTAACTACGTGCAGAACGTTTCCCCTGTAAAGCAATTTGCATTTTCACCCCCAAAAAAAAGTCAGCTCATAGCAAACTCCCAAGATATCGGTTAATAAGCTCTGCCGGGAAAAAATCTCCTCTCCACCATTATTGCAAAATTGCTTCCTTTACTTCAAATTGACTGCAATTTGAAAAAAATTGACTTTTTTTTTCAAACCTTGAGTTCTTTCGAAGGCTCAGTCTTTGAACTTTAAAGGATTTTTTTGGAAAGCATAAACGTAACAAAAAAAAAATACAGGAGACAAGCCAAAAGGATGCATGAAACTCTTTGATATCTGGCACAATTTTCTTACAAAATTATCTTCTTTGTCAATCCTAAAAAATCTTGAAAGATGTACTCAGCAGTCAAAATACCTCTTGTATCATCTTTTCAAGTTTGTCAAGTGGTAAGCCAATAGTAGATTGAACAATTAGAAATGTCACTTTATACCATTTACAGAAACCAGAGTTAAAAACATTCAAGCCCAAGGAGAAAATTGTTAATATCCAACACCTGAAATTTCCTAATCCTTAATTTAATTTTCCCACAATAACACCATTTTGAGAACTCTGGAAGGTGCGTTAAGTTGTGACAAGATTTGCCAATGGATATTTTTCTGCGAGACATTTGAAACCTATTGTGTGAATGACTAGTTTCTAAGTGATAGAATTTTCAAAAGATAAATGAGGATTTTCGAATACATTATGACTTTTGAGAAAGTATTTACAATTTTATGTACGAGTATGTTCATCTCGCTGCTGTTTCTGAATTCACTTCCAGGTGGTTAACTCTCTTTTGGCAGATTTGATTTTTAAACAATTAAATTATTTCTGAGTTCCCTGTTTCCAAATGTGTTCAAGGATATGTAGGAAGAATTTTAGTAAAATAGGCAACTTGAGAAAATAGGCAACTTGAGAAAATAGTCAACTTGAGAAAATGAGGATGAAAAATGAACCGAACAAAGGAGATTTATAAAAAAAACAATGGAAGATGACAGAGCCCAAGAGTAAAAAAGCAAGACATTATTTTATAGAAATTGGGTGGAGAGTCTCTTTAACGTTTCTCTCATTTTTAATTATTTTTAAAATTCCGTTTTGACTTTGGTAGCTTCTTTCACAATATTCTAATTACAAATCTAAAGCCTACTTGAAAAGTATTATTTTATGCCTTTGCAGTTTGAGAAATTAAAAAAAAATCGAAATAAAAAATGACTAATCGATTTTATTAAAAATACAATTTAACTCCCAATATTTTGTGCAAATATACTTTAATTTTCTAATAAATGTGGTCTAGTTTTTTTTTCTAAATTACGGCCATTTAATACTTACCCGATTCTTTCCATACTATGAAAGGAAACTAAAAGTAGTTTTTCTCGAAAACGGCTCAAACAAAATTATCTAAAAAACGGGCGAAAATTTAAAAATTTTGAAATATTTATTTATTTGCGAAAAATATGTTGAATTTAAAACATATATAACATATCCTGAATTGTTTACAATTAAAAAATTTGTATCTTTCGAATTTTGGGTAGAAATTTTTTTTATTTGTTTAAAAACATGTCTCAATGACCTTTAGAACGTCTATATTGTTCTTAAAAATCTGTTAATCCGTTTACAAGAAAATTGTATTTAAAAAAAATTCAATTCAAATTCTGTAATTTTCATGATTTACATACAAAATTTCGTTAATTTAGAAGATTTAGAAATAAAAGTTTTTTTTGATTTTCCAAATCATCAAAACTTCGATTTTAAATCTCCAAACATGAACAAGTTTTAATTGTAACTCTTTAAAATGATAGCACTTTCAGTTTTAAATATTTAAAATATGAGTTTTTTTTTAAATTTACAATGAAAAATTCGGTAATTTTGATAATTCACATTTGGAATTTCATTATTTTGGAAGATTTAGAATTGAAGACTTTACTTTTGATTTTTCAAATCATCAAAATTTAGGAATTTATACTTAAACATTTTTTAAATTGAAGAGGTTTCAATTGTAAATCTTCAAAATTGTAGAATTTTCAATTATAAATATTTAAAATAAAGAGTTTTTTATTTTAAAAATTTACAAGTAAAGATTCTGTATTTTGATCGTTCAAATTTTAAATTGCAATATTTTTGAAGATTTAGAATTGAAAACTTTACTTTTAATTTTCCAAATCATCAAAAGTTTAGGAATTTGCATTTAATTCAAAATTATAGAAGTTTGACTTGTATATATTTTTGAATTTTGACAATTTAAAATGAAAAAATACATGTATAAACATTTTTAAAATTAAGGAGGTTTCAATTTTTAATTTCCGAATTCAAGAATTTTAAATTGCCACTTTTCAAAATTGTAGAACTTTGAATTGAAAATATTTAAAATTAAAGGTTTTTGCTTTTTTGAATTTAAAATTAAAAATAGTGCCATTTCAATTATTTAAATTTAAAATTTCATCAGCTTAGAAGATTAAGAATTTAATTTTACTTTTGATTGCACACATCATCAGAACTTAAAATTTTGTATCTAAACATCTTTTAAAATAAATTGGTATGATATAAATCTTGAAAATTGAATAATTTTCAATTCTGTATTTTCAAAATCCAAGAATTGGATATTTTTAAATTGTAAATCTTAAAAATTAAATAATAATATAAGAAAACTTGAATTACATAAAAACCGAGGAATGTTTGCATGTTCTAAAATTTTAGGAATAAAACAAAATTTCCATTTCATCTCATGTGGACGTGATTTGTTTAAAATTTTATTTCAGTAATACATAGAAATCGGGTAAGTATGATATGACCTTTATACAATTTAAAAATAAAAATCTCGCATTTATTTTCCCTTTAGTCCCTTAAAAATTAGAAAATTAAAAAATTTAATCTAAACGTGATAATTCTAAAACTTGGTGGCCTAAGTCAATAAAAAATAACACTAAACGAGCCTAAATTTTGGTGGAAACCAAGAGAAATTATAACTTACCGTAATAGTCGAATGCATGAGCTGAAGAGGGGAGGGAAAAAATCGCACTTAGTTAAAATTCGATATAGACATGTTACATTAAATTACCTCTCTACACTCAGGATGACCAAATAAAACAATTGTGACACTTTTTAAAAATTTGATGGAATTTTTTTAATTTATTCCCAGATGGAAAAATTATCTATAGTTTATACATATTGAAAGGAATTATATATAATTTGCACACTTTAGTAGTATAGCATAAAGGTTATGACGCGACTTACCGCCCGAGCCAGGTTCTCTTCCATGCTGAGTTCCCGACATTTGGAGTCACACCCAGTCGGTAATGTAGATCCCTGGCGTGGGTCAATTATCAATTGGTATTCCGGTGATCTACCTTACCGATCATCCTCTTCTATCCCTTCCTTATCTATCATCTGATTTTACTCTTCCTTTTCTTCTCCTATCTCCTTTTCCTCTATTCTCTGATCCTCCTCAATATCTACCTCTTCCTTATTTATCTTCTGATTCTCCTCCTTTTCCTGATAATATTCCTTATCTAACTACTGATTCCCTTTGTCATCATCCACCTTATCTTTTAACTTGGGTTAAAAGAGAAGGAGGACAATGTTAGGGGGGTCACGAGATAAATAAGGAGATAGATGATGAGGAGAAAACAAAGGAGGACGATTAGTAAGGTAGCTCAACTGATATATCGTCACCTAGTCGAACTATGTCAGGAATCTGCATTATCAACTGAGGGCAACGCCGACTGTAGAGAACTCAGTATAGAACATAACCATGTTCGGTCGGTAAGTCACTTTGTATCATCTTTGCTATACTACTCACTAAGTACAATTTTTCCTTCTGGGTTTATAACTTCTGTTTTTCATTTTAATAAAAAAAACCTTGTGTTAATTAAGACATAGATTTTTTTCTTTAAAGCAAAGCAAAAAAAAAAAAAGAATTAAAAGGAGTAGAAAAATATTTCTAAAATGTGTTGATAATTTTTTTTAAGTGTGGAGAAATGAGTAATATAATTATTTTAAATATACACTGAATGTAGGGAGGTGTAAACAATTAATATTGCTATCATGGTGTGATGAAATGTGACCTATGCATCAGAGGAAACGTACATATTCAATAATATTTCTACCTGATCGCGTGCACTCTATGTAACTCAAAATTTTTAGGGAATAAGGTAGTAAAATTTATATAGTTACATAGAGCACAATATCTCACGTACATGCCTTGTCACACTTATGCTCACCCCCCCCCCCCCCTAGTTAATCCTTTGATGAATTTTATAAAATCTTAAAATAACCATTTTTATTAATTTATAGCAATTTTCTAAGGTAATACTTAGGAAATAGCTATTTTCTAGTAAAGCCTTTTCGACTTTTGAAGCAAGCTTAGCATTTTTTAAAAGCCATTTTATTAGTATTCATTTGTTTCTAAACTATATTAAGCGTAAAGCGATTTTTTATTATATGCAAGCGTTTTTTACAAGTGTATGTTGAAGAAGCGACCTTCCGATTAATTTAGATTAGGGCGACCGCAAAATTTTTTTTTCTCTTTCTTTGATTTTTTAAAATATATTTTAGAATCAGATTCGTTGAATTGGTGTTTTATTCGTAAATTCGTAAAATTTAAAGAAATTTATTCTCTAAATTGGAAACTTTTTATGCATTTCAGGAAGTATAAATCCTTTTCTGTTACATCAGTTTCTATTACCAACAAAGTTTTCATAACAACAAACCTTATTCCTCAAGTCATTCAATATTAAAAAAAATTTACTTACTGACTATCCAAAAATTATTTTTTCTAATTACGAATTCACTTTTCTACATGCTACGGTCACCCTCTTCAATACCAAAAACGCATTTAAAACAATCAAAGTCAAAATAGAGCCAGTTCTACAATTTTGAAACCCAAAATTTCTACAAATTACTATTATTATTATTATTATTATTATTATTATTATTATTTTTAACAAAGTAAGAAAAGAGTTTTAATTTAAATTTGGTACAAAAATGAACTAAAAATTAGAAAGCTTAAAGTAAAAAATTGAATTTAAAACATTAATCAATAATTTGAAATTGTGGTATTCAAAATGAAAAAAGTTTTAATTTTAAACTGCAAAAAGTACAGACTTTCAAATTAAAGGCAGTAAAAAATTTTAATTCCAAATTTTCAAACTAAATCTGCAGAAATATGAAAAGAAAATGGTTTGAAACTGATTTATGTGATAAAATTTGACAAATTTGTACAAATTGGAATTCTGAAGATTTATATATTTCACAATTAGCAGCTTTTAAAAATGTACAATTAAATTTCAATAATTTTCAAATTAATCACACTTGAATAACATTTTTAAAATAAATGTTCATAATTAAAACATTTTCAAAAGCAATAACAATTTAAAACCTTAAATTACAAATGTACACATTCGAATGAATCAAAATTTAAAAATATTTTAGATAAAAATGTTTGATTTCAAACTAATTTGGAACGATCAAAAAATAAGATGAAGCTTCAAATATGAATTTCGAATTAAAATTTGAAAGTCTCCGATTGCAAGCCTCTATTATAAAATATATAATAATTGCAAAATTTTTGAACTTCCTCCATTTCCCATGCTTATTTTCCAGGTGTTAGTAAATATATATTTAATGGTTGCAGGTTCAAATCTGGCTCATAACTCTCTACGGAATTATTTTAAGGATTGTAGGAGGAAATTAGAATATTTTATGTTAGTGTTATAGGGTGGCCGCAAATTTTTATATTTTTAAAAATATTATAAAATCCCACAAATTATATGAAATTTGATATTTCCTAAAATCATGAAAAATGTATGAAAAATACCTTAGGAGCTTTTAGCGCTTGAAATATTTTAATTATCTTTGAATAATAAAGGTGCTGTAAAATCGTTTTATATTTTTCAAAATTATAGAAAATTCTTCACAATCTTTTCAAATTATTAAAATCATTTAAAAATTCGTTGGAATCTTTTAAATTGTCCAAAAATATTTCCAGTTCATTAACTTCTATCAATATCCCATTAAAATACTGAAATAAATTAAAAATTACTTGCAATTTTTCAAAATATCCGAAAATATTTTCAATCCTTCAGAATCTTTTTAAATCCCTTGTCGTTAAAAACCTCTCCCTTCCATACATTTCCTCCCCTATTCCTCCTGCTTTCCCCTATTCATCATAATTTCCCCTATTTCTCTTCCTTTCGCCTCTCCCCCTTCCCCCCTCTCAACCATTCTTCCCTCCTTAATTCCCCCTACTCCTCATCCTAATTTCCCCTCACTTCCTCTACTTAATACTTCTCTTATGTCCCCTCCATTTCTCCTCTCCGCAATTTCTCACTTCCCGAAACCATAGTTTCCCTTAGTTCCTCATCCTCCGTTCCCAACATTTCCTATACATCCTATACATCCTATCACCTCACTTCCCCTACCATGATTTCCACTACTTGCCCTCACCTCATTTACCCTCGTTCCCATCATACTTCTGCTTTCCTCATATCGACCACTTCCCCACCCTTCACTTTTCTCTCGTTTCCATAATTTCCCACACTTCCTCTCACCTTTATTCTCTATCCACATTTCCCCTCTCCGCATTCCCTCCACTTCATATATCCTCAATTTCCCATCCCTGGTTCCCATTGCCTCACTCTCATTTCCTCTCGTTCCTGTAATTTCCTACAGTCCCTCCTCACTTCCTCCACCACCCCTTTTCCCATTTCCTATACTTCCTCTCCCCTCATATCCAGTATACTTCCCCTCCCTAGATTTCCCCTACGTCCCCTCCCCACATATCCCCTCGATTCCTTTATTTCCCAAACTTCCCTCACATTGATTCTCCTACCTACATTTTAACAACTTCCCCTCCCCTCATCTTCTCCGAAGCCCTAAAAAGGACTAACAAGGTCTTTAAAGGAACAGTCAAAGTTTCAAATTCAAATTTCCCTCCAATATTTTTACTATATTTCAATTTTTGTTAACAACGGCTTAAAACTTTTGAATTTAGCACCTACTGAGGCATGAAGCACCCATTTCGAGAAGTATCCCTGCATTTTTTCAGATTTTTTTAAAGCCTTAAAAACCTTGAAAATCCGCCTGTTCTCTGAAAGACCCACCGTGTTTCGAAAAACATAGTGTACACATTAGGGTGTGCCAAAACAAGTCAATATTTTTTTTTGCTCGTACGTAAAAATATCTCAGAAGATGCCCAAAGAACGCTCCTGTTAAAAGCGCAGCTTAAAATTTTTGTTTTTAGAGGTTCTCCATCGTTCTTCAAGTTTTTCCGTCTAAATAACATGAGAAACCGGGTTTTTTACCACTTTTTTGCCTTACAAGTTGCGAAAAAATTATTGTAACAGAAAATAAATGAATAGATCTTATTAAGCACTAAATTTAGTACAAAGATTTATTGGGGTAAATTTTTATCTTCAATATTTGACTTTTTACAGAGCTTTGAATTTTTAATTTTCGGTTTTTTGCAAATTTGTAGTACGTCTGAAATTCTGGAAAAAAGTCCTAATCCACTTTTTCGTATCATCAATCACAACAAAGTTACAGGCTCTCAAATATTTATTTTTTCGAATTTTTGCTTTTATGAACTGAAATATCGATAATTAGACAAACAATTTGGTGTAAATTTTTTATTCTATCAAATTTGCAACAAAATTTGATGAGTGAGATATTTGTTATTATCAATAGTTAATAATGACTGTCTTATTTAGTCATATTTTTATGATTTTTTAACTATACTATGCAAAATATTGATGAAGGACCTGAAATATCATCAAGATATCAAAAGCAAACACAATTTACAGGATAATTGCCGTTATTTGAAGTTTAATAATTTTTAATGTAAGCTTAAAATGTGGAAATATTTATATTTTTATACTTCAATTGATATTTCATTTACTATTTCAATCTTCTGAAAATGATTTGATGCATTAACAAATTTGCATCAACTTTTCTGTCTAATTATCGATATTTCAGTTCGTAAAAGCAAAAATTGGAAAAAATAAATATTTGAGAGCCTGTAACTTTGTTGTGCCTAATGATACGAAAAAGTCGGTAAGGACCATTTAACTTTTTTTCTCTAACACTAATAGTTTAGCTTAAAAAGGCAAAATACCGAAAATTTGAAATTCAGAGCTCCGTAGAATGTCAACTATTAAAGATAAAAATTTGACCCAATGAAACTTTTTGTACTAAATTTAGTGCTTAATAAGATCCACTAATTTATTTTCTGTTAAAATAATTTTTTCACAGCTTGCAGGGCAAAAAACTAGTAAAAATCCAGTTTTTCATGTTATTTAGACGGAAAAACTTAAAGAATCATGGAGAACCTCCTAAAATTAAAATTTTGAGCTGCGCTTTTAACAGGACCTTTGTTTGGACATCTTCTGAGATATTTTTGGGTTACAGCAAAAAAAATCGACTCTTTTTGGCACGAAGGGTAAACAGTTACTAGAAGCACTACATCCGGAAATTCCCTGACTTTTCTAATTTTTGTATAAATCCCCGACTTTTACATGATTTTCCCTGACCTACGGCCACCCTGGCAGTTAGTTTTAAAAATCGATCAAGCAAGACAGACAGGCAGGCAGTAATGGATATAATAAGAAAGGAAAAAGGGGATTGGAAAAGGAATAGTATCCAGCAGACTGAACTCTTCATCTCTTAAAATCTAAATCGACGGACGACACTCACATCTCATATAAATAACACTGTTATCGTAATAGATATGTAGTTATAACACAGAGGTAAAAAGTAGACAGAACATACATAGGTAGTTTGGTGCAGACCCACCTTTCCTGGGACGCCACCAGTCAGTCTCAAAGTAGCCTGCGGAGCAAGAATGAGTTGGTGTTGATGTTGAACAGGAGGAGATGGTGTACGCGGAAGAGGAGGCGGACAGTCCTTGTGTCCAACACCAGTAGATTTGATCGCAAGATTGTAACCAATTGTAACGCAAGACAATAAGGGAAGACGCGCACATTTAATAACACCGCATTTTCAGTTGAAAAAGTATCATTAATATCATAAAGGCCCTCGGAACTAGCGATTTTTAATGGGGTTGTTGCATTCTGATTGGGCTAGCGTTGAAAGTAACTATAAGTCTGATTAACGCAGTAAACCAGTGACTGGTCATATTAGCCAGCATACATTAACAGTAACAATTTATCAAATGGTTGCATCTTAACACGGAAATATTAAAGCGCTCTCCGCTACTAAAAACTGCTAAAAACTTTTAGAACCACGGGATTCCCACGGACCACCTACATGGGACTCTAAATCTAGATTCCTACTTTGCCGACTGAAGACAGTGTAGGTAACCACCCTATCATCAGTCGTTAATGCCGTTACAGTCTACCGGTAAATGACCATTCGTTGGTTTACTGTCGTTTAGCTCGAGACAAAACTGATAGCATCTGGAGTAAACATAACCTACTTTCACGTTTATTGTTTAAAACGTGTTTAAAACTAAGAAAATAATCACCAAAAAGTGTTTAAAATGCTTAGAATGTCACTAAAACCGGGAATTTTTAAGTGTGAAATTTGCGAATTTGAGGAACTCTATACCATTAATCTGATTGGTTCAGCGTTTTGCAGGATGTGACGTTTCAAGATCACAGAGTTGTTTGAATTGAGTTTTCGTTCCTTTCTTTAAATGTTTTTTTTTCTTACACGTGAAGTATTTAAAAATAATATTAAATGTGCCCAAGTTTTTTTTAGCATTTTACGCAGTATTTAAAAAATATGTTATCTAAAATTCATGCAACAACCCCATTTTTTAAATTTATTCATTCAAAATTTCTAGTAAAGTAGGTGGTCAACATTTATTCTGATAGACTCGAAAATAAAGAGTCATGTTCAATCTTTAGAAAGAATCCTGTTCAACAACAGGGTGTCGATTACTCCGACGATTTATTATTCTCCCACTAAATTACAAAAATTATTTTAAGGTTCATGGTGCTTACCGAAAGGAACAAAACAGTTTTATAAAAAGTTGGATTTTTGAAGCGTTTAAAGTTGAACTGTTCTTTATTTTGAAATGTCAATATATTATACGCATATCATTTTTTTCAAAAGCTTTAAAAAATAATTTGAATAACTTTTTACTTGTTAAAAGTACCTGTTACTAAAAAAGAAAAAATAATAAAGTACTTCTTACTTGTTCAAAATTAAATTTTGGGATCTGAAAACATTGAAATAGCTATTATCAGTTTGTTTTTTGAAATAAATACATGTAACTTTCATAAGATTCTTCAGAAAATTTAAAGACTTGTGAAGATTTCAGATGCGTCGAAAAAGAATTTAGGAAATGTTAAAGAACTTTAATTTTACAGGATTTCACAAATTACTAGGAAAAATTCGAGACAGTTTATATATATTTAGGACATTTAGAGGTTTAGCAGAAATTATAAAACTACGGAATATTTTTTTAAATTAAATTTTTCGTCATTTTTTTTTTAATTCAGCAAAAAAATGCCTGAATTTTAATCTTATGAAATACACTCAAATCTTTTTAAATATTCTCTTAAAATTAATTTTTTTCAATGAAAAATTTTCAATTTTCTTAGAAATTTTAAGAATTTTTTTTTTGTTTTCTTGAAACCTTCCAAACTTTTTAAAAATTTTCTAAAAATGAAAAACTAAAAATTATTACTTTCAAATCTTTTACATTCTTTTACAAATTTTTCAGAAATTGTTTGTAATCTTTTTTAATTTTTTCTCAGAACTCATTTTTCAAAATAAAAAAAGCATTAAAAGTTTTCTCAGGCTTTTTGAAAGATTTTTTTTCGAATCTTCAAAAATCTATTTAAGATTTATTTATCGTAAAATTAATCTTTTAAAATAAAAATGATAATATGGTAGCAAAATTTTAATAACATAAAATAATTATTTCCCAATATTAAAAAATAATTTACAATTAAATTAGTCTCTTTTCTTTCTCTTACAAAATTGACAGAAATATTACATTTTCCCCATTTTTGTCCTATCGACACCCTGAAAATTTGCGCCATGACAATTTATTTTTCGTGCATCTTTACCGCAATTGTTAAATCGATTATCGTGATTAGTCACGCCGAGAAGTGAATTTTATAACTCAAAACCTATTAAGAAAAACGAAACGCCTGAGAACATTTTTGATTTCAAATAAAATATTGATTCATCAAACTGTTATCTCAGTTTTTGAATACTATTTTTTTCTGTATGCAGTTCGTTTTTCCTCACTTGTTACCAAAAACAGTACAAAATTGAAATACGATAAAAGATATAATTCCAATTTTTTATGCAACTGTTGAACGATGTTCGTTCTTTTAACCAATTTGTTAGTTTCCATTCTACTACTACATATACACCTTGATTAACAAATACCCAAAACCAATTATTAAATTATAAAAATAATAATTATTATACCAAACCAAAGTAAGCAGTCCAGAAAACAAATGTTGAACATAGAAACGAGAACATGTACAAAGAACAAAAACATAATACAGGTAAAAACATGTGTGAGGTATTGTGACGTCTGAATTTTAATAAATAAATAAAAAAATAAATTCTAATTATTATTGTTAATCTTAAATCTCAAACATTTAATAAATAAGTAAACCCAAATTAGATTCATTTAGATACGTAAAACTAGGTTGAGCTTTAAATCGCGAAAAATGTCTTCAGATATTAAAAAATTTACATTAAATGAATCACTTTTTATTTGTCAAATAAAAACTTAAGTCCTGTAGTGGAAGTTCCATCCAAAAATATTTTTAAAAAACTCTTTTCAGGCAAAAATGCAAACTTTACCTAAAAAAATGTAAAGAAATGTTCTCTCAAAAATTCCGAAAAAAAGTTTCATTACTTGAAGTTTCAAATTGTAAAATTAAACTAAGGACATTTTCTTGTTAAGGAAAATGAAAAAGTCAAGGCTTAACGGGATAGTAATGGTTATATATGTACATATATGGGAGTCAGTGTTCAGTAAACGCTTAAAAAGTAGTGTCGTGTGAATATGTAAGTTTCCTCGCCGGTTAAAAATTATTATATGAAACCATTAGATCTGTGAAATTAATCTTGAGTTAACAAAATAGAAAATAAATTACGCATAAGTAAGTGACAATTAGTCACTTAACAATCATCGTAGTAGTGGTTAGGACACTCAACAAAATTAATAAATCCACTCGTTAAAAGTTTAAATCGTTTCCTGTACAGATCCAGATTTTTACTCCACCCACTTTACCATCATTTTCATTTCATATTATCTTACTGCGTCTACCGAAGCAGCGATTCGATAATTTTGAAGAAAAAACAAATCTTCTTCAGTTAACCAATAAATGAAATTTAGGAGTTCAAAATTTCGGAATTGAAAATTTGTGAAAACTGTATCGGGATTAGAATCGCTGCTCGTCAAATTAAACGTACGTGTCTTTTGATGTCGTTTTTTTTTTTTTTTTTTTTTTGTTTTACCGAAGATATGCGATTGTTGCGATAATCTTCAAAATCATGATAATCAAAGGATTGATAATCATGAAAATATCAAATGACAGGATGCAGTGAAAGATTTGAAGGACTGGGAACAACACTCACCGTCATGGGATGCGTGAGCCACCTGAGCCGTCTGAGTTTGTTTACTATAAACTACTGGTTCTTTCGGGGGAATGTTTGTATGGGCCACAGAAACGACAGTCAGTTCTCGGTTCTTCCTCCGACTTGCACTGTTGACAACATTTAAATTTAATTTAAATTATAAATAATATAAAAATATAATCAAAATTTAATTTAGAGATTTTTTTGTTTAAAGAAATATATATCATTATTAATAGATATATTTTTACAAAAACATTCTAGAGTGAACTAAACACTCTCCTTCTTTTAAATTGCAGAGTTGCTACAGATCAGCTAATTACAGAAAGTTAGGGAACACCTGACAAAGTTTTTATATTTTCTAAAAAGTAAAGTTAAAGTTAATGTTATCATTTTTCTTAAAAATCGCAACTAATTGTTTGAAATTTCATCTGTTTTGCTCGAGAATTTCAAACCACTTTGTAGAAAATTAATCTTTTTTGGTTGAATTCAACTATTTTTGGTATAAATTTAAAATTCTTTATGGTTGAAATATCATAAACACATTTTTCATTAAGATTTCATATTTTTCTGTTGAAAATTCAACTACTTAGTTGGAAGTTTAACTATTATACTTTGTTAAAATTAATGAATTCGGATCACACGAAATTTATCTTCAAATGAAAAACAAAAAAATTTGGTTTTGAATTTCAGAATTTTAATAAAAATTTCGAATTTCGTGGGAGAATATTTAATCTTTTTTCTTACTAATTCATCTTTTTGGTGGGAAATTTCTTTGAAAATTTAAATATTTGGGTGCAAATGCATGTACTTTATTAAAAATTAATCTTATTGCTTAAAAATTGATCTTTTTGGTTGAAAATGAGTTTTTTTCTTATTTAGAATTAATTTTTTAGCTGGAAATGTAACTGTTCCATTTTTTGTCAAAAATTTACATTTTTTGATAGAATTTCAATCTTCTTGGTTGAAAATTATACTACTTTGTTAAAAATTTACTTTAATTTTACTGAAAATAATTTTTTTACTGAAAATTTAACGACTCTATTTTTAGTTGAAAATTGATCTGTTTTCGGTGAAAATTGATCCTTTTGTCCAAAGTCCGCCTTTTTGGAAAAAGAGTACTCTTAAGAATTAAAATTTCATTTTTTTAAAATAAAAATTCATTTCTTTAGTCGAAAACTTAGTTGTTTCGTTGAAAATTCGTTTCTTTTTGGCAGAAAACTGATCTTTTTAGTTAAAAATTCATGTATTAGTTCAAAAATTATTTTTTCTAGTTGAAGATTCATCATTTTAGTTGAAAATTTACTTAAACTTCCATTTTGTGTGAAAAAGTTACCTTTTTTGATAGAAATGTATTCTTTTTTCGTTTAAAAAAATATCTTTTAGGTAGAAAATTTGACTGTTCTATTGCTTGTAATTAGGTTAATTTCCTTCTCTTTTAGAAAAAAACTATTTAGTTAAAAATTCGTTTTTTTGTTGATAGAAATTCATTTTTTGTTTGAGAATTGTCTTAACTGCAAAATTAATTCTTCTATTTTTTTCTTCTATTTCATTTTATTGGTTAAAGGTTGATCTTTTTGGTTGAAAATGAGTTTTTTCTTATTAAGAATTAATTTTTTAACTGGAAATATAACTGTTCCATTTTTTGATAGAAATTCAATCTTTTAGGTTGAAAATTATACTATTTTGTTAAAAATCGACTTTAATTTTATTGAAAATTTATTTTTTAACTGAAAATTTATCTGCATTCGGTGAAAATTAAACTATTTGTCGAAAATCCGTCTTTTTTGAAAGAGTACTCTCGTTACTTGAAATTTCATTTTTTAAAAATAAAAATTCATTTCTTTAGTCGAAAACTTAATTGTTTTGTTGAAAATTCGTTTCTTTTTGACAGAAAACTGATCTTTTTAGTTAAAAATTCATGTATTAGTTCAAAAATTATTTTTTCTAGTTGAAGATTCATCATTTTAGTTGAAAATTTACTTAAACTTCCATTTTGTGTGAAAAATGTACCTTTTTTGATAGAAATGTATCCTTTTTCGTTTAAAAAAAGATCTGTTAAGTAGAAAATTCGACTGTTCTATTATTTGTAATTAGGTTCATTTCTTTCTCTTTCAGAAAAACTATTTAGTGGAAAATTCGTTTTTATGTTGATAGAAATTCATTTTTTGTTTGAGAATTGTCTAAACTGAAATATTAATTCTTCTATTTTTGGTGAAAAAATCACTTTTCTGGATGAAAACAAAATTTTAAAGACATTTTAACTACACTAAATCTGGTTAAAAATTTTTTTTTGCTGAAATTCATGTACTTTAGTCAAAATTATTCTCTTTTGTAAAAAATATAATATTTTGGATTGAAAATTCAACTATTTATTTAAAAATCATATTTTTATTTAAAAATTCATATTTTTCTTTAAAGATTCATTATTTTATTTAAGAATTAATTTCTTTGATTAAAAAAAAATTAATTTATAGAAACTGAGATATTCAAATATTTTGCATTTTTTAAAACAATTTACTAGGAATATATATACAGTTTTGCGAGTTTATTATAAATAATACTTTTTTCTTCATTTCTAGGGATTCAATATGTTTAGTTTGGAAATTAAAAACAAACTATATTACAAGAAATTCTTAAATATATCAACACCTTCGATTAATCAAATAATTAAATAATACTAAAACATAATTAATAATTTCTCTAATTAGTACCTAAACTCCATAAATTCTATAATAATTCAAGTTTTTATTTAATAAATAAATAAATTTAATTTTCTACCAAAAATAATGTCTTTTGACAAAATACTAAAAAATAATAATTTTCTTCCAAATATTTACATTTCAAACTAAAAAATGATCAGTTCCCAGTCGACAAGGGAAAAGTTAAATTTTCAGTTAAAAATAATTTTGCACCAAAAAAAACAAACAAACTTTCAACAAAGTGACGAATTTTCATTTAAATTATGAATATGAAACTTCAGTAGTTGAGTTTTCAACCACAAAAGGTATATTTTCAACCAGGAAGAATAATTTTGACCAAAAAAGACGAAGTTAAAAAAAAAGTTACATTTTTAAATAAAGTTATTATTTTTTAAACTAATTTCCAAGTAAAAGAGGTCATTTTCAGTCAAAAATTGAATAGTTCAATTTTAGTTTGAAAAAATTAATTTACAACTAAAGAGATAAATTTCTAACGAAGATAATGAAATTTTTAACTGAAATAGTTTTATCAACAAAATACTTAGCAGTAAAAAAAATCGCAGCCAAAAAATAAAAACGAATATTCCATAAATTTGCTCATTTTTAAAGAAAGAGATAAAATTATAATTAAAATGTTAAACCTTCAACCCAAAAGTTAATTTTTAACAAAAAATTTTAACTTTTAACCAAGTATTTAAATTTTTATTAAAAAAAAAATGAAAACTAAACTAAAAATGTTTTACTTGATATTTTAACGAAACTAGATTATAACTTTAAAGCAAAGATAGTCAAATTCAACTAAAAAAGACGACTTTTCAACATGAGTTAAATTTTTCGCTACAATATAAGAATATTAAGAATTATTTTTATTTGATTGAGAAAAATTAGTAATAAAAAAAAATCTTAAGACCACTTTTTTCAAGAATTGAAAATTCTATGTACGACTATTTATATCACACAAAAATTATTTTTTTTTTTGCTTGAAAATTCAATAATTCAACAGAAAATCAAACTATTTGGATAAAAGTTGAATTGCCGCGTTGAAAATTTATTTTGTTAGTTGAAGATTCCTCTATTTGTTTAAAAGTTTAACTATTTTGTTGAAAACTCTATTCATTTTTGGTTGATGATTAATTTTTTTCAATATATTTAAAACATGTATTTTTAACAAAAAGTTCATGTTGAAACCTAATAGTTTCATTTTCTATCAAATTGTTAAATCGTCAACCAAATAAGATTAGTTTAGAACGAAACAGTTGCATTTTTAAGCAAAAAGGATAAATTTTCAACCAAAAAATTTAATTTTCGCCCAAAAAAGACAAATTTTTAATAAGATATGTAAATATTGAACTCAAAAGTTCAATTCCCAATTAAATATATGAATTTTTAATCCAAAATAGAGCAGTTACAATGATAGTTAAAAAAATTAGTTCTAAATAAAAAAATAAGAGGATTTTCAACAAAATAGTTATATTTTCAGCAATATTGTTCAACCCAAAAGATGATTATTAACCTGGAAGATTAATCTTATAAAAATGGAATAGTTAAATTTTAAAGCAAGGTGTTGAATCTTTAAAAAATATGAATTTTTAAGTAAAAAAGATGAGTTTTTAACCAAATAGAAAAAATTCAACCAAAATGATGAACTTTTCAGAAAGAAGATTAATATTTTAAGAAAAAACAAGAATTTTAAACAATTATGATTTATTTATACATTAATTAATTGTTTAACAAAAAAGTTATTTTTCCAACAAAAAGTTACGTGTTCATAAAAATAGTTTTTATTTTTAACAAAAGTTAATTTTCATCCGAATAGTTTAATTTAATACCAAATTGCTGAATCCTTAACAAAATCAGGTCAATATAGACTCAAATATTTGAAATTATAATTAAAAAGGATGAATTTTCAACCAAGAAGATTAATTTTTGACCAAAAAAGGCCAAAAGATCAATTTTTAACTTAAATACGAATAGTTACATTGTTAGTTAAAAATAATAATTCTTAACAAAAAAAAAAATGATGCTTGAACCCAATAATTACATTTTTAACAAAAAAATACTTTTTTAACAAAGTAGTTCAACTTATAACCTACCAGCTGAAATTCTGACTAAAAATATGACTTTTTAACAAAATAGTTGCACATTAAACAAAATAACATTATAATTATAATATAACAATGTCCACTGATACCTAAGAAAAAAAATTTAAGGTATTTTCCAGGCTTTTCATACATGTAAAAGATGAAACATTTCATTTTTGTATTGGCCAACAAATTCTAAAAAACGCAGGATCGTAAATTAACAAATTCTTAATTTGTTGCGAACATAAGCCATCCTCTGATAAATCTTTGGAATATTGTTAAACCTTTGTAACGTCTTTGAAATCTTTTGAAATCTTTTGAAATTTTTATGAATTCGTTGAAATATTTTTTATAAGTATTTAAAATCTTTGTGAAATCATTGTTTGTGAAAACTTTTTTGTTCGTTCGAAATAACTGAAATCTATTGGAATCTATTCAAATTTAAAAAAAATTTTTTAAATGGTTTAAAACCTTTGAGATGTTCTGAAATCTTTGCAATCTTTTGAAATTGATTAATATCTTGAAATGTTTGAAATTCTGATAAATTCTACGAAATACTTGAAAAACTTTCCTTAATCTTTTGTATTTATTTGAAATCACTGGAATATTTAAAACCTTTGTGAAATATTTTGCAATTTTCTTTTAAAAAATGTGAACGCGTTGAAAATACTTGATATCTTTTGTATTAATTTGCAATCTTTAAAATATTTAATATATTTGTGGAATCTTTTGAATTTGTTTCAATTTTGGTGTAATCTGTGATATATTTGTAAAATGTTTAGAAATATTTTGAAATCTTAATGAAATCTTTCAAATATTTGTGAAATCTTTCTTTAATCTTTGTAAGTAAAGTCTCTTGTGTTAGTTTAAAATTTTTAAACTCTAGTGTAATGTAAACTTTTTAAAATATTAAAAATTCTTGAAATATCTTGAAAGTTCAAAAATCTTTGTGAAATCTTTGAAATATTGTCTTTGAAATCCGCCAACATTTTTTAAATTATTCAAAATCCTTTTTAATACTATAAAAACTTTGAAATATTTTGAAAGCTTTAGAATTATTGAATATCACATAAAAAAGATATCCCTTTATTTACTCGGTGACGAACAAAAGATAAACTATATTTTAATAAATAAAAAAACTTTTTAGTAGCAAGATTTCTTCTAAGCGAGATGTTTCCATTATAACCGACTAAAATATTTAAATTACTTTTAAAATTTCGATATAATAACTGTTTTAAAAGAGAAAAGAAAAATTCAAATTCAAGGTGATTATTATATTAATTTTGTAAATTTATTAATTTTATTAATTATTCATTTATTAATTACCTTTGAGCAGAAATAATACTAGATGGCTGCAGGCTAACTTCGGGGGTTGCATTATTGCTTTGTTCGGGTGTGGAGGAGTTCATACT
>JAAAKG020000019.1:16053-33029 GCA_010014905.2 Druon quercuslanigerum
TACGATCGAAGGGGTAAAAATACAAGAAAATTTCTTGTGATTTTACCATTCGAAACCGTACTTTTTTATTTTTTTTTTACAGTGTGGTGCCGGTCAGAAGAGGTTAAGACGTAAAAAATGTATGACACTATTTTGACACCATTTTTCAAATTTGTGACACTATTTTCAATATTTTTTATCTCTGAAGTGGGCCCGAGGTCTACAGTTTAAAAAATTTAACTATTTACTTTCGCTAAAAAAATATAATTTATTTCTTCATAGGTGGACGAGTTGATGACTGAAGCGGAGAAGATACAACTTCCAAAAGTGCAAAATATGATTAAACAGTTAGGAGTTAGTGAATTGCAAATCGACGATACTCTATTTTTATTGACTATATATTTACGCTATAATCAAAAGAGTAAATAGCCTTTATACAAATAGAATGCTTATTATGAGTTAAGACGTAGACGGAATGATTTTGGATGAAGAAAAAAAGTCCTGAATCATTTATATAGGTATTTATTCATAGGTAATAATAATGAGTACGCTTGTAAAATACAAACAACAAAGAGTACCTAGCTTTTAAATTATTATAATAAATATAATGATATATCTATGTTTATAATAGTGCTGTTCTCTATCTGATACAGTGCATTTCATGTCACTATCCTTGGAAGGGAGAGGAAAAGTCACATCTAGGACCGTAGCATAATTTTGATTTGCATGAACGAGTCAATATACACTAACGTGGCTGAAAGCAAGAAATGGTCACTTGACTTGAAACAGTCCTTGAGCTTAGTTTCAATGTGCACGGATATTTTCCGGATTATCACTACCAAAATATCTCTTTTGGAATATTGCATCTTGGATTGGCTTCTCTGATCACTCTTTTATCACCATTCTCAAAATTCAAGTAATTCAAGAGAGAAAAGTATAAATATCTGCCAAATAGTAAAAAATTATTTTTATTGCTAAGATCAATGTAACAAAGAGTAAAGAGAAAGTCAGTATCATATTAAATGACAAAAGATATATTAACAAGTTAAATATTCTAATTTTGAATGATTTATTCCCTTTTGTGGAACATTTAACTAATGTTATTCAGAAGAAAGAAAAAACATTGATTACATTGGAATTCTAAAAATTACAATATTTAATTGTGGAACTTATTATTCTGAGCGCAGTTGAGAAGATTGCAGAAAAAACATGATTAAAGCTTGGTGATGATAATGCGGAGAATATTCGGTACATTCATTCTCGCTATCTCTTTCTATTTACTCAATAAAATATGTACAGCTTCCTCAAACACTTTTGCATTCACACGAATTCTAGAAATAACGTTGTACACCTACAACTAAGTTTGAATTTCGGTAAAGCATTACTTTTTTTTATAATATTTTTCTTTATCATTAACAACATACATGTAAACGAAGTGAATGCTTGGAGTATTGAGATTGAATGTTAGATGACGCGTGGGGCGCGTCTGCTTTTCTTTTTTAAACGTTAGATAAGTACATTATAATATTAGCAGTGTATTCAATTTTTACAATTGGCTATTCTTACATTTTTGCATTCGCTCTGATGGCGTCGAAAGTCAGTGAAAGGTGATGTGTTTTCAAAGTCGAAAAGCGGTAAGACATGTTTTTTGGGAAGCAAGAAAAGACATAAAATCAGTTAAAAGGAAGAATTGTTTGAAAGGCGAGAGCGCGGCGTCGATTATTTTCTAGGTTTGTTTCGCTTATCCAATGGCGATGACATGTAAAAGCAAGTTATATGGCACTTATTGGGAAGTAGCTGATTGGCGGACTTTCGACGTTCCCGCTTGTTTCTGAGTACGAAGTATAGTAGCGATAAAGTAATATATTCAGGTCTTTGGAAGTCACAACTGGCTGGAGAACGTAGCGGGATAAAAATAGTGATTTCAATGCTTCATGAGATTTGATTAATTAGTTGAATGGCAAAAGTAGGAAATTTGAGTATCAACATGTACACGCACACGTACACATACAATTCTCTATCGGGTTGTTTCTCTCCCCCACTACCGTAACGGATGATAAAATAGTAAAATTGCTTAAATAATAAGAGTGGTAGGTAATGAATGATAAACGGGATAATGATAATGAATTACAGGAGTGACAATAATAGTAGGCGTAGTTTACGTGACGTAGGCTAATGTAGTCGCATCTGTCCTCGATTAATTACACATAGAGCTACGTAGGTACATCACAATTAATATAGTTACACTGTACATTAATATTGTATAATATTGACATGTGCATCGGCGGCCGTCGCTCTCGATACGCGTGGCGCGCTGTCTTGTACAAATTCTTTATATACATAAAATAAATTATTATCGACATTAAGCTATCTCCTAGCCGCAAGCTCTTGGGCGCGCGACTACGATGCCACCGGGAAAAGGGTATTAATAGGGACAGGAGGGGGCAGCATCGGTCTATACCGAGGATACTGGCTCTCTTTGTAAAATTATATTAGGTACCTTGTATTCGTAATTGCACTGATCATAAATTAACAAAAAAATTTGAACAGCGTGATAAAACGGTCGAGACGCAATATAAAAGATTCGAGTTTCACGTCGAGCCAACGAGGCGACTCGGAACATGGAGGACTGTCTATGATTCGACCTCCTGTCCGCGAAAACGCTATTTGGCACATAAGTATTATCACATCAAGCTCCCGATATCCTCGTTTTCCAAACAACGCCAATGTCACCAACCACCAAGACCAAATGGTAGTAAATTGTCTCACAAATGCAGAAATTAGGCAGTTCCGGAGGAGTGCTGTAAACTTCACGAGTCAGATCGGCCTAGTTTCCGCACTGCCACAATCGATACTTTTTCTAACAAAAGTAGGCCATTTTTTATCTGAGAAACATTAAAAACAAAATTTCCAAACACGTTTGAAATTTATATTGAAATAACCGAAAATATCATATATCATATACATGCATCGAAAATCAATCATTTTGTGCATGTGCAGTCATAAAAAAGTTTATTCACAACTCGGTTCTCTTTATCTTGAATAACATTCTTTATCGTGGCGTACTAATCAATAGATTTTGCATATTTGTGCCTTCAGAATAAATTTTATTCGCGTTTACCTACAGAAATGGGCTGTCCTGTAAAAAGGATGCGAAATTTATTTAATGTAAGTAAGAAAAGCGTGACACTACACTACTGGTAATGGATCGAGGATATCTATTCTCTTTCTAATAAATTTGTCTCTTACGCGCTCGCTCGGCCATTCGCTTACTCTCACGAACACAACATTCGACGATATAAAAAAAAGAAAAACGTAACACGATCCTCTTCGAGATATTAAAAACAATACAACGTCTTTATAATATAATTTGATTGTTAGGCTATGCTCCATTAATAAATAACACTAATCATTTTCGTAATTTTACAACTGTAACAGTTTGCTAAAATTGTCGCTATCTTGCTCTCGTCCTCTTTCTCTCCTTTTTTTACTTGCACTCCGATCAGGCCCGCGGGAAATCAATTTATCAATTTTGAATACCAGACGTTTAGTTAACCAATCGATTTTTTTTTTCACTGCGATTTGTTCTTGATTGGTTATCTATGTCAGAGTTTTTGGGATATTTTCTAATATAAACTTCCAGACTATCCCGTCAATTTCTCTCTATTCTATAAACGGACCTGAGATTCATTCAAATTCGGCTCATCTTCGCGACATTATTCTTCCTTGTAAGAATTGTCAGGTTCAATAAATTAATGATGAAAATACTATAAGTACAAGGTATTTAGATTGTGGCTAACCCTAGTCGAAACGCATGGAATCGTCGGCGATTTGCCCTAACCCAATCATTTCCCTCTCCGCGAGCGGAAATGAAAGTATAACTTGGTAATAAGCATATGTAGGCGAAGAAGTTTAATTACGTGTACATGTCGAAGATGTAGCAACGTATGTAGTTTGATACAACCTAGAGTGCGATTGATTTGCAGTATAGACACACTAGAGGTATAGGTACAAGTCTCTTGCCTTACTTATTTTTATACTCGTTTATCTACTAAAACTTTTCGACCATCGCTTCGGTGCGATCGGCGGTCTGAATGTCTTCAGCACGACCTTGATCGACGCGACAGTCCTGCACGAGAGTTTCGATGCGGGATCACCTAAACCTCGACGGGACCTTATCACACGTATGTTTCTTATTGGTTGCACTTTTGATTATTAGAGAGTGTTGTCTAAAGCATTTTAACTATCCATCTAGGCATCCCTGGACGACGGGGTCTGCGTCGTGACATCTACTGAGTATTTTTCGACCCTGGAGGCGCTTGAGCGAGGACACGACGGAAACCTGGTCGCTAATCTCGCGCGATGGCACAGAGATAAACGTTTTAATATATCACAACCAAGATTCAAGTCTGAAATTAACTGTCGATTCTTTTCGACATTAGACTCCTGGGGGAGCTGGAACGTTTGGGACCTGGTCGACCTGGTGCGTCCTGGTTACCAGAACAGTTCATGGGCGAGTCTGGATGCTCCGGGTTGCCAAATGTTTGGCTGACCCGGAGCCATGGTTCAATCCTCGTCGTGATGCCGCGGACTCGCGTCGTATCCGCCCATGGAGCCTGAATTATCGGGAGAGAAGTTCATCACATCTGTGGGCGAGAGACTGTCCTGAGGATAGTAGAAGGACGGGTGATCCGAACTAGGACCCGCTCCATTGAGCATCGTTGCTGGTGGTGACACCGATGGCCTCGCGGATGGGCCCGCTCCTGCGTGATGGGCACTCATATCGGAGCTCACTGGAGACAGGAATCCCATCTCTGGACCTCCATCCCGACACCATAACTGCCGCATCTCCTGCCGCCGCTGTCGCATCAGAGATTTATACTCGGAGATCCTCATTTTCTTTCCGTCTACGATGCAAGTCCGTTTCGGCCGCGGCCTGTACCTGTAATCTGGGTGCTTCTCCATGTGTAACTTTGAGAGTCGAGATTGCTCCTCGTAGTAGGGCTGCTTCTCGGAATTAGACATTGCTTTCCATCTAGCACCTGAAATGACAAAAGGTAAGATAGTGGAAACATGACTTTTTGTAGTTTGCATGTGTGCATTTCTTATTTGCGTATTTCATTTGCCTTTCTTTTTCAGATTTAAACTACTTCTTTAGAGTGATACACTAACGCAATTTTCTGAAGACAAATCTTAATAAAGGTTTTTATGACATGTTCAGAGTGATACAGTTATTTCCAGCTGTCTGAAGACCAATCGAAATAAGTTTTGAAAAATTCTAAGCAACACTTTCTGTGCCAAATCGTAACAATAAATCGATTGATTCTAATAGAAATTTTAAATCAAGACACTTTAGTAAACATAAACGACACCAACTTTGAATGGTATTCAATGATTAAAGTATAAAAAAGCAGTGAAATAATTCTTACCCAATATTTTAGATATGTTAGAATTGTGCATGTCGGGGCACGCTTTGAGGATTTTTCTTCGCTCATCTTTGGCCCACACCATGAACGCGTTCATTGGTCGCTTGATATGTGGCTTATTCTCACCTTCTCTTTTCTGCTGCCTGACCATTTTAGCTGCAAAATGAAAGAGTTTCCGCTTTAGTATTAGTAATAATAAATGTTTATGAGAAATTCATATGGCAACGAGTCTTACCTTTCTCCGTTACGTCCTCCGGAACCTTATACCCCGAATCTCGCCACACTGAAAATTAAATCATAAGTTTAAACTATCTACCTTGTAACTTTAAATTATATCTTTTATTTATACAAAGAATTTACTTACTGTGCGACGCCGTAAGGAAGTCTTGATCATCCTGAGGAGTCTCATCCCGATTAGATGAGTGTTTGGCAGGTCGCTGAGTTTGAGGCGATGGTGGCATTGCGCCCGAACTCGGCGGAAGCCCGTAAAGTCCGTGCATCGCAAAGTGCTTTTCTACAGCGGCGGCTGCTGCTTGCGCTACCGAATTGGCTGACTCATCTTTTGACATCTTACCCACTGAAAAAGTAAATCGTCAATTTATTACAACCTATACTCTTATTCGCAACTTCTTCTAATTCCACAAATTGCTTATAGAAAATTCGCTATGTTTTTCTACAGATAAATCTCTCATTGAAGTTATGACAGACGGTGCAAAAGTCCACATGTCCAAGTTTGTTTGCCTAAAGGCTTGGCAGTTTAGAGCGTTTGAATGTTTGGAGAAGAAGTAGGTCAGTTAGAAACTATTACAATTAGTAATATAAAGATTAACCATAGCCCTCTTCTGAATTGCGCAACCGAGGGGAGATTGTTGTGATAGAGATCTTCAAAGTTCAGGGATTGATTTAAACTTAGGCATGGAAGACACTGCAAGCAGTCCAGACACAACTCTTCAGCATTGTGGCAGTCAAAAAGTTAAAAACTAGGAAAATAAACACGATGAACTTACTGGGTGATGAGAGGGAACTGAGATGAGGCGGGAGTCCTCCATAAGGAAGATTTGGATGGTAGTTCCGCGGCATTGGTAGTCCTGGTTGAAATAATTTTGGAGCGGTAGCTGCCAGCGGTTGCTCCTGATGACCACTACTTCCTGCCCCGTTGGATTGCGTGTCGCTTCCTGGAGATGAGGATGTCCTTGCGCCGGAGGACATTGATTTCGGTTTTGTCAGATTCAAGGGCGTATCAGGATCAGGAAGCGGAGGAGGTGCTGGAGTAGCAGCCGTGGAGACGGGTGTTGGAGACGATTCTTTCTCCATTTGCGTCGTCATCTGGGCAAGATGCGCCGTAGCCCAACTTGAAGCATCTCGATGACTGCTGATCATCTATAAAGTTCAGATAGAACATCAATTAACCAGCTTCTCGAAGTGATACATTAGAGACTTAATATAAAAGTATGCGTACGTTAGCAATGGAGTTGATATGCTTGTTTCCAGTGGACGCTGTTGATGTCGGAGGTGGCATCGACGTCGGAACGGGCATGCCTCTCAGTTGCTCGAAGAGAGGAAGGAACATTAGCGACTGTGGACCTGGCATGTTCAGCTGGCCTTTTGTTAATTGCGCCTGCAACTCCTGGATGTTGTGCTGCCGCTTCAAGTGTTCTGTTTGTAACCGCTGCATCTCCATTTGTTTCTGGGAGTCGACCGACATATGAGTGGGATACGTCTGTAAAACGAAAGGCTAATTAGAACGATTTGAGGGTGGAGCTTCAAGAACAATAGACTGTTATGCGGACCTTTAAAAATGCTCGGCCTTTTTGTGGCCTCCCTGATTCCTCAGAATTCGGTAAGCTAATTAGAAGAGTTCTTACTCCGCAATTGTACTGCACGGCAATTTTTTTAACGATTATACCATTCATATAACATATCTGTGATTTTTTAAGTGTGGAGTTAAATATGGAGCATATAACTGGAAGACCGCAAAGGCCATGTTGAACCTAAAATGTAATGTTCCGGGATATGCGTCAAAAATTCATTATCCTCGCGTAGTTCGCTCAACATGAAGCAAAAATTTATCACAAGCTGAAAGTTTCAGTTTCTTCATTCTATAATGTAGTCAAAAGTATGTTCATTTTATGAATTTTTCCCCTCAGTTTTGTTAGTCAATTATGATTAAATGTTCGAATTAGGGATCTGCTTTTAAAATTTATATCCAGTTTTGAAATTAGGGGAGTACCAAGCCTTTGTGGACTTGCCGACAAAATTACAACTACAAAGTGTTCGCGGATCATAAAGGTGTTTTTCTGCCTTGCTTTACACAGGATCGTGATAATTTAATGTGGTTAGTATCATTGTGCGTTTCTGTGGCCTGGCTATGATCCAGATATGCTTGAAGTTTAAAGGCTATTTTAAACGATAAGGAAGACGTTTATTCATTTGCCGAGTGCACCAGCTGAGACGTCACGCACGCGCGATATTAAATGTAACTACACTCTTATTTTTCCTTCCTTTTTCCACGCGGACTTACTTTGCAGTTGCAACAAACTAGCAAAGCCGATGGTCCTAATAAATCATGGTCTAAATTTGTTCACAGTGACCCAGTATTTCAATTTTCATTTTGTTAGATTTTTGATAAGAATCTGTTCGCCATCAATTAACTTCTTAAAGCTTTATGTTGTCGTGAAAGATAAGGCAGATGTAACATTCAGTTTCACCTAGAAAATTTATTTTTCAGTAGCCCAAAAAATAGTTTCTATCGGCTGTTTAATTAAAAATTGGAACAAGATATCGTTATCAGCATAGTCAGGTATAGGTTGGTTGGGCGAATGAAAATTCATTATTCATTTGCGAAGCTCAGTTATGCCGATGATACGTATCCATGACAGCTATACCGCCCACTGTGGCTAAATATAAACAGGCGTGGTGCCAGCAAGTTCCATTCACATTCACATCTACAGACGACGCTGGTACCCCTCTGCTTCGTAAGTGAGCACATACGAATATGAGGAGGCCGTTCTGAATATGCATCCGCGCATTGACGCCAACTGCACCGCCTAAACTTAGCGGCGCAATTACCGAAACATATCTACAACCATCATAATCGCCCCTTCGTCCCATCCTCTGGATCGAGCAACCTAACACTTATATTTTATCCAAATTGATTATTTTTCTCTTTGTATGCAGCAGATATGAGAAATATCATCTTCATAATTTGTTTCCAAAAGATTCTTACCTATGTTTTCAGGAGATGATAAACAGCGCTTACAAACAGATTGATTAAATTTATAATGTTTGGATTCCTGCTTGAGATTCTTTGAATGAGGGTGTTGATAGTTTTGTCAAATAAGCTTGTTGAGTACATTTCAAGCGTGACGATATTATTGTTGATATTCTGGTTCCGGGTACAGACGGGAGTTGCTATACGTGCCTGCGACATAGTTTCAAACGAAGTCGCTTATTGTGTCGGGGCTATTTCCGTTTCCAGGGTGCCTGTCTGCTTGTCTGCTTCTACGTTTTGATTGTCAAAGAACGAACAAACAACTGACTTTTGCTAACAGAGAGACTAAAGATTCAACGTTCTAATTAAAATTTCAGGTGTCGGAAACGTCTGAGTTGAGTTCCTTGTTCTTTGTTGCCTTTTTTAAAGAAAAAAATTGTTCTATATTTTGTATCTTCAAATTAACAGAAGAACTTTTACTTTCTCATCATTCATTTTATTCCCCGTACTAATATTTAGTAAAAAAATTATTTTCTTTAAATAGCCGTTGTTCCTTAATGTGAGAATGCTTCCCAACAAAAAAGCTTCTTATGAGTAGCTTTAGAGCAGCGCATATGAATAGGAGTCTAGAGTCGATAAAAACTTTTCAAATGAGGCGATATAGCGACTCTGTTGATTAATCGTATCAACAATAATAGACGTTGTAGCAATCTGCCTGTAGAATGAATCGAGAAGAGATTAATTGTTCAAGGCTCTCCATTATTTTAGACAGACACAGTATTCTTCTTAAAAGGCGGGAGTCTGGGGGCGGAGATTATTACGTGACTTGCGATAAGACTTTATTCACAATGTGGAGCGATATCGTGATATTTCAGGGAAAAACTTGCAGCGCCGCCAATCCACTGAACCGATGAACCGCAACGACATCGCAGAATCCATAATCGCAGATCAGAAGGCGTTCGCACGAGATGAGATGCTGTGCGCAGATATTTTTGGCTATCTTTATTGGCTCGTGTTTATTATCTATCTGCTTCTAATCCTTTTGATATTCTTGTGAATAAACAAATTGCGGGATTAACCAATGCGAAAGTCGCTCGCTTCCAAATATTAACTTCACAGTATTAAAATTACAAAGTTGAGGGTTAAATTCAAGTGCTTTCGGATGTCAACGTTTTTTTAGAAATCATTCTGCAAATTAAATGAAGAGTCTACAAAAGTTCTTTTATTTTCTGGATACATCACTGACCAGGAACGAGCGTCTGTTAAGTTGGCTGCTGGTAGATATACAAAGGCGACTTTGTTTCGCTTCGAGATCACGTCATCATATGTCTGCCTCTCGATTGTGGTAATAACACGAGAACAAACGTTACCGAACCTTTTTCTTCCAGTTGCCTTTTGTCCATTGATATACTCGGTCTATATCGTTCTAACACAATTTGCCACTGTGTCAATCTGGCAGTAACGGATTCTATAAGCTAAACGATGAGGCAATCTGAATGTACATGTCACTGCTGGACGATACTTTTGATCCCACTATTGATACAATAGTATAATTGTGCATCCAGGAGGCAAAGACTTCTTAGTGCATATGATATTTTTTGCAACACGAGTATGGTTTTCGAGTTCTTTCATCAGAATATTTTACGTTTGAGGTTAGATTAAATGCGTTTAATATGCGCACGCACAGGGCAAAAGCGTATGCCCAACCGCCGGGAAAATACCCTACTAGGATGGTAAAAAACCTCCCCACCAACAAAAAAAGGGAGGAAATCATACACGTCATTATCTAAATTTAATGTCACTTATGTAAATTCCTGCAAATAAGAACGATAATATGGAAAGACTTCAACTGAAACAAGAGGAATGACGAATATTCTCCGTGAAAAGAAGAAAGTCGAGAAAATATGAATGTCCGAGACAAAAAAGAGAGATTATCCGACATGTGCATTAAAGGCATTAAAGCTGCCACGTATGACAGTGGATGAAGCCTCTTAAGGGAGAAGCTCACGCTGATCTTAGGAAATAAGCTGCGACAGCGAGCCGACTGTCAAGAGGATTATTGTCTTCGACTTCTTATCTTAGCCAAGAGTTTTACCGAGATCGTGTGGGTGAGCGAGGCCGCAGCATCCCCAGGGACTGTAGGGGATGCTAGGACGCTTCCACACCACCCTGTCACCCTCAAGCAAGCGACTTCTTGCACCTCTTTCCTCTTACGTTTTCCCTTTTTCTTCTTCTTTTATTTCCTTGCCGTCGTCGTACTCGCCTTCATACCTTTAAGCGTCCGGTCCTATCACGTCACCCTTTCTACACAATCTTCGTGCCTTCAGGGTTGCAGTCTGAATGCCGATGAGAAAATGACGAGAGTGAAAAAATAGAATTCCTTTCAGTAAAATTAACATCTTAAAAGTAAGGAGCTCAAAGATCTTTTATAATATTTTCAGAATGGTGGTTGAGAATTATTTTAATGCAAATTCAAAGCTGAAGGTTTGGTCAAGTTAATTTTAATTTTTCAGTTCTTGTTACTAAATACTTACATGAACCGAAGCATGACGTGAATAAGCTTGTTTATGGAAGTATTAATTGTTTCGGTTCTAACAAGAAAATGCATGTCAGAATTTGCAACAAATCGTAAAATATGGAATGTAAGCCGAATAATCATTTCATATAAGCCTGGTCATGTAATTGTTGGAAGTTTATTTTTATTAGTTATATCAATTCGTATATATTGTAATCACAATTCATCTTATCACCATTTTGGTTTTAAGTTTTTTAATTTTAGCCTTCAAAACTAAACAGTTTATAATTTGAAGTATTCAAAAAATAATGTACAAATTAGCGAATTTCTAATGCGGACATATTTTAAATTTGAAGTTTTTAAAATTTGTTGAAAATTAAAGAATCAAATTTCAACAACTTTAGAACCAAACGTTCATTATATAATTTTAAATTGAACATATATTTGAAATGTTATAATTTAAATCTCAGACCTTTAACATTGAATAGTATTGCACGATAAATAATTCTAAATTGTATATTTTTTATTTACATTTTATTATTTATATTATTATTTATATCTTATTATATATATTTTTATTGGTGTTACTGCCAAAGAAGCAGCCTTAGAAATTTAAATTTGAATAGCTTTTAACATGAGGTGTTTAAACACACAAAAATTCTAAATTAAATATTTTAAAACCTTAATTAAAAAGTAGAATCCGTAGATTTATTGTCAAATTCTACTGACTTTATATTTAGAACTCATTCAATTTTTAACCATTTAAATTAAACATTGTAAAATCAAAAGCATTATGATTAAATAAGAATTGCAACTTTTACCTTAGGAGAAAGCAAATCCATAAAATTCTAAATAAATATTGCTAAATAAGAATTTGTAATCAGGAATATTTTTTTTCTAAAGTTCGCCTCCAAATATCTTCGAAAATGTCACGATTAATTACCAGAATATTTTCCTCAGTTTTACAAATAATTTTAAAAAAGGCTCCTTTTTTAGCTTGATAGTACATTCCTAATTTGAACTTAATAAATATATCAAGTTTTAACCAATAATTATTGATTTTTCAATGTTATGGAAAAAAAGAATTATTTTATATTTCAAATTCTAAAATTATCACATTTTGAAACTCATTTTTAATTTCAAAGTTAGAATCTGTAGATATTAAAAAGTGAGATGTTACGCTATAACATCCAAAATGCGCAACTAAAATATACGAGATATTACATGTATGGTTATGTCAAATAACGACTATAAATATTTCAGGAGTTATCTTTTGTTCTGATAATTTCAGGAATTAACTGGTAACTGTTAAGTTAAAGTGAAACTTGAATCTTCGTACATAAACGATAATACATTTAGTCAAGTTGAGGTCATGTTCAATATTTTTAATTTAACATAAAAAGTAAAAACGGGAAAGTGAGCGAAGAACGAAACAAATTAAAATTATATATATTGTATGTTATTTACACTCAAACTTTACTTTGAATTAATACACATTTTGTCAAAGGTGTTAGAGTCCTTCCAGTGAATATAACCTGAATCTTAAGATCATTTCCCCCTCGTGCAGACAGAAAAAAGTTGTAATACAATTTTAATTAAGGATATAGCTCATTTTTATTCTTTAGAAGTGTTCAAAAATTGTAATATTCCATAATTGTAATATCGAAAATATATGTAGCCGGCAATTATAGACGTGAAATCCCAATGCGCGATGCGCATGCGCTCGGGCGATTTTAACATCTAAATGTGTTTCAGTTTAACATACAAATATTGTTACGCCTAACATCTCAAAAAGGTAGTAGATGTCAGGCATGAATATCCTACATGTGAGGCGGTACAATATTACCCTTTGAACATGTAAATTTATAAACATCCATTTTCTCAGTGCTGTAATTAAAACTAAACTGTATTTTGAAAAGGAGACCAAAGGTTATTTCAACAATAGTCTTTAAAATTAAATAATGAAAATAAGATATGCTAACAACTTTAACATTTCTAATTGGGATTATAGCCATTTTAAAGAATTTCAAAATGAACCTGTTTAATGATTGATTTAGTGATTATAAGATATTTTAATAAAACTAAAAATGACCAAGTTTCCATAAAGATAATAAATGTACTACCAGTTCCAGGATTTCCCAATAAATGGCCATCCTGCGTAATAATGATTGAACTATAAATAGTAAAAACTGGAATCTGAACAACGAATAATAACTATCCAAGCTTAATGATTCATTCGATGTATTTGACGTATATAAATTGTTTTTTTGTTTTATTTTTTTCAAGTATATAGCCTCGAAGATTCGCTTCGCAGATGTGAATTTCTTTTCGACTCATTTTTAGGTGAAAGTTGCAGACCCTGCTCTCATCTGCACTATCTTAAAGCTTGTTTTTTTTATCCCATTTTTTTCAAACTTGTATTCTGATTTCTTACGTCTCTTTGTATAATTCTAGACTTTAAGTGTCTCCGTCGACCCTCAACCCTTGCTCTCGTCTCGTAACCATCATCGTCAAATCCTATGTCAATCAGCGTTAACACAAACTTGTTTCTTTTCTACATCAGTCTTAACGAACTCGACGGATCGATATTTTTGAAAGGTCTCCAGGAAGTCGAAAATTCTTCTAATAGTAGGGAAACATACAAAATCACAACCTAAAAAATCCCAGAGAAAAAAAATATTTCTGAGGTCGAGATTAAATAATTCGTTTATCCTTTCATCCATCCTAGATTTCATCAGGTTCTCCCGTCTTGAACCTTGAATCTGCGTTTGAGGGCCTTAACCTAACGAACCCTTCTGCCCTTGACTAAGAGAATTCCTCCGCGAATAGCTCGCTTTGATCATCTGAGATCCGCGTCGCTTTTTTATCAGCTCCAACTTGCGTGGGCAATCGCTATAAACCGTCTTTCAGAAAATTTTTAATATACAACAATTTTCCCTGAGATAATCAGACAAATCTACAACATTTACTGCCTTCAAAACCGGAAAATTCTCCTCTTTATCTTAATTCTTCCATAACTTATCACCCCCGAGTTGTTTGAATTCTTCAACAAGTTGATTCGCTCTCAGTAATTTGCTCACAATTAAAGCAAGAATCCCGTCCCCGTCGTATACCAGTGCAGCGTCTAGGTGGTGATTTATTCTTAACAAGGTAGGTTTGCTGAGTACTTCAGCGGCCACGCGGTTTGCGTGAAACAGTCGGGGAGAACGAGGATGAGAATGAGCACGGAGGAATGAAGTAAGGCGGTGGAAGTTAACAGAGAGAGGGATGGAAAAAAGGAGCATATTACAATCAACATTGCCGACCCGCTTGCGTATGTAAGTGCACCGATACCCTCTTCTTCAGCAGACCACAGAGAAGTACAATAAACACCCCCTATGAATCTTCCGGCTTTAATTAATTTTATATGTGTAGCACATAGAAAGAATACAATCAGGGATTCCAATTGCAAGAAAGAGATGGAGAAAAAATACAAAAAATGAATGAGAGGCGAAGAGAGGAAAGGAGCGACTTCTGTTCTCTGGGATCCACTTGAGGCGAGAATAATACCAGGGATGCACGTGGCTCGGTTTTTTCCTCTTCCGAACCCCTTGATTCTTATACATACTACCAACCCCCTTTCCCTCTTCGCCCTTCTGCGGCTCATCATGCCTTTCGAGTATTCGTTCAAGGTGCCCCCAAGTACACCCTCTCCCGCTTGGGCAAATCGAATAGGTGGCACACGAACGAGACGGAAAATTTCATGCGTTCAAAAGTGGAATTCATTATAGGCGGCTTGTGGCCGACCGTGCTTTCGTATCGTCGGCTCGCTGAAACTGCCAATCGATATGTAAACATGTTTTAGACAGCAAATTATGCTTGTATTTTTACATAACTAAATCCCCCCTCCTCAACTGCTTGTTTTTATTAAAAGCGTTCGCTTTTGACCAAGGAAGAGGAAAAGTGCACAACACGTTCCCTGAGCACAGCTGGTTAATGTTTAATTATGTTTAATTAATATTTCCTTTGAAATGCATTTTATTTCAAGCTCTGCTTAATGCTTCAGGAAACTAGTTTTATTTTATTTTATTTTTTAATTCACTATTCATATTATAATACAAATCATAGGCTTTCACTTCGTAAAGTGTACTGCTTGTTCAATGGTCATATATAATACATTGAGGAGACTGTCTTAGAAAGCAAACATTCTTATCATTAGCATCAGTACATTTAATGTCACACAAAACTAGAACTCCGCTTATCAAATTATTTTCTCGTTGTCATTAACATTTTACACGTCGAAGCTAATACTCTTTATTTATTTCCAAGTTTGAATAATAAACCTGTGTCGCAGGACATTATCATTATAAAAGCAGCTCTCAACACTAAAGTAATATATAAATAATACATAAAAAGACGTCTATCAGTTCCAGATGAAAGTTGCACTATTAATTACAGAAATTTAATCTAATCAACGATTTATGTCAATCGATAGTTTCTAATAATTAGAAAGGTTTCCTGGCTGTATATTTGAATTATCAAAAAGTTATTAACGGAACAGTGTTGAGTTTACAAATATTATTTTATTCAAAAAATGCTCTTTGATTACTAGCTTTTTACTCATTCCAATTTAGAAAGTATAGAATCTGTCTCAAAAATAACAATCCAGTTTGACAGGTGAATTCAAATACAAAAATATTGTAATATGAAAATCGAAAAACGTATCAAAGGGAATTTCGAGAATGTTAATTACACTGATTAAATAGAGACTACAATTAAAGAAGAATAAAAGGAGTCTTTGAGAATTTCGAGAGTTCAGGAACGTTGAGATATTTGCGATTAGCGCAGGACGACTTGAATAAGAATACTGATTTCAAGTCAGAGGACTCGTGATTTTTCTCGAATTTCGCTTTTTTTTTTTAAATATCTTTTTCGATATTGAATAGCGATAAACTGGGTGGAGGGTAATGAAAAGACAAGAAAGTCACAGTGACGGCATAAAGGAATGCAGCAGCTGCGAAGCTCATTCAGATCTGAGCTAAGGAATTCTTACTACACTCGGATCCTCTTGGAGACGCCGCCCAAGTTACAAGTATAACCTCGCTCAATGCCCAACCATTTCCATTTCATTCTCAAGCTTACTCGTAATTGCCATCTATCTACATCCAAGACCATAAGACGAACGTTAAGTCGAGTCACTTACTTATCTTATCCAAAGATCAGAGGACATCGAATACTATTCGCTAATTTGTTAAGGGTAACTTTTTTATTGTATAAAAAATACTTTTTTTTACTTGTTTCTTAGTTGCTAATTGGAGGCTCATGAATACTTTTATATTGAGTTATGTAAAAAATGGTTGTAATCATTCGATAGACTATATAACAATCTATCGAAAACATGTGCATCTAAATTTTGTATCCATTAGGAAAGGCCTGTACGCACAAAATCAAAAAATCCAATAAGAAACACTGTGATTAAGGAGGTACACTACGTATAATCAATCTCAACAGTTGCCAATTTTTAAAATGATTTATAAATCCAACAAAAATAAATCTATCATTAATTTATGCACATCGTGGACAGGGGTTTTGAAGCATACTACAGAAAAAAATAATTCATGTTAGAATGGTTTATTTAATAGTAGTTTTAATATTCGGGGATTTTATTACGCACTTAGAATGTTATTAAACTGCATTTTATTCAAATTACATAATTTAGTTTTGAAGCCTATATATATAAATAAATCGGAAACTTTATTATTCGGCAATTTTATTATTCTTCAATTTTATTTTTGGGGCATTTTGAAATTCGGGAATTTTTCAGTGGTCCACCCGAATTTTAATATTCAGAAATTATCCAATTCAG
>JAAAKG020000019.1:47301-74570 GCA_010014905.2 Druon quercuslanigerum
ATAACGCGAGAATTCCAGATCAATCTAAAAATTTTATAACCCCTTCCTCACACTACTCCCCTCCCTACCGAGTAAGTCACGCCTACCTCGAAAGGGAAACCGCTTAATGGTGTAATAATAATAATAAATCCATTAACATTTTTTCATTCATGTGAAAATTCTTTGAAGAATGTCCCATGAATATCGTATATACTGTCGTGAAAACTTTTTAAAAATATTGAGCTTCCTGGAAATCCCTTCATCTTTCGAAATTTCATAAAAATCCGTGCAAATTCCTTGAAATTCTTTAGAATTTCGTAAAATTTTTTGAAATACTTGAAATATAATATTAACATAAATAAAAACTCAAATATTGTAATCAGAATTTTAAAATATCATAAAATCCTTTATAGTGTTCGGAAATCCTTTGAAATTCCTTTGAATCTTTTGGAATCCTGCAAAATTCTTATAATTCTGTGGATATACTTTTTAATTTTTTTAAATCTCTTAAAATCCTTTGACATCCCCTGAAATCATCAAAAACATTTTAAATCTCCTAAAATCCGTAAAAATTCCTTTAAAATCCTGTAAATTTTTTTTGAAAGCCTTGGAAACTCTTTGAAATCTCTTAAAATTCTTTAAAGTCCGTTAAAATCCCTTGAAATCCCTTGAAATGCATTAAAATTTTCTCAACAATTCTGTGTGATCTGTTGAAATCCTGTACAAAGTCCTTTTAAATATTTGACATTCCGTATAAATTCTAATATCCTAATCCATCTTTAAAATCTTTAGGAATACCTCGAAATTCTTTAAAATTTAGTACCATTGATTGAAATCCTTTCGAATTCTATGAAACCTTTGGCAATTCCTTGAAAAATATTGAAATTCCTTAAAGTCTCTTAAAATCCCTACATTTTACTATTTGTCATAGTATATTCTCTTATATATCGAATCATTTTTTTCATTGACGAAAATTGCCAAGTGTCCTTTTAAAGTTTAAATCATTTATTTATAATAATCCAAGTGTCTAAGCACAACGGAAATGGTTAGTTCTATGCTCGCCAAATTTCGGTGAACCTTGACAGGGCCATTTTTTAATTGTGCTCTTTGCTCTGTTTCCAGTTTAAAGTATACCATTCTCTTTTTGCTTTTAAGGGCTAAAAAAGCTCGTAGAATTTGGTTTGAAAATTGTATAGTAGAAAGTGAATTAAGTGTCAGATGCGAATTGTGAAGATATTTATGTCATTGCGAGAAATAATATTTCTTTCGGGGCAAAGTGGAACAGAAGATTGTAAGAAAAGAACATTGTTAATCAAGCCAATCATGTGCGCAATTAGGATCCTTGTTCAGCTCGTGGGTGGAATGAACGAACGGACAGACGCAAGTCTCGAGAATGAACCATTCGTCTTCGGTTTCATTTCGACCACTTTTCAACCCTCCCAACGAAACAGAGCAGTTATTTTACTTTCTCGCCCGAAGGAGTGCCGCTGGATCATACCTATCAATATCTGCTCCGCACGCAAGGTAATTGACTTCAACGAGGCTATTGTGTGTATGGCAACGACTGTCGTAGGAAAGCAACACAAGTTGTTTACTTATGACTCGATTACACGGTTGCAGGAGGGGTAATTGGGCTGAATTATTGGACAATCTACGTACCTAGCAACTGTTAATAAATGGATTCAAAAGTCGAGTGGGTAATCAACTAAAAGAAATTTAATCCTAGTGTTACACCCATAGAGATATCTTTTTATCAGAAGATAATATTTGTTCCTATATACATATACAGTAAACATGTTTCAAAATTCATTTGCATTCACCCAAAGAATTCGTTCTAAGTTTGAAAAAATGATGGGGTTAAAATTTAAAACAAATCGCTTTAATTTATCCCTTTAACATACCATTTGAATTATATACTGGAAGAAAATTATAGTAGTAGATGAACAATTGCCCAAATTTGTCTTAAACTGTTAAAAAAGCATTAAACTTGGTCTGTATGTATGACAAAAGCAAAGTTATTTTTTTGTCGAAGAGTTCTGTCAAAAGTATCTGTTATACTGTTCGACATTTTACTAATTAAAAAGTGGAGAAATTAATTATTTTCTTCAAAATTTGACTAGCCATCATTTTGGATTTGTTCAAGAAAACTTGTTTATTGACTGTTACGGAATATTGCATCATCTCCTAAAATAAACTTTGTAGTTCTTGAAAATTTGACAGGTTTCCATTAAAAAATGTAGAAACTTAATTTTCTTCAAATTTTATTGGGTTCTATATTAAATTAAAATTTTATTTTATACATACACTATCTTTGTAGCCACTAAAAGGTTTTTCTCCTTAGTATCTAACATACTTGGAAGAAAACTGAGAAAGGTATAATGTAAATTTTACATTATCGCACATTTTTCCCCATAATGCAATAGAAAACGTTAACTAGAAAATACTAACCAGATTTGACTGAAATTTGCAACACATTTTTTTTGTTACTAAAATGAAATCCGTGTTTGTAAGTTTAGAAATTTTTAATTTAAAAAATACGGAACACCTTATACCTTATGGATCCCTTAATCTTCTGATCACTTTAGTAGCTCAACACCTATAAGTGTTGGATCGCCTCAACTCTGGATCATTACATTTTAGGGCCTGACTATTATTTCTCTTACACCAAGGGATGATTGCCAATTATCTGTGTGGTCTTTGCGGCTCATAATGAAAACGAATACTCATTACAAGGACACATTATTCAGTATATAAAATCGTCCATGTCCGAAACCGCTTTGGGGGCTCTAACGGGGAAATGATACAATAGTTAGAGAATGGCGATTATTCGGGGGGATTATGGGTCGTTTATATATCGGGGCTTCTGTTCCAAAACGGTATACATATGGAGGCGAGGACAAAATGCAGGAGAGTAGGTGTAGGTGTGGGTGTACATAGATGTATATTGTATATATTGTATAACTGTATGTAACTGTGAACGTTTTGATATGAAGGCAAGCAGGATGATGTTGACATTAGTAGATCCGGTCGCGGATTAAAGCTTTGTGTGACACAAAGCATCGGCACAATAGCACTGCACCCTCGACCTTATACGCATAAGCCAACAACGAGCGACATCGTTTAGAGCGTAATCACACTCTCAATTTCCTATCACGAATTCAGAGATGGACACTGTTTTAGCTCCGAATGTTTGAAGTGGATTTAGTCCCTTGTTCGATTTCAATTTGCGTTTAGCGACTTTACAAGTGTTAAGGGGTGCTTGTGAGTGGAAAGGACTGGCGAATTGGACTCGGCAGATGATGATACAGATGGTGATTTTGTTTTGAAAATCTCCCAGTATCTTTCAATTTCAAAGCTCAAAACAACAAAAAGTTCGCCTTTTTTGCCAGTCAGTTGTTGGAATCATTTAAATCTAGAAAGAAGGTTTAGCTGTCAATCAAACATGATGTTAGAGTAAATTTGTTGCATCAAGCAGATACTTAATCAAATCAATCATTCAGACATTTATTAAATTCTGCAAAGTCATTCAGTATTGACAACTCTCAGGGAAGAAGTCGTCTTACCTTGTTTCAGGGGAAGATTGCTGGGGGTATAGAATGGTGGGGCACATCTATAGATATCTGAGCTCGCTGTCTTGTGTCCTTACCCGGAATGTTGCTGCAAAGCCGCGTCAATACACTTGCCCGGACGAAGGACGGAAGGAAGGTATAGTGAGAGGTTCGAAGGCGGAGGCTTCAGGACGAGATAGTGGTTGGAAGGTGCGCCGCTGTATCGGGAAGGGTAGTTGGGATAGGGGTATTGGGTGGAAGGATGGTTGAGTAAGATGGTTGGAGGTGGGTGAGGACTTCGGGGCGAGAGATCACTGCGCCGCCAATATTACTGCCAGCCTGAAGATTACCAATATCCTTGAGAGGCGCTCTAGTCCTGTCATAAAAGACGGAGCTTACGAAGATATTACCTACCACCATCACCACCGCCACCACCGACGGCCCATCTCAATTTTCGCAACTTCATTTCGAAAATACTAAAAAGACAGAGAAAGTGGAGGATGCTTACAGAGATCAGAGGCGTCGTTTGAAGCTTTCTGACCGTTCCTGGCTTGTGCTTTTTTAGGACCTCTTCATCGCTTTTGGTGACTCGTGAAAGTAACGAGGATGCGAGAAACTAAGGGAAATGAAAAGTATCTTGTTGAGGTTTTCATGTATAGGGGAAAATACCAGTACGATTCATAATATTTTTAGAAAGAAGATTGCAATGACAAATAGAGTCTTTAGATTTGTAGAAGTCAAAGAAGGCTATGTGGATACTAAAATAGGTTTCACAGTTCCAATTTCGCCTTTCTTGTCAAAGGACTTTACAAACCTGGTTCTAATCGACACAGACGGTAATCTACTATTAATTGCCACCACAAAGAAAACCTATAGACGCTCAAACTTTAACACCCTCCACTATATCTCATATAGCTTTAGCCAAAGCGCTCTCTTTATTCCCCTCTCACTCTTGGGATAATCCCCGATATTATTGCGCGTACTGCATCTTCATTCAAGGAAACCCGCTTCAATGAAGGGGATTTAGGCGAGATTTGCACGGGCAGACTTATCTTCGGTTTACGTTCCTCACCTCATGTTGGAATAAGTAGCAAATTGTTAGTTTTCACATTTATTACAAGAAAGAAAAGTTTAGCTCACCCACGGGTCAACAATGTTCAGTGATTTTTTGGCCAAGTTTACTTACCTGAAACAAGAAAGACCTGTAATTAGTGAAGAATATAAAATATAAGAGTTGTAATATTGTAGGGACTGGTAAAAAATGATTTGAGTTCGGCTTCCTTGGTTGCGATCATCCTAAGATCAAGAAGCTGATCTGCTTCGGATCAAACAAGACGAAAATCTATTGAATGGAGTTGAAAGTGGTATGCTGCAGTCATAAAGAAAGGAGAGAATAGTGGAGGAGGTATACGCAATGCCCGAAGGTAGCAGATTTAATACCCGTCTACGGGGGCTTTAATGAGCAATCGTCAAATTAAATTAAACGACATGCAAATCGTTAAATGCACTGCACGCTGCTCGCACGGATGCACACCGTTAACTCTGCTGCAAGCGGCAAGTGCATCACCGGCGAAATGCTACTATGCTTCCTTCTGTTGCAGTTGCCAACGGTCTAGAACTCTAGTCTCTAGTTGCTAACGCCTGCCACTATCCTCTGCTGCCTATTGCCCACCCTTCAAAGCGAAAGGGACAAATTGAGGATACACGAATCTACTAAAGCCAATCCATTCCGAACACTTTTGAGAAAAATTCGTAATGAGATTAGGTTTAGTAGTTTAAAATGAGATAAATGTTTATAGAATGGAAATATCGACACGAAGAACACTTTAAGGGGATATTGTTGACTTTAAGGTGCCCGAGTGATTAAGAATGATTCAAAATCGAGATGTTCAGAATGTTAGGATCTTCAGGCATAAGAATTTTTTTTTGACCAACTACTGTCCTAAGAAACAATTCCCCATTAACCTCAAGGACAGTTTATGAATCAAGATGTTCCAGTTTTTGATTTGAGTTCCCATTTCCCAAGCGACGGTTTCCAAATCGAAGCTGCTTTGAAATTTTAAATTTATATTTTTAGATTTTAATAAGTTGATTGTTCTAAAAAAAAGTTTTTGGAAAATGATAAGTTTCAGTCCCCAGAAAATATTCCAAGTCACCTAGACTTTGAGTATCTCCATCCGATTGAGCGGCATTCAATAGTTCACTGTAAACGAATTTGGGAATTTTGCCAACTGTTCCTCAGGGAAAATTCCCAAATTCAGTTGGAAAAGTGACTTTCTCTAGTGAGCTTAGTGATGTTCCTAAAGTTTTGGGAATATATTTTCAAAGAGAGGAATATTCGCGATGGTAATTTTCCCATGGAACATGAGAAAATTCACACTTTTCGTTAAAAAAAAAACTTTGATCAAATCAACGATTAATGACTGAATCAATGATATAAAAGAAATATATGATTCGACTACATTTTATTAAAAAATTTTATTTGTACATATGCCACGTGGTTACACCATTCACGGACAACAAAGAAAGAAACCAATTAACTTATAATATAAATTGACGAAAATAAACCCAGCTGATTATTAATTGTGTAAAATAGTTACTTCGTTAGTTTATATATAGTTCACACATTTCATCGATGCTAAATGCGTCTGCTTCATTGTTCTCTAATGGTTATATTATTGGTAGAAAGTTTTCATCCCAAGCTTCGTTTCTGATAATAATACAATATTTAATAATATTATTCAATTAAGACGTATAATAATAAAATTATTATTTATTATATCATAATAAATTATAACTTTATTACCGCATTAATTTGAATCTTGTTTATTGGCGCTGGTAGTTTAGAAGAAAATCCACCAGGGCGCGGCGTACGTCTCTTTCACAACAAAAATGACACGTCGAGTGTTTAAGAGAGCAGTCGACGCGAAGCAAAGCAGTCTTACGTGGTGCCGAGGCTACCATGATTAAGAAAGGGTTTCTCAGGCTCTGCCAACTCAATGGTAAAATATGAAGAAGCAAGGGCGCCAACAATCGGTGACACAGGAAATTAAGATAAGATAAAAGATGGCGTCCAGATAATATCAAATCAAAGTAAAGAAGATAATGCAAAAATCAAATAAAAATATTCATGAAGTCAAAAAAATTATTCTTCATATATTTTTATTTTATTTTCGCATTGGTTTCTTTGTGAAATATAATTTTAAAATAAAATAAACGCAACAATCATAATAAGTTTAAAAAAGTTTGTTTATTCTTAAAATATGAGTGTCATATATTTTTTCAAATTTGTTTTTAAAAGAAATTAAATCAATTTTTTAACATTAACAGATTATCAATCAATTAAACAGTAATTAATAATAATTAATTAAATTAATACCATTCAATTGGAATGACAAATTAGACTACTCTGAATAAAAAATATATTTTGGACCGTATTTTTTCGTAAGATATTTGTGGAAAAATTACACGTTTACTGTAAATTTACACTGATTTCTTGCGGAATTTTTTCATAAGTATGCCGAGATGATGGGCAATCGACCACTGCACAGCTCTGTTTATCACTTTTTATCACTTCAAAACATTCAAACCCGGCGTTTTCTTTTTTCAAAGTGTCATTTGCTGTGTAAGTAAGGTTAGGTATTGTGGAAGTGCGAGTGAGTGATGACAAGTGCGCAGAGGAACCGACATACAGCGCCATCAAGCGGTGACACAGGTTTTTTTAGTTTCTATGGTTATGCGCGAACGCCCATACGAGTTGGTATAGCCTGGGGTTTCTTCAGGGCGAAGCTCTTCTATTGCACTACGGTCAAGATGATCCTTGATTTTTTATTAATATTCTACAAATTTTAGGGAACATTTCCCTTGAAAAATTTTGGAAATTTTAAACATTATTCCTCAATAATATAGAGAAAAAACCCAGTCAAGGAATATTGCACAAATTTTGGGGTGTTTTCCCTACAGAAACTTCCGGAAAATTCACAAACTAATGAGTAAATTTCCATCTACGTTGGAAATTTTCCCTACGAAATGTTGGGAAAATTCCTACCATTCTTTGAGATTTCCCTCCCCTCGAACGTTTGGGAATATTTTCAACGTGAATGTGTGAAAAGCTTTAAAAAACTTTTTGGGAAAATTCCCGAAATTTGTTTTACCGTGTTCCTAAATTGTGAAAAATTAAACGACGGTTTTGGCTCTAAAGAAGAGTTGCAAATTAATTAGTTCGACTTTAAGAGGTGTTTCTCGAAATTGGGGGTCCTTTATTCCCATAGGACAATAGTCAATTTAATTTTCTACGAAGGAATAAATTTTAAATTAGGCTAGCCTAGTTCTGAAACAAGTGTTCTTATGATCTCAGATAATCTGGTCTTACGGAATTATTTCATATTGGTTTAAGATTCTAAATAAATGTAGCGAAGATACTACTTTTCATTTAATTTCTCACTGTCTTTTACTAAACCGTTCCTAAATTAAGCTTCGTTGGTTATATAACAAGTGCTTTTTATTTTCTAAGGAATTCTGTTCCTGAAAAATTATTTTAAATACAATTATTTACGGTTGTAAGGAAATGTTACAAAAAAGTACTTCATACTTTAGGTTTTTAATTCCAATCGAGCAGAAGTTAATTTTGGCTTCAACCAAGGAATCCTTTCCAAATTACGCTGCTCTGGTTCTAAAACAAAATTCGTATTTTCTAATGTTTTCTACTCTTAGGAACTGCTTTTATATGTAGGTAAATAATTTTCCTCTAAATAAATTGTTACCAATAACCTAAGGGATTAAGTTGCTTTAGATAAATTCTCAAGACGAAATTTAGTTCAAAGGAATGATTCAAATTTAAAGAAGTTGCGTCTCAACAAGATGGTCAGCTACTCGTAAGGATAGGTTCTCCGACTTGAATTGCAACCGCATCGAACATGAGGCATTTGAATTTTAAAGCCTTCCGACACACTTTATTTATGTTATCACCTTCTGCCTAGTACTCGACAGACATGCGCTGTAACCTTGCGGCTACAACACTCGAATACCGATTGTTATTTATCGTCGTGGCCCATCGAAATGATATTCCTCGGATTAATCCTAAGGAAGGCCTCGAGGGATCGGTGGCTGTGTTGGGCGATAAATAGTTCATCGGCGTAGTATGGTAATAGCAAGTTAGTAACTGGTGTCGCTATGTCGGAAGTCGTTACCCATTGGCTATCCAACAGTTCGCGTTGATTTCCTCATTGCAGCTCGGGATTGGTTACCGTTGTTCGATAACACAAGGTGGCAAAGAAAATCCAAGAAACTGATACCAATATAATTGTCGCATATGCCAGATAATTGGAAAATTGATGCCCTTCGGAAGACCTCCATAACGGGAGTGGTATGCATAATATGAGTGCTTTTCTTTTATGATAACGGTAAAATCTGACGACGATTTCTCCTACGATAAAAGTCTCCGGCCGAGAATCAAAGATCCGCTTCTTGGACTAATAGAGCCTTTACCTATCAGCAATTCATTGTCACTCATTGCAATCTGGAGTTTGCGATGAAACGCAGAGATAAATTTAGAGATAAGGTCAATTTGCTGAGTAGGGTAGGGTAGGGTAGGATATGGTAGGGAGAAATATTGAAGTGTGGAATAGATTTCTAATCATATTGAGAGGATCTCTTGGAGAACTTGTTTTATAAAAATTGTACTGTAAGCTATTTAAATATTAAATAATGAAGTTATGTCAGATATGTTTGGAATGTGTTTCTTCCCATTGGGGGAAAAATGGCCTTAAGAAAATAATGAAATCTGAATCCCTCAGTCAGTCGATTCGTGACACATGTGGAGGCTCACGAGCTCCATTATATTCTCACATAGGCTAAAAGGCATTAGCCGCTGGGTGTTTAAAAGTTTTAAAGCCCCTGAAAGAATAAGCGAACAGAGGCAACTGAAGCGACCCTGTTGTGTCTATATCCTGTCCTCGATTTTAGTTCGCGAGCACGTATGGGCCACACGTGTCCAAATTATTATTGTCTGAAATATAACTCCTCGTCTCACGGACGCTAGTCTCTAACCAGTCTAACCCATCTGAAAGAACTGTTGAGACAAGTCACACCCGCAATCCCGCGACACATCCCCATCTACATCCAGCTTACAAGGATGTTCCATTAAATTACGAGTATGATGCGTCCCATTTATATTGTCTGCTATTATTTGTGCGGGTTGCCGAGTCGAAATCCTCAGGGAAAGGAAGAGTGTAAGGCACAAAGTGATTCTGGGATAAAATTATACATTGGAGGCCAAGGAGAGAGAGAGAGAGAGAGAGAGAGAGAGAGAGAGAGAGAGAGAGAGAGAGGGGAATGGTTTTACAAACAGAGACTGCAATAGGAGCTGGAAAATTGAGATCAATCCTTTATACCAAAATAGCTGATTTTAATCGAGGTTGGCTCATTTCATTAAGCTTTTTTATTTGGTTTTTCCGAGGAGTTACAATAAATTGAACATTAATTAATGAAATTCAGATCGACTTTTGAAATTCAACATTTTTCTAATAATGACAAAACATTTTACGAAAATATAAAAAACATTATCGTTAATATAATTTGTAGCCGAATCTATCATTATTTTTAATATCTAGGTTGTAAAAATTGTTGTATTCTATTATTCAGTTCGAAATATACTTCATTTATTACTTTGAAAAGTTAAGTCGAATTAAAAAATACAGTCAATGCGGTTTATGAAATATACATAGTTTTTCTTTTGAATACTTCAGAAATTCCTCAATTGTGAAAAAATGTTGCATTTGCAATTTAAAACTCTACTATACTCTGTTCCCTGAGAGAAGATCCTCCAGAACGATCAATTTTGGTATCATTCGCGCAGCCCATTGTACAATTTTTCAAGAAGGCGGGATTTCTTGAGATGTTTGAGCCAATCTGAAGTGAAGCTCTTCGAATTCATGAAAAATATTTCCTGCACTGATTTACGAGACTGATGGACAGTGGGCCTTATTTTTTCTAAGACTTTTCTATTTGTTTACCGATCTCAGTTTGGGAGAACTTACTACAGCAGGGGTCTTTTGTCCATTGGCTGGTCAAAGTAAGGAAATTAAAAAAAATCACATTGAAATTAGCGAAAGTTTAGCTCAATATTCAATTTTATATTGCTTACTTCCCCAATTTTCTAACATTATGTCCAAACATATAATTAGAATCGGAATAATTCGCACATTCTGAATATATGAGCTTTTAATTCTGGGATTGCAGAATTATTAATTTTTAACTTTTTAATTACAAAAAGAGCGAGTGAGTGAAAAACTCAAGTGGCTACCTAGACCTCTAAAACTCGAGTCCTACGCGCAGTGAGGTCCTATTATTTTATGATTAACATCTCGTAATAATTATTCAAACTATATGAAAAAGAAACCCAAGTAAAGTAATAAATATTAAATTGAGACCAAGGGACCAATGAAAAGAGAAATTAAGAAAGTACGTAACTATAGTTATGACTAATTTTAAGTTTGAATAAATTAACTTAACTTGAAAAATTAAATTGCTTAATGTTAAGGCTTGCAAATTTGACATTTGTTAATGCGCAAAGCTACTATTTACAATTGTTCCAATTTGAACGCTTGTGATTTTTAAATTGTACAAACAATATAGAATTTCAAACATTTTGCACGAAATTTGGATATAACATATTAGAGATTTTAAGATATTGATATTAATATAACATATAAGATATATTACAAGATATAAGATATTTAAGAGATTGTTTAATGCGAATTGGTTTTACGATCAATATTTTCAAATTTCGATGCAGATATATTACGAATTACGAATTTCGTATTTTACGAAAGTGTCGCGATCTCCAAAATTGTCGACCAACCTTTTCTAACGAAAGATTTAAAAACTGCATCTTTGGTTGAAAATTAATATTTTTCGTTGAAAATGGATGATTATGGTTAAAAATTCATTTCTTTTTAATTGAAAATTGAACTGCTTGGTCGAAAATTGAACTACTTTGTTGAAAATTCAGTTTTATAATTAAAGCATCCTAATTTTAGTAATAAATGGTTTGATTGAAAGATTAACTACTTTCTTGAAATTTTTTTTTTTGCCAAAAACTTATTTTTTTAACTGAGAATTTAACTATTTCTTTTTTGAGGAAAATTTTTCTTTGTCAGTTAAAATATTCAACTATTTCGTTCAAATTGCATGTTAAAAATTTATATTTTTGGTAGAAGATTAATTTTCTTGCTTGAAAATTCATCTCCTGGTTTAAAATTGAACTATTTGGTTTAAGGTTGAACTTTGTTGAAAATTAATTTTTTGGCTGGAGATGCATAATTTTAGTTTGTAAATTCATTTCTTTCGTTGAAAATTGAACTATTTTGTTGAAAATATGTTTGTTTTAGGTAAACACTTAATTTTTATTTGTTAAAAATGTTACTATGTTTAGTGAAAAATTTATAATTTTGAATTGAAATTTAATTTTTTTTTTGAAAATTCGCATTTTTCGATAGAAAATTGATTTTCTTGTTTAAAAGTTCAGATTTTTGGTTAAAAATTTCAATATTTGTATAAAATTTACCCTAGATTCTTGAAAATTTAACAATTTTGTTAAAAAGTATTTTTTTGTTTTTGTGGAACTTTCGTTTTTTTGGTTGCGGATTCAACTATTCTGCTGAATATGTCTTTCAGGTAGCATTCAACTGTTTTTGAATTAAAATAAAAAATATGTTTTGGTTTAAATAGCAACTATACATTTCTCGTTGAGAATTTATCTTATTTAGTTAAAAATGTTTCTACTTTGTAGAAAATTCAACACTTTGGTCAAAAAGTAATTTTTTTAAATGAAGATTCTACATTTCAATTGAACTTTATCTCTTTCATTGAAAATTCAATTATTTTGTTGAAAAATTATTCTTCTTGATCGAAAATTCAATTATTTGGTTGAAAGTTCATCAATTTGATTGAGAATTCAAGAATTTTGTTAAAAAGCATTCCTTTTTAGTTGAAAAATCTCGTGAGTCTAGTTTAGGAGGAGTAATCCACTATAATTTTATGTAATCTAGAGTAATCCTATGCAATCTGGAGTATTCATGGGTTATCCAGATAGATGTAATCCAGCCTAATCTGATATAATTCGAATTAATTTACCCCCGTTGGATCGCATTATTAGGAGTTGTTTTGCCTTCGGAGTGATCTCCTGAAAAGTTTTGATATATTTTGGACAACTGAAGAGAGTACCGGATAAGGGTAATTCAGAGTAAGTAGTTCTACCCTAACCTTGTTTCCCTCCTATAGTTGGGCAAACATAAAACAGCTCAATCAAACCGCAGCTAGCGCAAGGGAGATGAGCTGCAGGGAGGGAGTGGTCGAATAATGAGCTGAGCAAGTGCAATTTGTCGTGATATACTAACCGCAAAGGGTAACGTTTGAGGTAGTGAAGGGAAAGAGACGAGGGGAGTGTGTCTTTAGTTTTGGCACGTGCGCTCTCTGATCACCGGATGCCGGGTTTCCATGAAGGGTTTGCACGGTATTTATTATGTTAGCAGGCGGTTACCTCGCTTATGCCAACGCGAATATTCCAGCGACCGCCTCATTCTATAACTCATTCATACACCCTCAGCAGCCCTCACTCTTGCCTCACAAAAGCACTCGCTCGCTCGCACACTTTCTCCATTCATACTCGACCCGTAACCGGATTCGAAACTCAAAATGCTTTTTCAAATTCGAGCACGCGCAATTCCACCGTCAAAACATCACACACGTAGCAGAAGAAGTGGATCAACTTGTCGGGCAGGTTTCGGTGTGAGAAACTGGTGCTTACATTGGCCATAAAAACTGCCGTGCAAAACAAGAGGACCGTTAATTACATTCAGGTTTGAATCGAGATATAAGCGCAAATGTATTGGAGAGCGTCCACACATTAGTTGAAACTCTAAAGTGGAGGAGGTCTGTTTTAACGTCACAAACTATCATACAGGAGGGGGTTGGTATAGATAAGAGGTTGGAATAGGAGGTTGTAATACGTGACGCTCCTCTGATAAAAAAATAACATTGATGAAGCTAATTTTCAATAAAAAAAGATGAATTTTATACGAAATAGCTGAATTGTCAATTTAAAGAGATGAATTTTTAACCAAAACTGAATTCGTTCAATTGTCAGTTTAAAAAAAGAATATTCAATTAACAAGATGATGTCGATTTTTCTCAAAATACAAAATTATCATTTTATTCATAAAATAAGCGAGAGGTAAAAAAAGCATATCTACAAACAGTTCCTTTACCACTTTCCAATATTTCGTAAAAAAAGATTTCCATCTCGCTCTCAGCCATTTCTGACATTTTGAGTGTTCTCGCTAGTATTCTATACGTTTTCAAAAAGAGTAAAAAAAGACAAGAACTTGTTTCGATACGTTCTATTATCATCTGCGATTGCATTAAATTCGTAAATCATAATTAGAAGATTGAACTCGAATGTCACCATTATTTTTAGTCAGACACCTTCTTTTCCGTGTTTATAGTTTCCACATAGTAAAAGCCACCTTGTGTCTTCATTCTTGATTCTGCGGGCTTTCCAATTCAGCCTTATTAGTTTCAATTGCAATTGAACCAGGGAGGTAACTTTCAAGTCGAATTACTTGAGTTGTTCGAGGAAGCTAAAAGGACGAAGAAAAAAAGAAGACAAAAAGGAAAAAAATAAGCGAGGGCTGAGAAAAGTCGGCTTTAAGGTCTGCAAATTCAGCTGGTCATGACTCGCGATGCTTTAATTAAGTCTACAATTAACTCTCGATCATTCTCGCGAGCTCTATCTTTGACTGAGATCAGCCGCTGGTATAAACAGAAGCGGCGAATTGGTACCGCGAATTCTCGTTACTGCCAGGGGCACAAAGAACAATTCGTTAATGAATAGAGAGTGATTAACGATTGCGCCCTGGCAGAGGTGGAACACCGGAACATTGAGAACAGAATTTCTTGTTTATTGTATTTTCGCAATTTCAGTCAGTTTTCAAAGAAGAGGCAAGTTGAGGAGAAAAGTCACTAATTCGCTTTTGGGATCAATTCCAGTGGGGTCTCACTGATAATCAGTGGCTTATTTTTGAAATATCAATCTGTAAAAGAAAGTGGGAATCTTCGATAAAATTGAGATATTTGAAAACTACGAGATTAAAGTTATCCCATTTATATTGATCACCGGTGAAATTAAACAACTCCAAAATATTGAAAATTGAATTAAATATGTCAGTCTTTTGTGAGATTTATGATTTAAAACACTTGCAATGGAACTATTGAAAAAATGATTGGATTTAAAGGCCTACGATAACAGATTATTTTATAGTTCAGAAATTAAGCGATTTTAATATTATTTAATAAGAAATTTACTCTCACATGAAAAGTAATTTTTGCAACACATGCTGGACATGCGCGCTTTGAGCAAGAAAACTATTTTTATCGATAGGCTCGCGGACTTCGATTCACTCGCCAACTTGCATTTCGACCGAAAAACATCAAACCTCCTACTCCGCAGGTCAGGTAGAACAAAAACTGACGCGCCGACTATTAATTTTTTAATTCTTTTGAAGTGGATTTTACATTTCGGGGGGCTCCCACGGGATCCCTCACAGGGGTTGCGTCCCTGACCCCTCGGCCCACCATACGTATGCGTACCATTTGCTGGTTTCGTGACATTTGCTTCAAAAAATAGTGTATGATACTCGCAAGTAATGGCGTTTAAGGGCATATGACACACTCAAATACCTATATTACCAACCTCACTTTTTCAGTTTACTAAATTTCTTCGAACTTCAGAACTTTTTTGTCAATAAAATATCGGACTGAAACCTTGGAAACTATATCAGAAGACCATAAACTACGTTTGAAGACTTCATTTAAGTAGAAATTTCGCTAAAGAATATTTTAAAAGAAATAAAAACTGGGACTGATTTTTGACATATTTTGTTTGTACCTTGCGAAATTTTTTGAAGTAGAGAATATTTTTTATATTTAAAATATTGGTCCTAAACTTCGAGAAATGCAAGAGCCGACAGTAAATTACGTTTATGCAGATTTTTTCACATCTCGCAGATATTTGAAAAATAAGAAAAGTTCTTAGGTTCAAAACATGCCGAGGTAATTTAAAAAAATAGTTTCATTTATTTTCTTTGAAAATAATTTTTATCAAAATTCCTACTCAAATGAAGTACATAAACGTACTTTATGGTCTTCTGATACATTTTTTAAAGTTTCAGACCTATATTTTATTTACAAAAAGAGTTCTTAAGTTGAAACAAAAGATCCAATGAACTGAAAAAGTGAGGTCGGTAATATAGGGATCAGAGGATGTGACATGCCCTAGAGCAACTCCTTTGATTTTTTGAACTCTCAAAACCATCTCGTCTCCGGCGCCTCCGACTCAACTATAGCTCGGGCTGAAAACATTACACCCGTTGGTAAACGCCACTTTGCCATCCTTGTACCATTAAATGCTATTTTGCAACACCCACCTTGCAAGCGAGTACTTCCATGCCTGTAAATAATATGCAATAAATATGCAAAGAGCGATGATGATTGGAGGAGTGGAAAGGGTTTAGTTGAGTGGGGAGGGTAGTCGGAGCTATGCGTGTATAATAAGTAAATGTAATAGGGTGAAGAAAGGGGTCAAGGTTTAGGGGGGAGGGTAGTTCATGGGATGAAAGAGAGAAAAAGTAATGGAAGAGTGTATAAGAAAAGTGCTTTATTTACCTTTGGACGTAGAAAAACTTTTTTTACAAATTAGAGCGATTAACTAGTGTAAGTCCAAGTTTAATTACTAAGTTATTAACCATTGCAATAATTATGAAGCTTTCACAGTTGCGATAAGAATCAGTCTTGGATGTTTCTCAAATCTGGAAGGCAATGTAGGTAGAGATTGAAAACAAAGCTAATCATCGACTCCAGAACGGGTAGTAGGAGTCCCAACGCCGTAAAGTGTGGTATCGAGTAGCGAATTAGGATTGCCTCGCGTTGGAACTGTGTCCGAAGAAGGATCGGCTAAGACGTGGTCGAAGGACGGGAGATATCTTCCAAGTGAGACGCGGAAAAGAAGAGAAAGAAGAGGCCGCTCTAGGGAAAAAGGGGCCGGGCAAAGGGGTAGAAGAGAGTGCTTGGCCAGGGAATAAATACCTGGAGATGTAATCGCTGAAGGAAACAAGCGGCGGGATTGTTCGGGGAATAATTGAAAGCGCCGCTTGAGAGCTTCTCATTCCCATTCTCGGCCTGCCGGCGGTCCAGGCTTTCTCAAGAGATGCTGCGCTGCAATAGCGCTCCCAGGGCCGTCTTCAATACGCATTCAATCCTCGTAAAAATAACTTTTTAACTAGAATCCACATTTCCCTTATCATACTCGAAAATCGCGTGTCATTGTCCTGTATATTTGTGGACACCCCTTTTCACTGTTAAACGCCAAAATTGTGTTTTGCTGTCTGGTAAATTTGTGGGCACACCTTTCCCCTATTTTTAAAAATCGGATTTAACTTCGAATTAGATATTTCGAATGTCCACATCTGTCTGGAATCGATTTGAAAAATTGTTCCTTTGAGCCGGATTCTCAAATTCCGACTCCATGGACTAGTTAAAACCTTAAAAAATGTTTTTTCGTACAAATCAAAAAGAATTATGAATAATCTCAGATATTCTAAAGGATTTTTAACAAATGGAGTTTAAAGACCAGTGTGAATTCTGGCGAGACGGCACTGTAAAAGTGGAAGGCAGGCAGAGAAGGCAGTTTTGCTGATTCGATCGAAACGGTGATCGGTGGATCCTAACGTATGCGTAATGTTGTAGCCGACCGCCTTCCTCATTAACGCCCAGGACCAGGTTGCACACAACTTTAGTTCTCATACGTAAGAAAGTGCTTCTCGAGGACCAAGAAAACAGGGGAAGGGGTTTCTTGGGGGCAAAAGTGGAATCGATATAGACCTCATGTTTTGGCTCTTTTCGTCTTACCTCCCAATTCCCAATTCCCACTGCAGCTCCTGCATCAAGCTTGCAAATAAAATCACATGAGGCTGGTCAGGTTCTAGATAATAAGGGACCCTTAGGTCTGTCGAAATTCTGTAGCCCATTACAGGATACAATTTAAATAAAAATTAAGCAAAAGTTAAATATAAATAACAATCCTTTTCTTAAAAGTTAAGATATCTCACATACATTGTTGACGAAAACCGGGTTCATTTCTACACTGCATCAATATGATTTTTAGAGGCTGTATTTATTTTTTTATCTGTCAATGAAGATTACGAATTTTCTTTACAGTCAATTACGCAAATAAAAATGACAAAATAAGTAATGTGATTTCAGGACAAAATTGATTTTTAAATGCTTCTAAAAATATTGATAAAGGAGACCATTTTTATTCTAAATTTATGTCTCATTATTACACCATTAAGCCATATCCCTTTCGGGGTGATTTTTTAATATTGTGAAATAAGTATATTTAATACACGCAGAAAAAACTGGAAGTTCATTAAAGTTGCGGCTCAAATAAAAGCTGGTATCATTCAGAACTTGAGCTCTAATAGATACCTGTAGAGAGCCAAAAGTGTTTATTTAGAGCGCACTTGCAACTAACATAGATGCGTATTCACAAACCAACCGCTTGCAAAGTAGGGCTGTTAACTTAGGGATCGATTTACAGTTATCGACCGATGACTTGAGAGAAAAAGTTTCTTGCATATGAATGTGATTTATGTGCCAACTTTGCTTTACTAACTAAGGTATCATTTAAAGCTTATTTATCGTTTTGGGTTCCTTTTCAGCAGGTGGTGTTCATTTTTGTTGCAGCTCCTTTGGAACCAGAAACGGGTTCTCATGAAACCCCCAGTTTTTTCTGTGCTTTTAAAGAGATGAGTAAAGTCAAATTATGAAAAATAACTTAGAATATCTAAATTTTACCAAGTGTACACACTGTCGTTACTGGTTAAAAAAGAGTGTTCGGTACCGGTAAACAAAAAATTACTGGTACCGACAATAAAATTTCTGGAACTATTTTAAATGGTTTATGTCTTATTTTAAACAATTAATATCAGTTTTCAAGATTTCAAAATGTATCGGAAAAGAATATGGAAGATTTTCGGAATATTTTCTTATTTTTACGGAATTAAACGTTTTTCGGAAACTTGAATGATTTCAAAATTTATTACAAAGTTTTTTCAATTTTCTAAAATGGAAGTAATGTTTATCTTGACAAGATTAAAAAAAATTAACTAAATTTTAAACTTTTGCAGATTTCGAAAAAAAAGAATTTTAAAAGATGTCAACAGAATAAATCAATTTTTTTAAGATTCCCGGGAAAATTTCAAATGATGATCAATTGTAAACAGAATCTTAAAAAATAATTTGTCTACATTTCAAAACACCCCGTGCAGAAATCGCCAGGTATCTTCCCTGTTACAGGCTTGTGCCAGGCCGAGGGCCCCAAGCCTGGCTCTAGCTTGTATTTTGCAATGTGTCGACCTCGAGCCCGGCTAGACTCTTACCTATTTTCGAATTTTAATTCGAAAATCATAAAAATGTATTCTGATCATAAAATGGCTAGGGATCGATATTTAAGTAGGGTTAATCCTGGGCCAGGCTCGGCGATCGAGTCTAGTGATCGAGTAAGGCCCTGGCTAGATTTAGCGTTTCATTCTGGCTTGACCCAGGCTTGATCACCAGGCCAGGCCCTAGCTTCTCCAGGCTTGGGCCCGATTAGGCCAATGACAAAATTTCTACACAGGATTTCAAATGATTTCCTAGAATATGGAAAAAGAAGGTAGAAGATTTTGATGTCACAATTCAAATTTGGAAAGATTTTAAAGTACAATTTTGAATCTTTTTAAGAATTTTAAAAGGTTTCAAGAAAATAAAAAACTTTTTTAAGATTGCTAGGAAAATTTAAAAAGATAGAAAAATATTCCACAAATCTTGAAGATCTTCAGACGGTTTGTTTACTTTTGGAAGATTATTAAAAATTTTGGGAATAACCTGAATAATTTTAAAACATATTTAGGAGTTTAAAAAGTTTTTAAGAGATTAAAAATATTTTAAACCTCTAAAAGATTCCCGAAAATGCATGAAATATTTTTCCATTTTTTCGAAACCGTGCAGAAATTGCCAAGTTTCTTACCGGTTCCAAATATGGGCCAGGCTGGGAGCCCTTAGCCTGGACCTGGCTTGAATTTTGCAATGGCTTGAGGTTGGGCCCGGCTAGCGTAAAAGTTGCTAAAATGGACGACAGATGGCCTAATACTATTCTCTTTTTTTACTTTTTACTTTCAAGTTTCAAGTGACAAACTTTACAAAGTGGCAATCATTGAAATTAAATTGATAAAACAGCTTAAAATAAAAAGAACGCTAAAACTTAAGAGGTATCAAGCAATCAGTATAGTATCCTATTCTTACGCGGTGAAATTGCATGTAAGAGAACTTTTATTTATCATAAATAATATTTTCACATTAGGATTGTACGTGACTTCTAACCGCAAATTGAGAAAAAAATTTCGTCAAATTATAAAGTCTAATGCGTTGTTAATTTATGTAATGATGTTTAAAACTTTAAATTATATAGCAAATATGACGGACGTAAATTAAGAAATGATTGTATATAGATTTTGATGATGCAGATGATGAGGAAGTATTAGAACCCGGCAAGGTAATGAATGAAATACCACAATTTGGAAATTCGACTCAGATTGGAGAAAATGTTTTATATTTCAAACCTATGCAAGTTCAGTTATTAAATTCAATTAAAATAAAAAATATTTTTGCGTAATTTCTACTTTTAATCAATAAAATAAAGAAAGGAAAGAAATTGATCCTAGTTCGACTTTGAACATGAAACTAATGGTTAAGAGTTGAACTACTTTGTTAAAAATTCATTTTTTTGTTAAGGATTTATTATCTTAGTTGAAGATTCATCTCTTTAGTTGACAATGTAATTATTTCGTTGAAAATTATTATTTTTTGACAGAAAGTTGACATTTTTGTGGAAAGCTAGATTTGACATATATCTAAAGTATTTCAAAATCTTTTAGAATTTTCTTAAGAACCCTAGGAAAATTATATTTACATAACCTTTAAAAAAAGAAAATTAGAAAATAAATGCTATTCGAAATTTCTATTTTCGATTAAAAATTACTTTCTGCAACACCCATCTTGAAAGTAAGGATGTCCACGTCTCTGAAAAACGTGCTGAATGTGAGAAAACAAAAATATCGCAAGCGTACTTTGAAACGAATCTATTTTTCAAAGCGAAGAAATGGACGCGCATGCGCACTGCATAGATCAGTAACTTTGCATATCACATGAAGAGCTGTTTGCTAATCGAAAAATAACACGCGCACGTAGCGCGCTATTCATGATACTAGTTTAATTAAATAAATGAGATTGATTCTTGGGCAAACGTGGGTACTTTTTCGGATCAAATATCTAGGTTTTAACTTTCTGATCGTGATCAAATAAATTCTGAGTTAGAGGATTGAAAAGCAATATTAGGGTGTATTATAAACCACAACTCAATCATCCCTTTTGCAAAAGCGAATAGACTCGCAACGTTGCACAGAAGCGTTACGTTAGTCGCACGTGACCAGTTTTTACAGAGAAATTTTATTTCCTAAAGCAGAAAACGATGCTGGGGGTATAAGGTGGACCTCGGAAAGCTATTATTAAAACAGTAGGTAGCGTCGATAAATGGCAGGGATCCTCCAGTGGTTCTGAAGTTTACGTCGATTGTAGAGTAAAAAAAAAAAATAAAGAAGGATAGAGGATAAAAAGTGTTCTTACACTTTTTATCCTTGCTCTGCTCTGCAATAAATGATCACCCTTCTTTTTTGGCTGCGGCTATACTCTGCGGGCCGATAAATACAGGTCCATCCGTTTGAGGGCGGAGAGGCGGCTCTCGCCCACGAATTATAGGCGTTTTAAAAATATTGTCCATTACTTATTCAAGGGACGGCTAAGGTATTGCTTTCCAATAGTATCCTTCGATCACAATTTCCCCACCCTCTGTATTATTGAAGCTGAGCTTGGACCAAAAACTAAGAGAAGGGGTCGCTCTCTCCGTTTAAGAGAAACTTTTCGATGCAGGATTATGTAGGTGAGGATCTTAAGATGATTCAGATTTTAAAGGAATTGAAAGAAGTAAAAGCGACTTTTTTGCGGTAGGATTGGCAATCTGAAATTCGAGGTGTCTTTACAGAAGTCGAATTTGTTTCGGATACTTTAAAATCTTGTTTTGTAAAATTGAAATAAAAAATCTGAGGGTAGCTCTATCGGAAATTTAAAAATCTATCTTAAATTTAGAGATTTGTCGAATGTCTTGATCTGTCGACAAATCAAAGATATGCGACGAATTTAAAGAACTCTCATAAATTGCAAGCTATCTCAATCTCTAATTCCAAAACCTGAGTTAAAATTGAAGATATTTTTAATTTCAAAATATTGCGTGAAATTCTAGATTGGAAGAATTGTACTATCTGTTTAGAATTTTGAATTTAAAAATCCGCCATTTACCATTAAATTTGCCGATATTTCGAATTTCAAGCTCATTATAAAACTTCAAGTTGTCTCGAATTTTAAACGAAGTATTGGTTTTCAAGGTATTGATCATTTATATATATCTTGATATTTGATAAGTTGCATATCTTAAATTTCAAAAGGGTCAACAAATTCGAAATGTTTCCAATTTTTAAATTCCGCCGGCTATTGAAGATCTCTTTTGAATTTTAAGGTGTGTAAATTTAAAAATCATTTGAAAAATCTTAGATGTTTTGAATTTGACGATCTTCAATTTTTTAATTAAAAAACTTTGCTTGAATTTTATGATCTTTTTTTTTTAATTTGAAGATATCTGTCAAGAATTCCAAAATTTGTCTTGAATTCTGATATTTAGAAATATCATGAATTGCAATGTCCATAAATATCTTAAATATATATTTGATATAAATATTCAAAATTCTACATCATTACGTTGTTTTGATATTTAACATATTGAATTTTTACGTTTCTTAAATTACAGATAAATATTTAAATTTCACAACAATCTACCTAGAAAATACACAATGTCTTTAGTATCAAGATTTGGTCCAGAATTAAAGATTTTTATTTCAAATTCATTTTTAAATTTTATGATGTTTTTTTTCAATTTAAAAATCCTTATCGAATTTAAAAATCTTTATCAAATTTAATATGAATATGAAATGAAAATTTGTGTTTAAACTTCAAATTTTCTCTTGACTATCCAGGTATCTATGGAATTTTAAGATCATTTGGGTTTAATCTTAAATCTGTGTACAAAATTAAAAATGTTTTTTAATTTTAAGGCGTTTAAATTCATGTATCATTAAAAAAGTCGCAGACATTTCGAATTTAAGAATCTGTCTTTCATCAGTTTTAAAATATTTCTGAAATTTCTAGATATTTTTTTAATTATCAATGTGTCCCAATTTCGGAATTTATCAAAATATCCGAAATGTATCAAATTTCAGAATTTGTCTTTCTTGAATAAAAAAAAATACAAATCTGACTGGATTTTTAAGATGTTTAGAATGTTAAAATTTGTCTTAAAAATTTAAGGTATTCCGTTTAGAAATATTCTTAATTCCGATCTAAATATCCCAAATTTTTTATTCCTTTAAAAAATCGGGAATGTTTCAAATGTTAAGATTTGGACCAAAAATTCAGTTTTTTTAACATTACAAGGTATCTAAAATCTGATTTGAATTTGAAGGTGTCCACACTAAGTTAAAAGATTTTTTAAATTTGTAGACCTGTATAGAATTCTCGGACCGTTTTCTTGGGGATGAAATAATTTTTTCGAATTTTTAAAGTCTGAAACAGAAACTTTCCGAAACCTTTAATTTCTCAAAATTTCAAATTCCCAAAAGAAAAGAAAATTACCGATCTTTATTTTGGAAATTTTATATCCGCAAGATTTTCAATTTCCCGAAATTATCAAATTTCTGAAAATAGTGAATTCTCGAAAATTGCAAATTTCCGAATTTTAAAATTGCCAGAAAAATAAGATTGAATAGAATTTTTAAGAATAAATTATTATTATTGTACCATAAAACCTGGTACCTTGTACCTTCTGGGGTAGAGTGACTCATTCGATGACGAAGGGAGTAACGTGACGGAGGGGTCTATATTTTTTAGACTGATCTAGAAACTCCGTGTTTTTTATTTGAACAGCACATTGGTTCCACAACACTGCTCCGATCCAGGTTGCTGACTAATCTCTCTAATGATCACGACAAGTTCGGAGCCTCTCAAAGTCATCATATAAAGCTCCCTACTCGGACCCATAAGTATAGAAGGTCTTTTGTCTCAGGTGTCATTCAATCCACTGACACTGTTCTTCATGCATTTTTTATAAACTGTATTTTGCCAAACTTTTGTCTCTTGTCACTTGTCATTCACACATTCTAACCATTCTTTCCGCGATCTGCCTCTGAGTACACTGCCATTTACTTGAACTTGATACACTTGTTCACTCCATATCAAATAAAAGGTTATTATTACGGAAATTATATTTCAAATTTTTGTGTGGGAATTTTAAAATTGGGCAATTTCGGGAATTTGAAAATTCGTCTTTTAAAATTGCGGAAATAAAACTTTTCGGTAGATCTATTTTCTTCTGGAAATTTCAAAACCCTGGAATATTTAGTTCCTGGAAAATCTCTGTTTCCATAATCTTTTTTTGGTATTAATAAGAAGAAAGCATGAAGAGGTGACTATTTTCACCTGCAATGCCCGCGCTCGCTCTTTAAGTATATAACAGCGGTAAAAGACGAACTCCAAAAAAAACTAACTCATAACATCCTCATTTCATCAGTTGCTTGACTTATTCCGGGGCTATGATGAAAACCGGGTTCACTTGCGAAAAAGTTTGAAAAAAAAAATAATGATCCTCTTTGGCTCAGTTGGTTGGGCGATAGGACTTCACGTTAGAGGTCCAGGTTTCAATCTCTGAGCCGGTACCTCTAGAAACTTTTCTATTTACCTTTACCGAGGTTCTGGTGGTTCGGAAACCACCTTAAGCAATAGCCCTCGCCTCCATCTTGCAGTTGGCTGCAACCAAGTCCGTCAATGATGGGGTAAAAACCAGGATTTTCCCAATATGTCAAGTCACACTGTTCTGATCAGATCACTTCGCAAGTCAAGATCAGGATGTAGAATTTCAAGCGGGGCCCCGATTTCGGCCATATTATACTTCACGTCGGGTCTCCTAGTGGGTCTTCCACATTAGTCAGACCTCATCATCCTTACAGATTTTGACGTGACTTTGTGATTTTGACTCAGGCTATCAGAAAAATGAAAGTTTGAGAGGAAAAGGAGGTTCTGGAGGGAAATTATGCCTCCGAGGAAAATGAAAAACTTTGCGCTCAATTTTTTCGAAATCACTTTCTTGGAGTTGTCACACTATTGATATTGACGTGGGACTTTATTGCATTAAAAATGCGCTCGTGACTGATGATATATAGCGGGACAGTCCTGTGCAAACTATTAAAAGAAACTAATATATAAATCCAACTCTAATAAAAAATGCCTTCGATATATCTTAAGTCTGTGACATCGTTAAAAAATTTTTAAATCTTTATTGAGTTCGTAAAAAGAAAAGATATAGCATAAGAAGCCAAAGGTTTTATACATAATCAGGATTTGGAACATGTGGAAAATTATGTCGTCTCCTTTTCTAAATTTCAAGATCGTTATCGAAAGCCAATACCTGTCTTTAAATGTAAGATGTTCTGAATTCAAAAATCTATCTGAAATGCGGGATCGTGATCGAAAGCCAATACCTGTCTTTAAATTTAAGATGTTTTGAATTCAAAAATCTATCTGAAATTCGGGATTGTGATCGTAATCGAAAGTCGTCATCTCTCTTGAACTGTCTGGCTTCGAAATTTTAGATATCTTAAAGTTCAAGATGTATCTCGAAATGTCGGAAATGCGTGAAGTCAAGATTTGTTTTTCGATACGCATCATAAATGGCTGTGGCTTCAGTGTGGATAGTGGCCCATATAATGCACATTGCACATCGTATCTATATTCTATATACACAGACGACGAGATGTGCCTAGGGCCATCACGCTGCTGTACCAGGTATACGGCTGGTAATATACGGAAGGAGATACGGGAGTCGCTATCGCGGCAATAATTTTTTTTTCTTCATCTGGCAAAGCTACTTTTTGCACCCGTTCGCTCTCGGCCCTCAGATCCCGCCGGCCGTGCATCGTATTATAGTATTATACGGTGCATGTACGGGAGAGGAACAGTATAAATATGGATACTCCCAGACTCGGATTGAGATGATCAGTACCAAAAGATTCCCTGAAATTACCATTAAATTAGAACATTTAATTGGCCTGTACATAAAAGCTTCTTTATATTTATCGCACACAAACATTATTATTTCTTTAGGGGGTTAGAAATAATTACGATCGGAAGGAGATTATACTTCAAAGGACACTTTACAAGGTTGGATTTAATCATTTATTACTGTAACAGGTATAAAGATTAAGTTAAATAAGTATGAATATTGATTGCCTTTTTTGACGATAATAATTAGCACATTCTGAAGCCTATCGTTTGAAATTATTTACTAATTATACATCCGCGATCAGTGATTTGCTGCATGACTAATTACCGTTTACAGTAGTAATTATTACTCAGGTTTTCTGATAAAACGTTTATTGCAAATAAGACCAACAGTATTTTATAGGATTTAATTAACTTATAACCCACATGGAGGAAATTGACTTATGCAGTCTACAATCTTGCGATCGTTCAATGTATGAAATCAAGAACATTCAAAGCATATGGTGTTGAAGAAATACTGTTTGACAGGAGTGAAAGAATTTGTTAAGATATACCCAGAGGCAGACCAAAAACACAGTGGTGGGAATGTGTGAATGAGAGTTTAGAACGAAAATACATAAAGATTCATAAAAACATAAGAGTTTGCATGAAACTATGTATGGATGCAAGGATGCAAACTTATATGCCAGGATATGAAAATGTGGAGGGAAATTGTTTTTAGAAATGTGTGACGAATATTGTCAGCATAGTGATTGATTCCTCAAACGAATGATTTTTGTTTGTATGCTTTAGTGCGAACTATGACACGTGTGGATTTGTGACGATATCCTGGACCTAGGAGGTTTGCTAGAGAGCAGTACATGAATTCTAGATTGGTGTAAAATTGATCTCTTCTTTACAAATCCCTTAATTACCGTATGAACTCCTTGATCCACGGTAATGTAACGAGAATAGAACCAAACACATTGCTCTTATCAGATCACTTGATTGAATTACAAAAATGCGTCTAATCTAAATCTAAGGAACATGCCTGCGATATATTGGGCTGAAACCACCTTCAGCCTGAGACATTAATTATATTAATAAATACCAGAGGTGAATGTTGTCACCTCCAACTCTCGCGACCGCTGTCTCATCAGTCACTTCACTTAATCCGGGGCTATAATGAAAAACCGGGGGCACTGGAGAAAAAGTTTGAAAGAAAATAATAATAAGAATAAGATTAATAATAATGCAAGCCGCATACGATAGTTAAGACAGCCTTCACTATTACGAGACTCAGATTGATTACACAGCACCACAAAAAAAAGTGGTCTGTCCCAGAAGCGAGACCAGTGTACCCTTAGGATTTTGGGGTCGCTGAAACCGAATATGACCTCAGAATTGCTTCATCAGGTCTGGATTTTTTTCTACCCTCAAAATAAG
>JAAAKG020000019.1:79568-95553 GCA_010014905.2 Druon quercuslanigerum
TATATATATATATATATATATATATATATATATATTTAGTTCGTTATAAATAACAGAAGACTTTTTTTTACCATCCGCAAACCAGAAATATATCGCATTAGCCTAATTAAATCCTAGAACTATTTTTACGTTACTAAGACGAGATGGAATTGTGTAAATAAGATAATATGAACATGTTCAAACGAGCCCTACAATCAAATTCTCCGTGAAAAAAGGAACGACTTCAACTCCGCTGATATCCGAGTTAGGCATAGTCGTTTACGATACAATTATTTATGAATTTTCTGATTTCGAGGGATTTAAACCAATTTCAAACAATTCCCAAGTATTTTAAAGTATTTTAAGGTATTATGAAAGATTTTCAAGGCTTTCGAAACCAAAGGTTTCCCGGAATTTTGACATATTTCATAACAATTTATCAGATTTCGAGGGATTACAGGGGATTAGGAGGAATTTTAAGAGATGTAATGAATTTCAAGAGATTCTGAAGGACTTCCAAGGATTTTGAAATATTAAAAAAACTTTTACGAGATTTCAATTATTTTAAGAAATTTAAAATGATTTCAATGGTTTTTTTAACAGATTCTTAAAAATTTCATAAGTTTTTGAAAAATTTCTAGAGATTGTGATAGATTTCCAAGGGTTTTCAAATGTTTCCCGAAATTTCTAAAGATTTCAGGATATTTTACGAAATTTCCATGGGTTATAAGTTGCTTTATTGGATATAAAAGGATTTCAAGGGATTTCAAAAGATATTATAGAATTGCACGAGATTTGAATAGATTAAGAAAATTTCAAGACATTGTGAAAGATTTACGGGGATTTCCAAAAATTTCCCAGAATTTCAAAAGATTTCAAAGTATGTTATGAGATATGGAGGGACTTTATTGAATTTTAAAGAATTTTAACGAAATTCCTAAAGATTCAGAAAAATGTTTATTTTAATCAGAAAAATGTTTATTTTAATCAAAAAAATGTTTATTTTAATAAAAAAAAACATTCGTTTAACCCCATGTCAAAGAAAGAATTTGCTCCATGCAAACAAATACTTTTCTGAGTGAAGAATTCCAAGATGGATGCATTTTGATAGATTCTGAATAATTTATATGTGAAACATTTAAACAGATTTTGTAAGATTTCTAGAGATAGTAAAATTCCAAAGAATTTCCAAGGCCCTCCAGAAACAGATTTCATGATATTTCAAGGAATTCAAGATGTTTAGAAATATATTATTTGTTACTGTCGATTTATGCATGATTTGTAAACATTATTTTCAAGAATCGATTATCTGAGATCGACGAATTCGGATCGATTAATGGAAAAACTTGAATCTATATTGTAATGTTAAGATAATTTAAAAGATTTTAGGGAATTTCAAGAAAATTAGAGAGATTTCCAAGAATTTATATGTTCTTAAGAAAATTGAAAGAGATTATAGTTTGTTGAAAAGCTTTTCTATATTCCGCAATTTTTGTCTTTAATGAAAAATTGAAAATTAAATTTTTTTACGAGAGGTTCTGCTCTAATAGAATAGAGTAATTACGTAAAAATTGTAATTAGACATTTTTAGATTTTAAGTTGGGAGATTGTGAGTCTGTCAATTGTTTCTGATTAGTTTCGAGGCCGGAGAGTTCGCGCGGGTCTCCTAATTGCATTAGAAAACCAGCAGTCGCTTATTTATTGTCCCGGGAGACATCCTTCTCTCGGCGCGACGCGGCGGCAGGTACACATAGGTAATTCACCGTGGCCATAGCGAAATTTTCACCTGGTCAAACAAAAAAAGCCGGCCGCCGAGCGTTCGTGTCATTGTGTTTGCCTTGTTATGCTAATCGCTAAAGAAGGCAATGACAATGCGTCAACCTCGATTTAGGAGGCGAGTTACGAGCGACAAGGAGAAAGAAAACAAGACAAGTATGGCTGAGCAAATATTAACTAAGCAAATCATTATAATAGTTCCCTCAGTGACCATTCTTTGCCTCTAGCTGTCATTCCACCTTATCGACGCTCTCTGCACACGTAGGTGTTTATAATCATGTAGATGCGAAAGAACCGTGACTTATTTGCCTCTAGGACACTCATACAGTTCGTGAACCTTATTATTTAATAGCACAATAGATGAGGTCTTTGGTTTTTGACGGGTTTTATTTGTGCAATTCATGGTCAATCCGGCCATTATGATAAGTATTACGATATATAATAATCCTCGATAAATAGTTCTTTATGATGCCCTTCAAAAACTGTGACACTCTATTTTGAACACTTATTCCAGCCCTTCCCTTTTTCGAGTTTTCAATCTGGTAGCTGGATTTTCAAACAAAAATTATAACTCTTTAAAAATTCAGTTGAATTTTCATCCAGAGAATTGCATTTTTAAGAAAATAATTGAATTTCCAACCATATACTTCAATTTTCGTCCTACAAAGATGAATTTTTAATTGAATGGTTGAATTTTCAAAAGAAAAAGAAAAATTTGGTTGCATTTACAACCAAATAGTTACAATCTTAATCAAGAGACGAATTTTCAAACCAAATGGTCGAAATTAAAAAAAAATTAAGCTGCAACCAAAATCAGGTGCATTTTCAACCAAATATTTTCAATAAAATAAATAAATTTAAACAAAATAGTTGAATTTTTGAAATACAATCAAATTTTAACAATGTAATTAAAATTTCTACTAAAATTTATTATCAAACTTTACAAAGAAATTTATTTTTAACAAAGAAGTTGAATTTTCAATAAAAAATATTAATTCTTATGGGAAAATTTACTACATATAGTTGATATGTTTTAACCATAAAATTATTTAAATCTTGAATAAAAAACAGTTGAATATGATCAAAAAACCAATATTCAATAAAATAGTTGAATTCTCAACCAAACCCATTTAAGTTTTAACCAAAAAGTTGTAGTTTGAATACAAAAAGACCAATTTTCTACAGAACAGTGGAATTTTCCAATAGAAAATATGAATTTTCATCAAAAAAGTTAGTTCTTAAACCAACAGTTAAATTTTAAACTAAAAAAGATTAATTTTCAACCAAAAATAAAATATTTAAAATTAGAGTTGAAATAATTTTATTTGAACCAAAAAACAAAGGAATTTTCAGCAAAATAGTTTAATTTTTAACCAAAGAGGTGGATCTCCTTATTAGAAAATGAATTTTTTAAAAAGTAATTGAATTTGATGATCAAGAAGTTCATCTTCTTACGAACAAAGTTGAATTTACAACAAAATAGATCAATTTTCAACCAAATTGTCGGATTTTCAACTAAAAGTGATGAATTTTCAACCATTGATGAAATATTTAAATTCTCATTCAAAAATAATTTACAACAAAATAATTAACAACACGTCTTCAAAATCCCGAATTTCAGGATGATCAGTCCAATATTTTTCATCACCCCGAATTTCCGGGACTAATTTTTTCCTACTCCCACAAACTTTTGGGACGACTAAACAGAGACAGTAGTTCAATCTTTAACCAGTATAAGAAAAAGTTGATGTATTACGGCAAAAATACCTGAGCTGGGTAATTATTTGAGAAATTTATTTATAACTAACAGATTATTTAATAACTTTAATTTATTATTTAAATATAAAAACTCTTTGTCGTCAGAACTTTTTTTAATATCATCATAAATCGAAATTGAATCAACTAATTTGCAAGACATTTTTTAATACATAGACTATACAATATAAATATTTAACTATAAATGTTCCTAAATCGATTGGAATAATCCAGAAGTCACATCACATATTCGCTTACGGTATTAAGCCTTTTATTAGCTTTTTTTTGATAATATTCGCCCTGTCAGCGGCAGGAAATAAGAAGTAGGAAGAGTCACTTTGTTAGTCGACTGGCAGGTCGTGCGCGTCCTGAAGGGCTGCTGACTGGGGGTGGGGGTGTGGGAGAAGGAGCGAGAGAATCAGATCGAAGAGAAATTGAATGATTGGGGCGCGCCTCGAGGGCGCTTGATTGTTCATTCAAACAACAATCGTAATTGCGTTACACGCCGCTAGGGGGCGCAGAGTAGAGCCCAGACAAGGACTGGCCCGATTGCTTCAAGTTGCCAGCACCGGCTTCAATTCTGGGAACCACCTCCCTTTCTACTCGTAATATTGGCGCTGATAAAAAATCTTTTCTGGACGAATCAAGGGGTTTGAGTACTTTTCGGGTACTCGACCAGAGGCTTACTAACGTTATTAGCGCTACGAATCGTTATGTTAGCACGTTTCGGTCAAACAAGTGCTCATTCGTCGTCTGTCTTCATTGTTTTGCGCCTTTCCCTTCATTGGCTTTTTTAATTGATGCCAGAGGATTGTAAAATTCATTGAAAATAGTGAGAGAAAAAAATTTGTATTAGCCAGGATTTGAAAATATGAACCTCGACTATAAGCTACACGGACTCACAAAAGTAGTGTTTTAGGTCTCAAGGCTAATGTTGCAAACAATTATTTTAAGTGGCCTTTTTAATTCAATTATCTTTAAACATAGTTTTAAAAGTATTTTCCTGCATTTTGCTGAGTGCCTCGTTTAGAAAAATATTGTTTGATCCTTTAATTTACGCTTCTGTTGCATTGCTGAATGAGTATTTGGCTGCAAAGCAAGTGCTCGTCCAGTGGACAAGAATGAAGATCGTGGAGATCAAAGGACAGTTTTTACTTGCCATTGAATTCTTTCGGCATTGGAGGCGAAGTGCGCATCGGAAATTTCTCATTTCCAGGTAATTAATTTACAATGAGCCGGACGAAAGGGGAGCTAATCCTTGTTTGGAGGGTTACTTATGGCCTCCGTTCTGCCATTAAGACTCAGGGTGGTCGATCACCGCAAACAAGCAGCACGCTCCGACGATAATTATTGACTGCCACTTAAATCGAGCTCCTTTCACCTACCCCAACTTAGAACCCCTTTTCCTCAAAGAAACCCCCTTCTTTTGGCAACATTTTTCAAACTTATTCAAGATTTTATCATTTATTTTGTGCAACTTCAATATTTAATTATTACACCAATTTTAATTAAAGTTTGTATTTTGAGGATCAGTGAACACTGACAAGAAGATTGCCAGAGTTGGGATTTCTTTTTAATGTCATAAATCCCCTACTGAAAGTCCATTGGCTACTAATTTGTCAAAATATTATTTGCCAATGGCGACCCGCTTTCTAATATATATTTAATAAATTATCATGGTTATTCGTGTAAATATAACATTTTTTTATATTTGTTTTTGTTACAATTTTCGTGTTTTTCTTGAAAATTCAATTGTTCACACAAAAAATCATACTAAGGTATTCAAAACCCCTCTTTGTCGATCTAAATTCATTTAAAATTGAAAAAAACTCTTTTAAATCATCAATTATTCTTAATTTGACTTGAGGAGAACTTGGTTTAAAAATAGGCTAGGATATGTGTAAATCGATCTTTCATTTGCCTCAAATAGAGCTCTTTTTTGAACTCTAATGTCGATCCGTGGTTACTGAACCCCCACTTGTAACTTATATAATGCACCGCCATGCACCGCTCATAACGCGTAATTTTTCGTTTGGCTATGGAGACATGAAAAGTGAAAACACGCCATTTTTATTATTGCGTTCCGAAATGCTACATTATGCTACAAGTGTAGAAATTAGGCAGTTCCACACGAGTGTAAAGTTTGCTGCACGAGCCAGAGCTGCCGTCTAAACAAGAAAAGTAAAAACAACATTGTGGATGAGTCCCCTGTCAACCTAACCTACTTTTAACATCTTTTGCACACGATATTTTTTGTAAGAAAATCAGAAAATTTTTGTGCGAGAAATAATAAAAATAAATTTATCAGAAAGGTTTCGAAATGTTAAAATTATCGAAAAATCCTGAACATCTTTGAATATCCGAAATTACGAGAAATTTTGCGATTTTTCGGTAAATTTATAAATTACTGAACTTTTCCGAAAATGGAAAATATCTATAGTTTTTTGGATAAAATCCAAAAAATTCCAAAATTTTCGGAGATGTATGAAAAATTCAGAAAAATGACCAGAAATTTCAGGTATCAAAAATGATCTAAGTTCTAAAAATTTTTCAGTAATTTATGGTAGTTAATCGGTAATTTATCAGTCATTTATGGTAATTTATCAGTTACAGTTAGTCCAATCACTTTTCATTCCTTACATAATGAAGTGAGGTTATGATTCCGGCAGAAAGTATTTCTGATTCGAAATGCGCAAGCACAATACCTAGAAAAGGTAATCATGCTCAATGTGCGCAAGCGCAACAGCTAGAAAAGGTTTTTTTACAACTGCATTCTACCACGGTTTTGGAATATTTGGTCACTTCCTGGATATATACATGCCTTGAAAACCGAGCATTCCAAAAAGTTGATATTTTTTAAACGGGCCCCCATGGGCAAACAATATTTTATCAAATTAATAGTCATCTAATAAATTCTCAGTAAGGAACTTATGACATTAAAATAAACTACATTATACATATTATTTTTTATTTGACAAAAGTTGAATTTTAAATTCTTAAAAATTACATTTTCAATTTAAAGAAGATTTTAAACCCATTAATTTTAAAGTGTTAAATTTTAGACTGTTAAACATTGAAGGAAATTGAAGACTGGAGTTCCAACATTCGAATTTTAAAAAGTAAAAGTTAAAAAAATTTAATTCTACTTTATAAATTTCAAGTTCCTTTCATATTGGACAGTTGAAAACAGAAAAGAAAATAAAGAATTGAATTTAAACCTGTTGAAAATTGAAGAAAATGTAATGAAATTGAAGAAAATTAAAGAATATTGAATAAAATTTACTTTTCGACAAAAATGAAATTTTACTTTTTAAAGTTGAAAATTGAAAAAAATTAAATTTTGTTCAATTTCCAACAAAAAATTCAACCAAAAGTTCATGTTGTGATAAAACCAATTGTTCAAAATGTTATATTTCTATAATTTTGTCTGAGAATTTAATAAATAATCATTTCAATCCATAAAAATAATAATTTAAAAAAAGTCGTTTTTTTGAAGATGGGCGGTTAGTAGTAGCAAATAATGTGTCAATTATAGTCACGCAATGTACCAAAGTTCTGGTGGTTCGGAATCCACCTTAAGTTGTAGGTCCCCCTATCGCGTACTTGACTGTAACCCAGTCCGTCAACGATGGGGTAAAAGCCAGGTTTTGTCCAATATGTCGGGGCACATTCCTCTCATCAGATCACTTGACTGCATTATAAAAATGCGTCTGTGACTGATGATGTATACCGGGACATCCCCGTGCAAACTATTCCACAAATATAAAAATATAACTCTAAACCAAAAATGCCTTCAACATGTTGGACAGTAACCATCTTAAGCCTGTGACAACATTAAAAAATTTTTAATTATTATTATTATTATTATTAAGGATGACTTTCTGTTTGCATAAGCTTAAATTGATCTCTTTGCGTGTTTTAAGAATGAAAAGAATGTCCTAGGCTTAACGAAATGATCTTGAGAAACAACTGCCTACCGGTACTTCCAAAATGATCGAATCGTGCAGGTGAATTTAAAATTCCCCCTTGGTTTCTGAAACTGGAGCTCATACAAATATCGAGTCGGTTATTTGCAAACTGATGGGCACTTGGAGTTAGAGAAGTAGAAAGGGCGAATCGCCGGAGGCCCCTCGATCGACGTCAGACAGAGAGAGTTTCCGTGTCCCATCCATCTCGCCTGAGTGATTGTCATTTTCCGGCCTACATATCCGGCACGACGTTTTTCTCTGCTCGCTTAGCCTTTCGCATTTTCAATTATTTTTACGATCAAGAGGACCGTCTGTACGTCCCGTGTGCCGGGGAACCTCGTAGCAGCAATTATCAGTAATCGAGTGGAAATCCACCCTTCGGGGTGGTACTGCGAGTTACCAAGTGTCGGATAATTCGCACATGTCCTATTTTCTCTGTCCCTATCTAGATTCTAGTCTCCACTCTCGCATTTCAATAGACGAGTGTCTCGGAATCCAGATGTAAGAAAATACGAGTTCACGATGGGAAAGTTCCAGAAACGATTTTGTACGCTGGAGAGGACAATGCTGAGGAAGATGGAGTCAACTCATGTTACTTCTGTTGCAAGTAAATTTAAATAAACATTTTACTCTCAAATTTAAGACTAAAGATAATTTTCTTCAAAAAAATGAAGTGGGGATGTATTCAATTGAGCAACAGTTAAGCCAACCTAAATGTTATTTAGTTAAAATATGAGAAAAAGTTAATAAGAACTTTGATTTTTGAACAAGTTTTTGTTATTCAAAGTAACCACAGTGTTAAATTTTTTTGCAATTTAATTATAAATTTACTATGCATTTGTATAAGAAACCTACGAACTCGTTTATAAAATAGTTATTAAGATACTGCGTAGTAAATTTAATATACATGTATGTTGATCAACTCTTAGAAAAGCTGGTAATTTCACGTTAAAAAAATTATTTTTATAATTTTGGCAGTGATATTTAATTCTAAATAATAAGGCATGATATTTTTTTCTATTTGAGCATAATTTATACTGGGCTTTAAGTGGAAAATATCAGTTAAGCGAATAATTTAGACACCTAACCTAAAAGCAGCAGTAAATTTGGGTCTATCAAAGCACTTTCAACTTCCACGCACTCTATTTTACTATACATGTATATTAATTTTGCAAGATAATGGTATATTAAATTTGCTACACGTATATGCATATTGCTTCCATTACATTTATAGTGAAACGCCTATAGAAATTTCTAACTAGAGCAAATTTTACTCTCAGTAACTTTCTACAAAACAAAAAGTTTTACTCAAAGTAACAAGAAATAAAACAACTTTTAAGCAGGAAATTTCATCGATTTTTACTTTAGTAATATAAATTATAGTGCATTTTAAGTAGAAACGTTCAATGAAGCGAATAATTAAAACACCCTTCCTAAAAGCAGCTGTACTCACGTAAACATTCTGAAATTTACAGTGAATTTTGATGAAAACCCGACCCGCACGTTGCACTTTCATTATAAATAAGAATTTAGTCGATGAATTGAGGCAATGAGAATGACAACTAGGTAAAGCCCACTAGGAGATGGCCCTCAATAACAATTGAAAAGAACATGATTTAGAGGCTTACTTCAAGTGGGCTATACCTAGTTGTCACTCTCCAGTGCCTCAATTGTAGGTTATTACTTTAGTTTTAAATATTTGACAAAATTTGGGTGCATCAAAGAACTTTGAACTTTCACGCACTTTATTTTTACTATACCTGTATATTAATTTCACAAGATGATGGGATATTAAATTTACTACAAGTATATTTATATTGCTTCCATTACGTTTATCGTAAAATCGCTTTAGAAATTTCTAACCGTGTGAACTGATAGCTACAGTCACTTTTCATATCGGAAATGTAATCTATAAAGAGCGTTTACTTAAGAACTATAGCCAGTGCCATTTCTCAGAATGACGTGTTTTTAATCGATTTTTGTTCATGGTTGTTTTAGATCAAATAAATTCTACTTAAAGTAACTTTAGTTCAATGCCCTTTTACTCAAATTAACTTTAGCTAAAATTACTTCGGCTAAGATTAGTTTGGCTACAAGTAACCTGAGTAAACTTTAATTAAAACTTAGTAAATTTTACTGAGGGGGCAATAATTACTTTCAATTAAAAAGTTGGAAGGAGATGAAACGTTATATTATGCTAATTTATATAAAAAAAGAGAAAATTCGAAAACTTTATGAACATTCTTAATTCTTCAGCGAATTTTAAAATCATCGATGACACGCTGCAGAGAAATATGTTCCTTTCGTAGAAATACCGCAAAATAAAGACGACTAAAGTCCGTGGCTCATCTTATTAGTTATTAGTACCTTGCTCACGGTCAGTGCGTCCCAAACGAAAAGATTTACAAACGCGAGAGCAAGAATAGAGAAGTTTCTATGGTCTCTTTGAATTACCGAGGCTGTTTTGTGCAGACACGTAATATAGAAATATTCACACACACACACATACACACAGTCGAACACAGAGCCACATGAAAGTCGCGATCCGCAGTGGTGTCGGAATAGAGGGCGCGAGTATGGACACATCTTTATGTCCGAGATATGTGCACACTAGTGACTAGACCGAACTCGGCCCCACTCGGCCCCTCCATCCGCATTTCTCTTCCTTCTCTGAAAGCTCCCGTGAGCTAAGCCCCTGTCATCTTGTCAAAAGAATAATATCTCTCTTTGAAACATTAGCAATTCTATGATTACCGACTTTATTTACGGGGTCTTCGCTCATTTTCTTTTATCTCCACGCCAGCGTATATCTGCGTTACGTGACAACTGCAGAGTGAAGGGGGAAGGTTGAATTGTACCGCTTTGTAATTTGTAGGAAAGATAAAGGAATTGGTGGAAATTGGTCAAATTTTAACTCAAATGCATTTAGAAATATGCAGGCTCAAAATCACAAATTGTCAGATATCTTAAAAAAAGTATTTTCCTCGGTATTTTCCAACTGTTAATTGTTGAGAAAGAAATTCGCCTAATCATCTTGATATATTAATTAGAATATTCAGAAATAAGGTGGTAGCATTGACAATGAGAAGAAGACCTAAAATTATTATACAGCTTAGCACTCACGGAGCGGTTGAATCCGCGCTCGCGAGTGTTCACACAAAGCCGGCCATTGTAAAGGCTCATAAAAGACGCCTGTTATTCGCATGGGCTTTAAATAATTCAATTCAATCGAATGTGTCTTTTCCTTCGCGTGGTGAGCGTCTTCCTTCCTTTGCATCACTGCTTGGTTAAAGTCGCCTCTCTTATTTCTTTAAGCCTAGACTTTATTCCCACTTGTCGCCCCCCCCCCCCCCTCCATAAACGTAGCCCCTCAATATTTATAAATTGTCTTTTGCCACTGATATAGCGCGGAGTCGCCTCGGTAGCTCACAAGAGGTTATAATTTATAAAAAGACACTTGATCTTGTTTTGTTTTTTATATTAATATTAAACTTAAAACCAACCATAACAAATAACGGGCATACTTTCGAAAAGGACACAAGAATATTGACTTGATACTCGGCGTTGGGTTTCTTTGCATCAAGTTTTGTAAAATATGAAGGGGTCATTCACAAAATACGTGATATCTTTAGGGGTGGGTGGGGGTCTGTCAAAATATCATTCTCCATGTTAAGACCAATGGAAAAAGTATCACGAAGGGAGGGGGGGGGGTCAGAAGTTTCTGAAAAATGTCTCATGTATTTTGTGAATGGCCCCTAATTAATTTTAAAGTTTAAACCTTGATAAGGGAAAAAGTGTAAATATTTTTCGAGTTTTTTAGGGAAAAAAAGATTCTTTTGATCAGCAATGGTTATTAGCTCTACTAAATTGACTTAAAAAAGAGTATTAAGGTTTAATAATATTTTGTACGGGATCTAAAATAATTACTACATCTTACCATAACGTTGAAAAGATTAGTTGCAGAATACATCCATCACGAGAGCTTACCTAGAACAAAAAACAAAATAAAATGATACTGAAAGAAATTTAAAATGTACAGAAAGCAGAATACAATTTAGTAAAGATTTAAAAATAGGAGAAAAATGTAGGGTGTAAAATATTTTACAAATTTATAGAATCTACATTATGAAATCTTCACCTAGAAAAACAAGGATGTTCCTAATTAAGAGTTTCTTTTACCGACATTTACCGACATTCAGGAAATTTCAATACTTCGCATCCGTATTAAATCCAGAAAGTTTTTAGTTAGATATACAACGTCACTATTTTCAGGCAAGAAATATTACAAACCATTTTTTAAATAATCTTCAGAATTTTTTAAGCATCTGGAAATGGAGAGAGTTGTAAATCTTTCGAGAACATTAACATTCCAGAAGATTGGACAGCCTACTATTGTGAAATTTCTTAAGAGAGATAAAAAAACGCCTTAGGACAAATAGTAGATGACGATTGGTCAATAATTTCGTGACAGGTGTAAGAGCCACACTTGACAAATTCATGTGTTATATTAAAGGGCTCGCTCAGGATTTACCCACCCCAAACTGTGGACGGCCAAACACGAATGCGTGACTGCTGCATATCGTACAGGCGCTCTCAAACGACCAGCAAAGTAAATAAATACTAAGCAAACTCGGCGATTTTGAATAATCAACATTTCAACAAGTTTACCAATTCTCGAATGTATTTGAAAAACAATAGTCTTTTATTTTTCTTTTTAAAAAGTTATTTTTCATCAAGTTTGATCTAAAACGAGAAGTATTGACTTCATGAAGATATTATTGCTTATTTGATTAAATAATACCAAAATACCAGGGCCCTTACTGCGTGGGCATGAATGTTTTGTTTGAAGAGAAAAATATTCAAAGATTTAGTTTTTTTCCGTTTCAACTCGTCGTTATCCAGCAACTTCTTAGAATTATTTTTAATGAAATTTTAATAGAATATTCTGAACCATTTTTCACGTCTGGCAACGTAAATAACTAATCAACATTTTTTTAAACAAAAGTTATCTATTTTTATCTGATACGTTGCCGCGATTTACCTTTCCCTTCATGCATGTGGAATAATTTATTAAACGGAAGGTAAGGTATCAAAATATTACATAATTTATGAAAGATGTATTTCTATTGTACTGCTATTTAACAAAAACTTCGTGAACAATAATTAAAAAATGAGAAACGAAGATTGAATTGACTTATCTCAAAAAGGCTCCTACATATTTTTTTCTCTAGAATTTTTAAAACGTTTCAAACTTTCGTAAGGCGATAATAACGAAGAAACATCGAGTGCAAAAGCTGTTTAATAACCTTTATGGCAAAAACCTATTAATTGCTGTACAAAAACGTCCATAAAACGTACAGTTTTAAATTTAAATGATTCTTTTGTGATACTACTTTTGCTCAGTTTTCAATGTAGAATAATAGCCTATGATCAATAATTATAATATGTAAATTCATTTTTACATTCTCATCATTTATGATTGAGAGAGTATTAGAATTGACGAAATTCCACGTTTCGAGATCCCCTGAATCCGAACATCAAGTTTTTACGATGGCAGATGGATCAGATCCATCTTTGGCTCGATTTTTTTAGGCCCTAAAAGAAAGGACGAGCTCCTTAACCAGCCATTTTCCATAATAACTCAAAAAGTTAGAGCGTTTTCAACATTTTTGGGACCATTTTTTTATATTTAAAATGTTTACCTGCAGCTGTTCATAGCGCTCAGTAAGCCAAAAAATTTTCCTAATGCTTTTTTTCGATCAAACTAAAGTTCTCAGTGTTATAGCAGGTAACATTTTTTTAAATCAATCGAAAATCAAAATTTTGAGCTAAACAACGCACGATATGAAAAAAGTCAATTAAAGAAAGACATTGCTTTTTTAAAGACCTACAAGATTATCATAACAACTTTTTGGATTTTCTTCGAAAATCGAAAATTCAAATTTTTATTGCACAAAAAACAATGAAAAATCCAAAATTCCATTTTTTGGTCAAACTATGCAGGATACCAAAAAAGATAAATTAACAAAAATTGTGATACCAAAAAAGATCTACAAATTCGTTAATTAACACTTCTTGATAGGACTCGTACTTTTTGTTTTATTCGTGAAAAATAACATTGAAAATAAAACAATAATAAAAATTTGTGAAAAAACGACAGAAGTTACGAGAAAAAAAGATTTAACAAAAATTTTTTACCTGAAAAAGAACCACAAATTTGTTATGAATCACTTTTTAATAGGAAACGTAGTTTTGGTTTTAATCATAAAAATGGCATTAAAAACAAAAATGCTAAATTTGTGGAAAAACGACAAAAGACACGAAAACAAATTGATCGAAAAAAGTTATTCAGCCAAAAAAGAGAAACGACGCAAATCAGAAAAAAACGTCTTAAAGAGAAATTATAGCTATTGAAAAATCCTACAAAAGGTCGTTTTACCATTTTCCAACAGGACTCGTAAATTTGTTTTTATTTATCGTAAGTAATATGCAGATAATCTAAAATTCCAATATCACGCCAAAAGACGCGAAATACGTAAAAAGTGTAAAAGATGACTTGTAGGATATTTTCCTTCATCCATAACAAATAATATGAAAAGAAAAATCCCATTCTTACCATAACAACGCGAGATAGAAGAAAATGTTTGAAAAAACGATTGCACTTTTTTATTTATTTTAACGTAGTTCAGAAGATACATTTACAAATAAATGGTCCGCGGTGTAAACCTGTTAACTTACATTTCAAAAATTTTACACTGCGAAGGAAAATCGTTGTAATTTTTGCAATTTTCAATATTTTTTAAAACTGCAAAATATTTTTTGTTTATATACTAGAAAAAAATAATACAATTTGGTATTATAACATTTGAATAAAAATTGAGCATTAAATGACAATTTGAAGCTATTCGGATGCTATCTACAAGGGGTCCAGCGGTCTAAACCTGTTATTTGTAGTGTTTTACTACTGATGTTCTATTGTTTTTCCCGGGCTCGCATGTTTCTGCGTGGTTTTTCAAGCTGCGGGCAAGTTTTATGTTTTAAAATGTTTGCAATTGCAACCCGGCCATAGATGTGCTTGCAAAAATTTAAAATAGTTTATTGCAAAAATGTGCTGAGTGTTACTAATCGAGACGCGTCGCTCACCTTCGTCTTCAAAGCGATCTGTAGACGAAAACATCGAAGATGACGTGAAAGTAGCCACACAAAACTTTCGACCCACATAAACACTTGAAGGTACACACACTGGCCTATTCTACGAGTAAACTGAGCCGTTGTGAGATTTTGCAGGGATTTCCCACAAGACGCCATAAGTAGATAACAAGTTTAGACCGCGGAACTATGCGCTGGATACTAAAACGCGATTTTTGAAAATCCATTAAAAAAACGAAAAGGAATTTTTCCGTTTCGCTGACGGGATAGACTTTGAAAAAAATGTCAGTTAACGCAGGTTTAGACTTCGGACCCTTCAAATGTCTTTCAGAAATCGAGCGCGCAGTCGAGTGTCACGATGAGAATGTGTACCTCAAACCATACAGATCTTTGAGCAACTTAATCTTTAACTACACTCAGAAAAAATGTTGTTTCATTCAACAAAAATTTGGTTAGATTAAACCAATAAATACATTGCTATATGGCCAATTAAATATTTGGTCGACTTAACCAATTTTTTTTGTTAATAAAGTTTGGTTGATTATAATAAATATTTATTTTGATCTAATAAAATATGTTGGTTGATCCAACCAAATACTTTGGTTGGATCAACAATCGTCGTATCAACGGTCGTACAACATGTATATAAAGAGCCTTTCTCATTTATTACAACTTTTGATAAGCATCACTTGCAGAATCAGAAAACGCAACTTTCACCAAAGACAGAAAGGCTTTTTTGTTTCAACAAACAAAGTAGGTTGAACGAACTGTTTTGTTGAATCAACTTTATCTTTTCTCTGAGTGTATACCTAATTAAGGTAGAAAATTCAGAATGTGAAGACTCACATAAATACTGCGATTTAAAAGAGATCTTTTTGATAAAGTTTTATTCAAGTATTCCAAATGTAAAGAATAAAAATACTAGCACGAAGCTGTCCAAGCGCGAAGTGCGAGGTAACCCATTATCGAGCGCGAAGCGCCAGATGCAAAAGACGCGCGCCCTAGGCGCGCTCAAGCTTGCGAACTTAAATTTGAATTTGACCTAATTCAAAAAGAGATCAATAATTTTTTCGTTTCGTGTATAAAAAGCTACTACAAAGCAAATGATTAAGGCCGACTATGCCCAGGGGCCAACGCACATTGGGGACAGAATGTTCAAAACCACCTACAGGTCGCAAATCTTTACCCAATCAAACAAAATTGGGCTCAAAATGTTTGTAATTGAATTACAAAGAGACTGACGAAGAATAGTTACAAAAAAATAATAAATGAAAAAATCACCAAAAAAAACTTTAAGATAAAAAATATTTTTAAAAAATGTAATATAAAATACAAAAAACATTTACTGAATAAGTGAC
>JAAAKG020000019.1:95653-110026 GCA_010014905.2 Druon quercuslanigerum
GCTTCGCTCGGGCAGCAAACTTCACACTCGTCAGAAATCACCGCCATTCGTCACTCGATATGTAATGTACTATTACGTGTGGGAGGGAGAGGGGGGTAGTTAACATTGAAAATCGGAAAAAGACCGTGTTAAACTGGCTTCTAAAAACAGTTGTTTGTGTTGGTGTCGGTTATTTTCCATAATTTTCAATATTTCCGACATTGTCTGGTAAATTACTGCCGAAATCACGAACATCAAATCCTTATATTATGTGCCTTGAATTTGGTCACAGGAGGGGGATGGGTGATCACGATTCTATTATATTTAGAAATAGATTATTACGCGCAGAATAATCGATTTTTATAAATCCGAAAAACCGAATGGATCCATTCATTTTACGGATTGCTACAGACGATTAATTTTGTCTGATTTCAAGATTTTCTGAACTATTTTGAGGGATTTCAAAACATTTCAAAGTTTTCTCGACCCTAGATTTTTCGGAATTTCAATCGATTTTTAGAAACTTCAATGTATTTGAAGAATTTTCGAAGGAGGTACAGGTATTTTAAGTAAATTATTGAATTTGTTAATTTAACTTTATTAAATTTATTAAATTCTATTTATTTTATGTATTTACTTATTGAATTTATTAAATTTAAGTACATTTTTAAAGAATTCAGAGTAATTTACGAAAATTCAAGGGATTCTAAGAGATATTATTGAATTTAAAATGATTCCAGGAGATTGTCAAAGATTTCAAAGGATTTAACTAAACATAACAAGATTTGAATGGTTTTAAAGAAATTAGATTTCGAAGGATTTCTATATTTTTCAAAGCAGATTACGGGATCATGAGATATTTCAAGAGATTTTAATAAATTCCATTAGATTCTAAAGTGACAAGAGAGCGTGAAAGATTTCCCACGGAATTTTAATAGATTTAACTTTATTTTTTTTATTTGGAAAAATTAAAAAACAATAGTCAGTGGATACAAAAGAGGTTATCACAGTTATTGCAAAAGCATGGATTAATAATATAGCTACCTTTGACACATGCGATGATCATTCTTAAAAGGTATACGTTTCGAGACATTTGAAAGTATTTTAATCATTTTTTAAGGGATATATTCAAAGATTTTAAAGAATTTTCAAGGGTTTCCAGAGATTATAAAAGATTTTTAAGGCTTTCAAGTATCTTAAAGGAATGTCAACCCAGTCAACGATTTGATCGGATTTTGTAATATTTCAAGAGTCATCTATACATTTCAAAGAAATTTAAAAAGAATTGGAAAGAATTGTATATCATTTTATGGGATTTCATAGGATTTCATAGTATTTGACGGGATTAAAAAATTTGTTGAGCTATTCAAGAAGCGATTTGTTGAAATTGATGAATTCTTGTACTGGCTTTTGTCATCTTTTCACTTATATTGTCACTTTTTCAAATATTAATTAAAATTAGGCCCGAAATTAATAGGACGCCATCTACTGTCAAGATTGGATGGTATGTCAGTGTCTAGAGAGGGCCAAATTTAACATCCACAAAATGGTGTGCCCGATCTGGCCCAAGTCGGAAATAAGGCAAATTTTTGGAAATTTCTGCACAGGAAATTGTGCTTAATTTTCTGAAAACAAAAAAGGAATACGCAATATACAGCGTGGAAAGGGGATCTTTGCAGAAATATTATTTAGACCCCTTTTCTCCTCAAAGGAATGCTGATCTCCATTTTTATTTAAAATAAACTTTTAAGCTCACCAGGGAAACCGATATAACATAAGAGTTCGTTGGCTTGATTTAAAAGTATCTATGTAATTAATTATTTATATTTATCCTGAATCGCCCATCCCTAGGTCAAAGGAAAAGAGTTTGCAGAAACTCCTTTATTTTGAATCTTAATATTTTACAGTAACATTTTCTCTATGTTTATACCAAGTACCTAAAAAATCTTTACCTATTTTGCGTACACAGAAAATATAAAGTGTGAATCAAAGGCTAATTTCAGAGTACCATCTGACTGCCAAAAAAATTAAATTTGGTAGTGTGAATGGTACCATTTAGGGATCGTTCATAAACTACGTGACGCGTTTAGCTTTTGTTTATATTGTTGTATCCTTTTTCATTTAACGGAAATAATATTCTCATATTCATTTAAACAAAAGAAAAACGCGTCACGTAGTTTGTGAATGATCCCTTGCACAAGGTATCGTTTCCCTCAGACTTGGGGTACGAAACTTCACCTGCTGTCAATTGTTTTTACAGTTTTGCAGCCAAACAATATAAGGTAGTTTCGTAACCCAACTCCCAGCAAGATGGAAACCCATCTTGAAATTAGGTGCAACCAAATTTATTCTAGTACTTTTACTGTGTACACGCGAGAAGCAAACATCACTTTCAGTGCGAATACTCCATAACCTGTTATTGGTTTAGAGTTGTGCGCCTGGAGCGATTGTTAGAGGATCGCTGTGTGCCAATGACGGTATAAAAGTTGAAAGCTTCTGCGTCCGATCGGAATGGCAGTTGATACTTAGGCGTTTTTGCCGCTCTAATCCATTTTAATAACTTCACTAAGAAGGAATTTCGCTGATTGAACGTTTCCGAGAATATTCCCGATCAGACATGTTTCTTTTGAACGTGATCGGCTTGCGCTGCTAGGCTTTTTCGCTCAATGCTCTTTGCCAGAGCTAGCGAGCCAACAAATAATCCGCCGTGATTGCGTGCACCAGATAAGTGTTTAGACAATGTTTATTCCGCTGTCTACACTGAAGCCTTACGATGACTATCGTCGTCCGACAATCACACAATTTATTACCTCATTTGTTACGTTACTTCAATCTAGATTCGAGCCCTCGCGGTAACGCTAAGGAGCGGAGCTTTTAGCGGCAGTTACACCGCGTGAAGGCTTAACAGCAGGCGTGAATGCGAGGTGCTACGCTGGCTCGTAAATTCCGGCTCATCGATGAGATAACGTTTTCTTTACGGAAGAAAAACTATCGTGGAAAAGTGCCCAGCAAGCTATACAGCCCTGATAAAAATAACTTCATTCCTGCGGATAAATAACCGATTTTGCACCTTTGGTGCAGATAGGAAGTTTCTGAGATATAGATTTAGTGTGTCTATTCCCATCGTGCCTTTACATCGAAAGGCTCTGATCTTTCCATAAACCGGGGCTTAGTCGTAAACATGAAAATTCCGTGATCCCGAACCAGAGGTCAGAGAGTATCCTTATTTTTCGCGACAATCACTTTGCCTTCAAAGGACTGCTACATTTCAGCCCGCGAGCCGGGAATCATATGAAATTAACTTTACTTATTCTCTTCCTATTTATTTTATGATTGTCACAGCCCTCCCTGGGTTAAATCCAATACACTTTTCCAGGTGGAAAATTACCGAAGCACTGAAGTCACCGTAATAACGCGCTCTCGTTATCAAAATGAGGCAACTAAATTAATTTTAGTTTTTATTTTAATTTAATTTTGTTTAATTTTCTATTGCGGCATATCTTGCCGGAGGTGAATCTGTAAACTTGTTGGAATTAATCTTGCATTCTCTGGAATTCAAGATCTGGAAAAAGATTGAAAATTAAAGACTTTACTGAGACATGTTTAAAAAGAATTGCAATAATCATGAACCTTGATAATAGAGCATAACTTAAAGACCTTTTTCCCTTAAAATTTGTATATTTGGGTTTGAAAATACCAAAAATTGTTTTAAAAAAGTTGGCAATTGAGAACTGGTGACGAATATGTCTTGAACTAACACACTTTACTTTGAAAACAACTTAAAAATTTAGACCTTTTCTTTAATATTTTTGACAAATTAATATGAAACTAAGTCTTCGCAACTAATGCCTATGAAAATGTGTCTTAAAAATAAAAACCTTACATTCAGAATAATAAAGACACTTTTTTAGTCAATAAATCTTGATGCTGTCTTGAAAATTGTGAATTTAAAGTGACTGTTTCTGAAATCATTTGACTGTATAATATATATTCAAAAGTTTGAAAAGTCTAAAACACGTAAACCAAAACAGTCCAGAAAAATCCCAAACATCGACATATTTCAAAAGGTCTACCGAACTGTCCAAAACTGGGAATAATCTCAGGAAAATTAGGATCTGAAGTAACTTTATATAAAAAAGTCTGAGAAGAATATTACAATCAATAAAGTATTTTGAATATATATCTAAAAAAATTGTGGTAGAGAACTGACCCTATCAAGTGTAAAAAAAAGTTGTCTATCAAGATCTTTGGTCTTTGAACAATCTCACTTCCAAAAAATATCAAAAATAAAAAGGCTTATCCTAATCTTGAATAACATAGTCTTACGAAAACTTGACCTAATACCTTGAAACTCGAGACTTTCTTTTAAAAATATCTTGATAAAACTGAATAGTTGGGCTATAGAACCTTTAGAGTCAAGATTTTATCTTGACATGAGTTGATAATTGACAGTTCATCATAAAATAATCTCGAAAATAAATTCCTTCTATTCAATAGTCAAAAGTTTTAAAATAAATTTTCACTTTAGAAATAATTTACGAAATCAACCTCCTAAATATCAAATTTAAATCACTTTTGTACAAAAGGGGAAAATTAAGAAATGGATATTCTAGGCCCAAGAAAAGTCAGTAAAACAAAATAATAAAAGTTGTTATGTTAAACGCTTTGATCTTCATATTCTAGAGATGCCAATCACTTTCTGCATACTCAAAAGTTTATCAGTTTCAAAATCCGAGCTCTCGAAACAGGACTCATGCACGCTTATTCATTAATTAACGAATGAAGTTTGATTAACATTCATATCTGATCAAACTAAGTTCACGAATGATTTTTCAGAACCGATGCTTCAGTACTTCACGATGGACGTTGCAAAACTTCTTCTTCAGTTAAAAAGAACGAATTTTTAAATTAAATGAAGATTATAAAGTTTAAAACAGATGTTAATGCAAAACAGATTTTAAAGTTTGATTTACTCTGATTTACTCTGAAGAGGAAACCAAAATAACGAATTATGTTTAAGTAGTCACGCAGCTTTACCTTTTACGACTCTTAAATTAAACATTTACGCAGATTTTTATATATCCAAATGAGCAATTGCTCTTTTGAATATTAATTTGTTTTCTAGTTTCACATATACACTGTCCGATGATTAAGTGGAAAAGTTCATATTTATGAATTCCTCGATACTGAGTTTCATAAAAATTTCTATTTAGTTACTACGTCTCAACGCTCATTGACGTTTATAACCGTGATTTAATTGCTTAATTAATGGTTACTACTCATTGGCTTGGCAAGATTAATACACATTTTAAAATTTAAAAACATAAGACTCATGACACTTTTTTACTTATATTAATTTTAACATTCCTAATTAAAATCTTATTTGTACTTAAAGATTATTCCTAATTAATATGAGTCGATTGACAGGATAATAATGATTATTTGACACAAATTAAAACCTACACAAAATGAAGTCTCAAGATAAAATTATCTCCTTGTTAACATGTTTTATCTATGCTTTTTTGTGCAAAGCTGGTTGGTTACTCCAATTAAAACGAGCCAACAGAGCTGCGACCAAACGAATCCATCATCGTTCCTTTCTCATGACAAGTTCGATAGGACATTTGACACAAATGTCTTTTCGATTCGAACGCTTGTAGGTTGATTTTCAAATATTGTTTTACACACTGTTTAGACGAATCGGAATGAAGGAATTTTTAATTGATTAGGCCGAATGTGCCACACGAAGCTCTTTCTCAGGTACTCTGTACCAATCCAGATAACGGACAAGATTCACATTCTTAAATGTCCTGTGCTCGTTTCTTAGATATCACACGTTGATTCACAAGCCTGGTTTATTTCAAATTTTTAGAAATTTCTGTTATCATCATATTAACTCGTGACAAACTTTGTGAAACCAAAACTAGATATTCCAAACAATTTCGAAATGTTTTAATTCCCTGGGAGTTTCAAGACCTAATTATTTACGTGACTTTATTTCTCGGACATCTGATTTTCTCCAGGAAGACTTTGCTGCACGTTCAAGTACAGTTTTGGTTCAGAAGGAAGCGATACTGACCTCTTTATTAAAAAAATTATATTTCTCTAAAAACATAAGGGTTTGAAAGATGCTGGGGCAAATTTTGAATTAGGTGTAAGCGCAACTCACCGTCAGGATAAAGTAGCAGTTTCCAAACGAGCGAGCCGGTCACAAAAATCACTTGTTACCACAATTTCTTCACAGCATTCCTTCCACTTTCGGGCGCAACTCCTTAGGAAGGAGGAATGTATCTTCCACACTTTCCCACCCTATCACAGAAAGCTGCCCGAGTATCACAAATTTAATTTATAACTGTAACCTCACGATAAAAAAACACCACGTCACCGACGTGAGAAAATCACGAAGAACTGATACCGACACTCAAGAAAACACTCAAGACTCCCGTACATTGAGGATCTTCGCAAACAGAATCTGGAGCCCTTTATGAAATTCCCTTCATCTCAGGTAGAAATTTTTTGATTGCTATCAGGGTTCCGCGACAGAGCAGCGACGGGGCGACTCTTGTGTCGTTCGTGTGTCCGAGACAAGCTTCGCGCTCAGAAAAATTAAGCCCAAACTTCTAATCGTTTTAATTAAACGTCAAGAGAATCCTCCTGATGATCAATCCTTTGTTTGTCGCCGGTTGAACGAGTCTTGCTTTATTTACATCATTTTGCCTGAATCCAAGGGTCCAAACTGGGAAGAAAAAAGGGTACTTGATGAGTGTGGATTCAAGAGTTTTGACGAAGTTTCATCCTTCAACGGAATCTAAGTAACAGATGACCCACAGATGGCAAACAGCTGACAAACTGAGAAACAACTAATAAATACTTTATGTCGACACCTCATGAGTTTATGATCAAACTGTTTTGGACAAACGTCGTGGGAATCTCTAATCTTGAGATTCCATCAAAGGACGACGATGAACCACTTTCAACACATTTTAGATTATCCGACACTGCATGATCCAAGGTCACTGAAGATCTCACCACCGCGTATTTCCCACGTGTTCACACGCGCACAACTTCCTCGTGATCGATGGAAGAATATTTGTAGGTGGTGTTACCCAAATCAGAGTGCCACCAGGCCCATACTCTGTCCCTTTACTCTACGACAAAATCGGATTGCGTTGCACGCCGGACCCGTGCGTTACGCGCGCTTTACGACCTACGACGAGAACGAGAAAGATAATGATATAACAATAGCCGTGCGTTCTCCGCTGGTTCAGATCTTACACTGAAGACCAGGGTACACACACACATGTGTGTCGGGCCGGGCCGGCAGGCTGGCAGGTAGGTAGGTTGAGAGAAGGAGGTAGGTAGAGGCTCAGGTAAAGGAGGAGGTGGAGTGTGGCGACGAAGGAGGGAGCCACCTCTTCTGCACTGACAGACACGCACCAACACCAACAGGTTCAGGGGCCTGAACGCACACTTTCCCGGAGAACACAGCGCGGCGCACACCTTCGAGTGGCGGCTGCTGGAGACACGCGAAGAATCGAGCCGTAAGCTCGTATGGGTACTCGTATGTCTATAGAGGAGACAACGCTATGCCATACCATACCACACACCAAAGGTATACCCAGCTTCCGTCTACTCTTCACTCCGCACCACCGCGGCTCACTTACATACGATGCGATACGAGAAAGCCACAAGGTAGGCAGGTAGCGCGCAAAACTAAAGAGACTGAAACGAGAGAGAAAGAGAGAGAAGGCAACAATGAAAGAGTGAGAGAGGGACCTTGGAGGGGAAGACGGGGACTAACCACTGGAGAAGAGACGGGAGTTGATGCAGCCTCAAGCGGTGGAGGGGTGTTTGCTGCTTCTGATGCTGCTGTTGCTTCTGCTGATATTGCTGTTGAAGCCGCGGGCTTGAGATCCAGTCGTGCCACTATCAAGTCCGTACCCACCTTCTTTCAAACATAATAGAAGAAAGCGTAAGTCCAGAAGTACCCGGTTCAGGTTCGCTACTAGATCATGTGGTCGGAAATCACATCTCCCGATGTCACACTTTTTTCAGAATGAGACCTCACCTTACCGGCTATTGAAATCACCATGATCTAGAATCTGTGTTTCTCTCTACTTCCTAGTATGGATATTATCTAATTCTTTTCGCAACTTTTCAATTGAAAAGAAACTACACTAATTCTTATCAGCTACGACTTGCAACTTCTCTGCAAGAAGAAAAAGAATTGACAGTTCAGCTTGATGGTTCCAGGTCTCTTTATCTACCTTACTCTGCCCACTCTGTCTGGTTCACCTGTCATCTCCTCTTATCTCGGGCAATCGTCCATCCATCTCGAGCCTGCATCCTTAGTCTTTCTCCTTTGCTCAGTCATGGCAGGTTCTGATTTTTTTTGCCCCTTTGCCTTTTTGCTACTTTCTTGTTTCCTATGGTTGTAGATAACCGGCCAGTATCCTCCCTCGCGTGAAAACATGCAAGTAATAGCCGTCAGAATGACTAAGCGACAAAAGTGATCTTTATTCTGTATTATGATGCAACCAATGAAGGTCTAATCGAGAATCCTTTTTAAAATCAAATACATCTCAAACGTCTGACCACTTAGTATAATTTGACTGATTAGTCTATATTTCTAACTCATAGATAAGATCTTTTTTTACGATCATCAGTCACCTGAAACTGGTCTCTCCATCATTCATAACCCATTTTCTTTAATCTCAAAGAATATTACATATAATATAATTATCACTTGATCAACTTTTTGTGCTACGCGCAAACGTCGTTATTTCCGTTCCATCTTAGGCTTGATGATTCACAATGAGACGCTATGCAAATTCAGAAATCGGTACCATAACTTATTTGTGCGATATCGTGCATGTACACAGACGCGGTCAATCGGACATGCTTCACGGACCGACACGACGAGACTTGGCAGCTAGGAGCAGATAAGAATATCGAAGACCGACTGGCAATTACAACCGAACGAGCGGGTTGCCGAGTGTTCTCGATTTTTACGCACACGCGTCCATCGAGAAACTATTCGATATATTGCGGGAAAAGAAATCGACTCAAACTGACATGAATTATATGTGGAGCCAGTCTGTAAAAGTTCCTGCCCACTGATGCCCGTATTAAAGTAGCCGCACTAAACCCACTCACTGAAATGGATTTCCTAACGACTCACTTATATTTTTTTTGCATTGTAATATAAGAAAAGCATCAAGAGGATTAATATCTCCTTGATGCATGATTGGAGCTCTGTTTTGATGGCCACTTTACAGATTTGTAATTTAAAGGCCTTTTATTCCCTCCAGAGTCCTTGGATCTGACATCCAGAGACATTTAATGATATGCAAGAGGACTGAGAATGAAATAGACATTTGATGATGAAATTATTTTTAGAGAGTGTGAATTGCTTGGAAATTAGCATAGGTACATTGTTTAATTTGTTTATCATTAGAGAGTTGTAGATTGTTTTTATTTAAAAAAAGAAGTAGCTTTTCAGTACAGGTTTCTTTGGTATGGGTAATAAAAATTTCTAAATAGGGGAAAAAATTGTTCAATAAGAAGAGTTTGCTTAAGATAGGAAGCAATATGCTCAGTGCTTGAAGTAGCTTGTCCAAATTGGAAAGTAGTTTCTGTAACTAAGAAAGTGTGTTCATTCAATTCGAGTAGCAGCTTTTTCAATTCGATCAGTAAGCTGCTAAATAGGGGAGTAGATTTCCCAAAAGGAAAAGTAGCTTTTTCAATCCAAGAGCAACATTCTCAATGCCTGAAACAAGTTGTTCAATAATAAAGCCCTTCTCAATGCTGGAATTTGCTTCTCCAAACTGGAAAGAAGTTTTTTCAACTAACAAAGTAGTTCTTTATTCCGAAAACAACTTTCTTAATGCAAGGAGCAACTTTCTCTATTTGGGGAGCAAGTTGTTCAATAGGGGGACCAGTTTGTTCAAACACAGTAGTTTCATCAATCGGGGTTGCCACTTTCTCTATACGAAAAACAGGTTTGTCAATCGGAAGGGAACCTGGAAAATTTTACATACAGATCAGAGAAATTTTCCTTAAAAAAATAATCAGTTTTTCCGAAACCAACTGCAAAAACTGAGACAGAATTTGCGAATAAAAGAATACCATTTTTGAGAATTTTTTTCAGAGAAGTGATAAGACTTAGTAATTTGTACCTGGAGTTAAAAATTAGCGGATTATCTTCAGCTTCACGGAGCGATGTTCTCCATTGTACTGACGAGGCGACTAGTTGCGGCTGTCGGCAGCAAAAAGGTACGTTTTGGTGCATGTGGACAATGGCGCGGCAGAATCGCGCAAGAACTGGTCGTTATTGTATTTCCGCGGGAGTGAGTAGCGGGAGCGAATAACCAGGCACTTGGCACTTAGAACGTGATGTGCGTCCGAGTTGGATTTATCGCGTGTCCCTCGAGACATTAACGGCCGAAAGCGTCAAGGGCGACTGAACTCGATGTAGTGACAATGGCGAGTTCTATCTGGCCAGAGGGAGTGGAGAGAAGAGGATGCCTTGATTTGGAAAGCAAGCAGCGCCCGGCTTGGCGTTCATTGACTGGAGGTACGCAAAGTGTCCGACGCCTGTGCCGACCGCATCGATAATTCGATAAAGTGTCCTCTCATTACCCTATTGATTGCTCCATTGTGCCGGGACGCTTCTAAGACACCGACTTCGGCCGAGCTTTCAACCCTCCAAGTCTTCCTTCTCCATTCCTCTGCTTCTTTGCGATCCTAGTCCGTCTCGCTTCGTTTACACACGAAAGCAACCGGTGCTGTGTTGGTCGGTCGAATTCGCCGTTGTCACAGTGTGTTAACCCAATTTGCTCGATGACACCTCCGGCCTCTGGGGAGAGCCTCTTCGCTGAATATCTTCTGAAAGCGATGAGTCCACTGAAGTGCGCCTCGGACCCTGATTCTATTCGAACACAGCGTAACTGATGCGACTGCTAAATACTAAGGATGACGCAACACAAAGTGCAATCCCTATAAATTAATGATTGATGGCTGATATTGGTGACGAGGACAAAAATCAACGCAGCAATAATGCCTGTAGAGGTTAAAGTTCGATTTCCTTTTACGTACTCCTAAGTAGAGATTTTTGCGACGAGAAGAGAATATTAAGAAGAAAAAAGTAGATATTTTATGCTTGTGGAGAAAAATTGACGATAAGTTATTGTCCCAGGTCAGGTTAAGAGCAGACATGAATTTTAACGAGATTCCCAAAGAGTTATTTATTATAACTAATTGTGGAATGGCGTTGATTTTAATTTACATTAGAAAATGGTCAGAGTTCCACCTGTACAAATTTTTCTACTCGTGACATCTGGATTTCATGCGTCTTAGGTTGTGCAACACATAGATTCGTTATACAAGCGTATTATGTAAATCATGTATTATGAAGTGCGAGGTTTTCGACAATAAATAGGAAAACGGGAATTGTATTCCACTTTTAGGTACCTTATATTATATCTCCACATGTCTAAATAAGTTGACTTAAACAATTCAAATAAAATTTTCTCTGTTTCTGATTTGAATACAAGAGTTATGTGGATTATCTGGGATAGAGATCTGACATATATGTCTCTTAGACCTAATATAAAAATCAAGTTTTTAAAATAAAAGTTTCGTTTTCAATAAGCCCACAAACTAGAGATATTTTTTGTAGATCACATTTGAAACTTGATTTCCAAGGAGACCTGTAACCCCAAGTTTACAAGTGTTGTCCTCTCAGATCGTTGACCTTTCTCTGATCTTAAATCGATCCAGGAAGGGTCTGAGTTGGCCGATGGATCTTCATCTATCAAGATTCGCCGGCTGAGTTTCATTCGGTGCCTCGGTGAGTAGTCGTCGATCGATTATACCTGGGTCCGAGCGGAGACGAGGGGCGACCTGACATGCCGTGCATCCTAATTGAATCGTCAGGTTCAAGCTCTTTGGGTGTGCTAACGGTGGGTATGTGACGGACAGCGGTTGCGTCATTGTCAGACACTAGGGGACCTCTTAGGGGGCCCTTTTTGGCATCGATGTCTTGACTCGACAGCAGGGTCGGTCACTGGCACTGGCCAATGTCGCTTCTACGTGGTGCCCATTCCTCGCGGCTATGTAGTAGATCCGTATGCATGTACCTGCGTCCCGTACCCGTGCCTGTGGGCGGGGCACACCGTGCCATTCTACTTCAGCTCGGCTTTCATTCATAACTCGGTTTTTAATAGCTCCGCTGCACTGCAACGCGACGCGCAAGGCCTCTGAAAGACCGGAGATCTTGCATTCCCTTTTGGCTTCTTCAATATAAACCCTATCTGATCAAAATTTAATCGCCTTTTGAGAAGAAAATCGATGTTTGAATTTGGAGCAGCATATCTGATTAGTCACTTTTGGATTTGACAAATAAGGATTTGGAAATTAGAATTTTACTCATTTCAAATCAGATAAGCAGAGAATTCCCTTTCGATATACGATCAGCATTATTTCATAATTTATCCAGATGCTAGGTAGTTTTACCTTGCATTACATACGGAAAAGTTAGTCAGTATAGATTTTGTGTATTTTAGTATTTTAAACAACATACTTAATTTTCACAAAAAGAAAATAGCGTTTTTTGGAAATAACCTTTTTTTGGTTCATCGGAAATCAAAAATAATTATTCCCATAATTGTAGAGGACTAAACTCTCTACAAATTTTGTCAAAAATATTTTTCAATTAAGTGAATATTATTGGAGTTATGCCCTGGTGAAGTGAGGTGTTTTTCCTGGAATCCTGGAAGCCCTTATGACCCCCTAAAGTACTATTTACGATTAGTTCCTATTGTAAATATATATAATTCATTTTGCATACATAACAATTGAATCTTCTGTATATATCATTTTTGTCTTTAAAAATTATGTAAATAATGTATGTAGGAAATAAAATATATGTGCAAAAAGTAATCTTTTATACTCATTTCCACACCACCATTGAGGTAAAGTGAATAGTGTGCATTTTTTATTGTGGTTTGCCCAGTAAGTCTAGTCTACATCTCTAATCCATCTATGATCAGGGCAAAATTTATCTCCTAGCTATCTTCTATCCTGCTTCAGCAACGTTTCGCTTTTCATCCATTCTTGTCTTCCGCCTCGTTCTTTTTGAAGGTACAGGTTCGCTGATTTCTTCTTCGATTACACGAATTGTTTCAGTTTCTTCCTCCACTTCCGTGTTTTCTCCTTTTTAATCCTTATTATTTGATCCTTCATTATCAGCTTTCATCATCTCCAATATCTTCAACAAATCGTGGACAATAGTCTCTCTTTTTCCATAATATGAGTCATCCAAGATTTCAGGGACGTTCTCACACGAACTTCCATTGCAGTGAATACAAACGATGGAGCACTTCAACCCTGCTTTTCTGCAGCCGCAAAGCTGTTCCGCATCCTTTCTTGCATTGACAGGAGAGGAATTTCAGAAGAACTTATGGAGCAGGATTCTTCGTTGTCCTGACTGGAGTGAGTTCAGTCTTAGTTCTCTTCCATCCCCAGTCTCCTGGATTCTTCATGACTCCGTACCAAGTTTGGACTTGATGGTAAGTGCAGAGAGGATGTTTCGTCGTTGATCTCGTGAAATTTTGATTCCAGAGAGAATCCAAAGAAATGTCTGTTCCAAATTCTCCATATAGGGCAATCAATCTTCCTTAAAAACTTAAACAGTCTGATTGAAGTTCTCAGAATTTTTTAGCACTTTCAGGAACTTGTTCTTTCCTTCAAAGAAACCACTAAACCTAAATTTGGTTGCATGTAAAATTTCCCGCTGATAAATATTACATGCTATTTGGCAAAAGTTTATCCTGCGATGAAGTAAAAGCTGTTTTCTGCTACGTCCTTAGCAGCAATGGGAAAACGGTTAGGAGAACAATTCTGATCTCGTCTACTGCGTCACGCTGAAGTGACCAAATTTCGGTAAAACATCTAGAATCAGCAACAAAAACACGAATAAAGCATTGTTCTTACTGATAAATCTTCTCTGAAATAGATTAGGCTATTGTAGACGAATTAGAACTTATCTTATAGCACTTAGCAAAAAGCAGCTGACAGATAGGAATCCCCATTTCTCTCCAATTTAATGAAGTTAAAAGACGATAGAGAGCGCTAGCGTCGTAATTCTCGCTACATTTCGAATAAAAATGGAGCGATTATAAGGCGGAACATTATCCTGGCAAGGTTAGAAATCGGAAATTATTTTCGATTCATGTAAAGTTTATTTGACAAGGTTAATTTTTGTTGCGGTCAATCTTTCATCTGGAATCGATGTAATCTTTACCTTTCGTTTTTTCTGTGTTGACCTTTTCTTTTCATACCCTTATATTTCATATTTGTTGCACATATATTTTATTTCCTGGACATATTATT
>JAAAKG020000019.1:110126-121742 GCA_010014905.2 Druon quercuslanigerum
AAAAGACTTCTTCCATGAAATTGAGGTAAAAACATTTACAATTCAATTCAAGGAAATTATAAAATATTCATAAGCAAAACCTATAGATTGGAACGAATCACTAGTTTAGTGTCTCAGTTTAAATTTTTGTTATTTTAAGATTGAAAAATAATCCATTTTGTCAAGAATAATTGCATGCAAAAGAGCATAAAAAAGATTCAATCATTAAAAAAACAGATTTCCAAACTATCTCACTTTCCCACTCATAAGAGACATAAATATCAACAAAAAAGAAAAAAGAGGGGGAAACATTTTTTTTAAGAAAAAATGAAATTTTTAAAAGTTTTCACCTCGGTAATTTTTTAACTTTTCTCTTTTTTAAATTCAAATATAATTAGGCATAATAACATCAATGTACTTTTAAAAAGAATTAAATTATAATTAAAATTTGTAGATATAAACAATTACAACAATTTACATTAAAAGAATTTACATTAAAAATTGTTACTGAATTAATAATTGCAAAAAGTGATTACTGACGAAGAATACACAATGTTAGAAAATTTAAAAAAACATTTTCCAAATTTCTTTTTAGCATCGTTTCAAGGTAAGTAGTATAACCTGCTCTATTTATTCTTATAATTTTTATTTGAATTTTTGACTAAAATATTTACTCTGATTATTTATTAAATAATTCGTATACAATGAATAATATATTTTTGGTCATTAATCCTTACATACTTATTATTATTTTATATTTCTTTCTATTAATTTATATTAACATTCATTTTATTACCAATAAATAATATTACCATAATTATTATATTTCAGTGATAAAAAACTGTGATTTTGATCAAATTGACTACCATACATCACAGAGATGTATAAATTTTTAAAGTTTTGAAAAATTTTTTATTTCTTTTACTATTCCAATTGTTTATAAAAACTATAAACTTAAAAATAAAATTTTTCTAAAATAAATTAGTTAAAAGTGCTTATGAAAATTCTGGCACATTTTCTTCAGATTTTCGGTGGTTTTATATATTTTAATAATTTATTTTATACTGATAAATGAGACGACTGAAAAATCCCGAGAAATAAAATTCCCGACACACTGTAAAATTTCCGAATAATAAAATCTCCGACAAAAAATTTCCGAATTAAAGTAATCAAATTTGTTTTAAAATAAATATTATTTATTTAATAACACACAATAATCAAATATCTGTGTCAATGAAAATTTTGATCAATTTTCAAATTATTTCAAAATCATTTTTTGAATTTAAACAAACAATAATAATTGTATAAAAATTGTATGAAGAAATAAATTAGAAAACAGGAGAGCCTCGAACAGAAAAATAAATTTCTCCCTACATTTTCTTCGAACCGAATAACATTTTCCAAACAAAATTTAAATGATATAATTCAGCACTTATTTATCTCGAAGCTTCTTTGGAATTTTTCTTTTAATTAACTATTCGAAAAATATGTCTTTGGGAAAAACGCATGATCAATACATACATACATACATACATACATGGACCCTATTAATAGGCCCTCATTGGGTTGCCTACGGATGACCTCGCTAACTGAGCATGACGTTTCCGCTTGCACCCTCGATAGATTGCCATCCATTTCTTGTAACTAATTTGTCCAACATGAAACTTCAAATTTAAAAAATGTCATATCTGGCAAATAAAAGTACCTTCTAAAGAATGAAGAGTATCACCATACCATCTTCGACTTGATTGAAGTCAAATTATGTTGAACTTACTGCCAACTTCATTTTGCACTCACAGCTGTATTATCCGTTTTTCCTGTCGAGGGCTTTACAAGAGCCCCTCGAGAAGATAAGTAATGGATAGAAATTGTTTTTCAAATATATCTTTATGAATAAAGTCTTTTATCTACTTTGATTAAAGAATATAGTGCTCAAAAATAAGTAAGAGGCTGCGGCTACTTTTTTTATGAAGGATTAATTCTTCATTCTTTAGTTGATCAGAATTTTTATCATCATTCATAGTAAGAAAACGTTGATACTGTTCTAATAAAATTAATTATTCACTCTCCATGCAACTTTAGATTTTTCAATTGGTAAGCTGAGCATGAAGGATAATTTGACGACAAATGCAGCGATGTCAAGGATCGCATTAACGTTTCTGTAGCAGGTTTTCGGTGTGCTTCCTGAAGCTTTCGACTTCTTATCTCTTCGAGGAATCGTTAAACTCTGAAAGTACGATGCAAAAGGAAAAGAGCTCCATACCGTCAAAGAGACATATATAATATATAATTACACATATCCACAGCAAACTTTGAAGCTTCTGTGGGCTCTCTCAACTACTTATCACGTCACTTATCGACGACTTCATTTACAAATTGGAATTCCGCTCGCTCACTGCAACTGCTGCCAGGAGAAATTAATGACGGATCCGATAGATATTCGTTCAAAGTGGATAGAAAGATAAAACTCGTGTTCCCCTGGCACGTCGTACGTGCCGCGAGAACGTCAGGTACCACACGTCGTGGTACTCGTCCTTCGAGTACACCGGCTGTTTGTCTCCTTTTTTTCCTTCTTCTTTTTTCTTCCAAATGTCCCTTTTTTCTTTTTTTCCGCTAAAATAAATAGTCGCCTCCAGTCTGCTCTGAAATAAAATTAACAAAAGAGTAATTTATTGCTGGCGACAAAAGATGAAAAAAAGGTAAGTGCTCCTACAGAAACGGTGGCGCAGACATTCTAGAATGAAAAAGGATCGATTAATCTCGAACAGGGAGACCTTCGTTTTATCAACTGCTGGTGTCTGAGATAAATGCATACATTACGCATCTTACACTCTTCAACTTACAATTGAACCAGATTACTTTTCATACGCTGAAAAAAACACATGTAATTACGAGCATTTCTTATTAAGAAATTTAAAGTAATTACAATTATTACGGCGTATACCTGAAACTAATTTGAGAATTACCTCAAGTCTAAAGGATTCAAAGCGAAATTACTGTTTACCGAGGAGAAGTGTTGCATAGTGGACCAGAAGACCTGGTTCTGTGGTAAAAAGTTGGAAAACTCATCAAAATCTACAACAATAAAATCTAAGGATATCTACATATGGTTTGAGACAGCGCTTATTTACGAATCTAATGTGATAATTTCGAAAAACAAAATGGCGAATTCAATATGGCCTACGAGTATTTCAAAAAATTATTGAATCTACTATAAACGTGATATCTAGGGGCTTCTGAGGGCGCCGTTTCCAAATATGGAGTTAAAAATAAAAAATCATTTAGCGAATCCATTATGGAGGACAAAATCGTTATCACATAAAAAAAATTTAACTCGGTACATAAAATAAAACACTTGTGTCCTCAGTTAGCCTATAATGATAGCAGTCATTAGGGTCTGCCACGAGGAGATTGCTGTGCGATTATAAAATTGCATTTAATTTTTGTTTGTCAAATATTTTTCAATTTTAATTTGTTTTCAGTGTTTTTTGTTTAATTTGTAAACATAAACATTGTGGTGATCTGGGTGCTTTACGTGTGAGTTTCTTTAGCTCTCACTTTATATTGCTTACTCTATACCAAATCGCTATTAAAGAAAATTATATTAGCAATTTGTTGCTTTATTGTTGTTTATTATTATTGTCCATTACACTCCTACCTCTAAAAACTATGGTCCCCACTGATAGGGCTTGTCATTTCCTGGAATCAGGTAGCTAGGGTAGGACCAAAGATTGGACATCTGCTAAGGATTAAAATTTTACAACCGATGGAACTTGTAATTTTTATTAAATAATTTTTTAATAAGAAATTCGGAACTTGTCGGTTTTAACAACTGCAGGCATATAAAATTTTCCAAAAAAAGGTTAAAACTGTATTTTCTAGAAGTGTCTAGTGAACTGTTAGAGATAGGAAAAAATGGGCATCATTTTTAGATTCGCCATCCAAAGAACATAATTTTTGCAAATAAATAAACATATTATTGCATAAAAAGTTAATACCATGAAGATAAATAATATAAACATTCTCTAAAGTTTAAAGCGATTTAGTGATGACCCTCAGGGGCCCTCAGAGACATAAACTTGTGTCTTCAAGTCAAAAATATTCGTCTTAAGACTTCAGAAATATTGTGGTTCCGTCTCGCAAACTAGACATACAGAATAACTAATTAATATACAAATTCAGTTTCGATACAATGTAATGAATAGTCGCATCCAAATCATTATTCATTAGATACTCAATAATTTCTCTTTTGGTAAACGGAACGGAATTTATATAAAATGTAATTTTAAACAAATGTATCCAAGATTTTTTAAGTTCAATTAGTCATTTCGACTCCGTCTGTGAGACGAAAATGATTAAAAATTTTATTAAAAATACAAGAGATGTCAAAATTGTGTGTGTATCCACGCCATCACTAAAAAAAACAAAAAAAAAAGAAATATAAGTATAGGGCAAACAAATTATTGTACTAACAAGAATATTATGTCAGGGTGTCCGTGAACCTCGTTTTCAAAATTCCTTCAATTTTTTGTAATTAAATTTCTATTTTCCCTCACCATTAATATTTAAAGACCAGAAGCTTTATTGCGACGTATTTTTAACATAAAATACATTATAAATACAATAAACAATTTTAAATTACAATTTAAAATTTTCAACATTATCATCCTTGACAATTATTTTTTAGCGCCTCTTATAAAAATGCCCTGACTTTCTCAAAATGTTTATCTAAATCCCCCATGCCCAAGTAACACCGTGATCTAACAATCACATCATAATCAGGAAGTGACGATGATGCAGAATATCATTAGTGAAATTTACCGCAGGTCACAGGAAACAAGTTCTTTTGAAAAAAGTATCATTTACGATATTCCCATCAGTAATACCCTCTCTGATTATCGAGCCATATTCATATAAACTAATGGTTGTTTTGTTTATTTTTATTGGCATAACTTTATAACCTTTTATTCAAATTTTAAGTTATCCACTTTCAAAATATGAATTTTTCATTCCTGCGATTTAAGGTATCCATTTTCTTTTTTTTATTTAAAAAATACACAAGGAAAAATAAATATTATTCTCTTAGTACTTTAGAAAGTATCCATCTTAATATCAAGAAATACACTCAACTCCCGATATAAACACGGTGTCGGAGATGGATTTGAGTGGCCTTCACCATAAATCGGGGGAATCCAAAATAATATTGTCAAGGACGCATAAACCATTTTCAATTAGAACATCTAACATAACGTAATATACACGCGTAAGTTCCCGTGCACTTTCCCTTGGGCGCTATGCTGTTGTTCGCCATGCATGACTGAGCACATACTTCCTTTCGGTCACCCGGTCCCGGTATCATCTAAATGCCGAGGACTTAAATTTTAAGAATAGAAGTAACTGAGGGTGTTTATATCGGTAGTTTAGTGTAATTCGAATCAGTTATGAATTAATAAGTTTTATCTTTTCAGGCATACAATTCCAACACATGACCTAAATTGCTCCTACATTTCTTGTTTTTTCCCGGGATAATATGTCGAATTGACTTTATATGTCAAAGACAACCAGACATTGACCAAGACGTCATAATTATGTAGTTTAAACTGATAATCTGTTTCTTTTGAATCACGTAATTGTCAGAGGTTGTTTACCTACGGGTAGTAACTTCACAGCGCTATTTTCAACTTTATGTATCCCATTCTTCTTGCAGTTCAAGCTTAAGACTCTTTCTGTGCAAGTTAGCGCCGGATAATAGAGATCTTGCGTAAAGTGCCGCGAGCGTCCTCTTCCGTAAGTGCTCAGTGCTCAAGCTCAATGATTCCATTGCAATTTCGTAACCCTTACCAGTGCATTATGAGTGCACTCAAGCTGAGAGGACGATACTTGACTTTCTTGGGGGGTATAACAAATCGGTAATATTCCAGTGGCCTATAAATATACATAACATAAAACAGCTGCAGGTTCAAAGAGAAAAATAGATATTAGCAGAGACTATTTAGACATTATGAGTTAATATCTTAACTATTTAACTATTAAAAAGAAGATTTCAACTGACAAGATCCAAGACATTAAAGAGTAGAATCTAAGATATTCAAGAACTTTGTTGCAAAAGTTACCTCTAAAGCATTTCATTTTCTATAAAATTCAAAAGAATTTTATATCCTTGTCCTCTGTTTTTGATATCCGAATCTTCAAGCATTCGCCTTTTTTCATAAGTGTGCAATTTTCGTGTAGAACGGATAACGTAATTTTTAAGGATAATATGAAAGATGCCTGTAGCTAAGTCCTTATTTTCTGAAGAAAATTATTATATATCCAAAAACCATTAATCCATTTTCTACCAAAATTTATAGCGCAATATACATGCGGAAAACCACAAGACACAAGACGAATGCTCAACACATAGACAAAGCCGGGCTAAAGTGTTTTATCGCCACGCCACACTTCAACGACATTGCTCCGCTAAAATTTAGTTTTTTTTAATATCTTAGATATTAACTGCCAATACCATAAGTTTTATTCTTTTAATATAAACAGATATTACAATTTAATATCTTGTATGTTTAATAGAAGATATTAGATATTATGCCGTAGTATCCATATATTATAGTTAAATATCAAAGTTTCTATATCTACTTTTCAATATCTATTTTTCTCCATGTAGCCAGTAACAATCAGAAGTTCGTTGATAGCAGACTTTACGAGTTGGGCAATTCGAACTTCTACTATTACAAATATTCCGCACAAAAACTATCAAAATCTAATTTCTATAATCTTCTTTCTAATCGACCGTTACTAAAACATAAAAATTCTGAAGGACCATTCGATGCAAATTGAGCAAGAATTTCCTGGAGACCACTAATGCTACTGAAATAGCAAAACGACCATCTCGACTATTAACGAGTGACTGTCCGAGCACGATGAGCGTGTTTGCTTTTTGAGACAGATCTTTGGGTTCATAAACTACAGAATTTATCGGCGATTCGCAACTACGCGGAAATACATAAAACTGTGCTCACGCATCATGACCCTCTTTTACTAATAATGCTATCGAAAAATATTCTAGCATCGAAGATAATTAACCGTAAAACTCTAGATTATTCTGATTGGATGATGAGAAGCAGAGTTTACGCGTTTTGAAGTTAAATTGAACTCAAATAGCCTTGATGACTAAGACCGGTTGAGTGCTCCTACTCGAATAGCAACTAAATTCCACTCCAGTCGATATTTCAACTGTAAATTTCATACAATATTTAATACAATTATTTTTAAAGTTATTTCAAACTAAAAATTAATATCCATCTATATGTGTCGGCATCCGTAATTGACATTTAAAGCATATATGTTGCCAAGTTCGATTTGCTGCAAAATTTAGATCAATTTTGTCGTTGCTTTGCTTGAATTTATCGAGCATTTTAATTAAATACAGTTACAGTATCAATCTATTAAATTTTAATATTCTAATAATTTTATTATTCTTTGCGTAAAACGGAAATGCTCGTAATGGGCAAGTACAATTAAGATTTAGATCAGAAGCCTCATAAACTGGATGGCAAACCATTTAAGATAAAATCCTGACAGGATATTAGATCGTATATTATTAATAATAAATCTAATAATTAATGGATTATAATGTCTTAGTAAGATGCGAACAGTTACTAAATAATCGACTGTTAACATTTTTGTATTTTATCAAAACTGGAATATACCAGCGCCAACTTAGAATTTTATTAGTACCAGAATAATGTTTTGTTGGTCTCCAAGTGAACCGCTACTGCCTGTAAAATAGCACCGTTGAGATCCCTGCATAAATTACGTAACATTTTTTTGCGCAATTTTAAACTTGGTTACTTCCTTTTGTTAGGATCCATACATTTCGATCGTCCCTTCCCCTATCTTACGTAATTTTTGCCAAGTAAATTGTTTACGGCAATTTATTTGAGGAGTTTTCCAAAAACAACTTAAACGGTTTCAGGAGAAGAAGAGTCTGGCAAAATCGTACTGTTTATGATGAATTGAGAAAGTATTTTAACTTTTAACTAACAAGTTAATTTTTTAACCAGAAAAGATTAGTTCTCAGCCAAAACGGTAATATTTGACGTTTTAGACCAGAAATGATGTGTATTTTAAATTTAAAAAAACGTTGAATTAAAGCAAAAACACGAATTTTCAACAAAATTTTTGAGTCCTCAACAGAAGCATATTCACTTTCAAACTAACAGTTGCATTTATGACCAAAATAGACGAATTTTCAACAAACCAGTTGAATTTTCAAATAGAAAGTTAGTTCTCAACGAAATAGTTGATTTTCAACCAAGAAGACTAATGTTCTAGAAAAACAGACGACGTGTCACCGAAAGTACATCAGTTTTTAAGCAAATAGATGGATTTTTGAACTAAGAAAGATTGATTTTTACCAAAAATAGAATACTTCTACACATTTTAGAAGCCAAAGAAATGATAAAATTGTACGTAACAGAAAGTTACGTCTTAAACCCAGATGTTAATACAGGAAACCTCTAGTCACCGTATAAGGTAACATTGGTCAAAGAGACGCATGTATTCCACAGTAGTTTTTCTTTGTCATAACTTTAGATTGTTTCCTTGCAATGTTTTAGTCCACGTAAAAATAAAATTTATCCACCATATTTTGTTGGCCAACATAATTCCTAAATCGTTAGTGCCTGATCAAAAGCAAATCAGGTCTAGAAGAAAACTTCAGTCTTATTAACAAGAGTTATGACAAATTAACGTCGAAAAGTAGTTTTTATGAATTTATCCATTCCAGATATGCATCAGGAAAGTAGAAACATTTAAGCAAGCCACTGAAACTGATGAGATAAGTTCAGACTACAGATGCATTAGTGGTATATCTGGGAACATTGTTACCGTAGATAAAGAGTTTGATTGGATAATAAATAATTCAAAGGTGACACATCTCAATATCAGGATTGGTTTATGTCGTCCACACATGGATGCAAGTGAGCAGAAAGGTTCGTGTGTGTCGATCATTCTCGCTACACTGACGACTTTATTCGAGCGTCGGAAGGGATTAAACCTGCTCCACAAACAAGACTCTCTTCCATTATTTGTTCCCAGTTCCTTCACCTTTGATCGTTTCTTTTCTTATTCCAGTTTTCCGTTAATATTATGCGGCTGTCTGAAAAATCCTCCTGCACAAAATACCAACATCATCATCACCGTCACCAACGTCGTAAATTCAAGGACAACCCATCGCTGGGCCGTTCCGATTCGCAGACTCTTGTTTTGCAATGCTATCGTTCCACCGCTTTTTCCCTTATGATTCATCGTAAAATTTCAACACTCATATCTTGGCGCTACCACCACAATAATTACTTGACCGGCCTAGTATAACTGTATTACAGTAATAAATAAACTGCTGCTAATTAGGACTCTGAGATAGGATCCAATCAAAGGCTGAGAATAACTAACTCAGTTTGCATTGGGTGCTGAAGTACAAAATATCCTTTACTTAAACAACCATTAATTATAATATGCTTATTGTGGAAAAATTGATGGCAATTGAAGCTGACCCTGCACTCGCCTTTCTAATGCTGAACATCGACCGATGAAGAGGTTTTGAAGTCAGGATCGTCAGAGTCGATACATACCTAAGTATACGAACATAATTATAAAACGTCGAACTCGACATGTGAGAATTTCGCTCCGAATAAATTATCCACGACTGTGTAGTTACATCGATTTACATGATCAAGTAGGCTGCGTAAGACCTCAAGCCCAATTTAAGGTCGACAGTGCCGACAGAGGCATCGCGTGTATGGCAGATAGTATCAGATGCAACAATAGAGCCAATATCCCCCCCCCCCCTCTCTCTCTCTTTCTCATTCCGTTCTCTTCTCTTGAATCTTTCTTTTCCCCTTTCTCTCATCTCTCTCGATCCTTCTCCTTCTCTCCCCAAAATATTCCCACAGTCCGGCATACCGGATTAACGCACCCACTGAGCTTCCCATTGTCAATGCACGCACACATCCAGTCCCACCACAATGCCCCAATATTCCTCAATATAAAACGCACCGACGTCTTTCTACGCGATTGTTAAAGGCAGCTTCCATTATACAGCCGTTTCTCTTGGACCAACCTTCGGATCAGGTTGCCCGATTTCCACTATCAGCTCAAGAACAATAGTTTCGATAGAACTATTAGGGTACCTGATGTCGGGGATTCCTTTCTCAAGAGAAGTAAACAATCGACTCATCAGCTGTGATAGAAACTAGAAGCCTAGCGAGAAAGCTTTGATCTGAAATATCATGTGCTGATTTAACCTGCCTTCTATCTGCCTATATAGAATTACTCCAATATTAATACAGATTAGAAGAAGTCAAAACTTCTCTCCTACTTTTACATCAATCCTTCTCATTTTCTCTACTTCGGCCCTATCAATCTTCCATTTGATTACCGTAGAAGAATGCTTGTAGAGAGTAGGGAAGTTGAGTCGGAGGGTATATGAAAGAAGGGGGTGGAGGTGGAGGCGATGCCACAAGCTTATAAATAGACACGCGAATAATCACTCAGGATTTATGGTAACCACGGATTATCAAGTTGTACAAGGGGGCATATTTCATATCGCGACGTTACCTTATTTCAATGGGGAATACCTGTTCCGCGCGTTGGAAACTGCACATGAATGCACACAAGAGGCGACGTTGCACATGCACATGACGCCATAAACTGGCTCGTGAAGAAGGTGGAGCAGAGAGAACACTGTTGCGAAGAGTGACCCCCCTTCCTCTTCGTCCTTCTCTTGAAAATGATTCCCACGTTGCTGCCTCTACGAAACTGCCAGCATAGTTCGCGATCGCCGTCGTCAATCACTCCTCCGATGTCGCTCGAGATTAGGAAACTCTTGAAACGCGTTGATCATACCGTACAAAGGGAAGTGGTTTAATGGCAGGGAAATTAAGCATACAAAATCTCCTGTAGATACAAATGCCTCGGGAATTCGTTTGCTATTTTGGAAATGCGGAAACTACTGATGATAGGGTTCGAATGCGCTAGTAACTGAACATATATCTGCTGCTGATGCAGAATTTTCCCCTCCTGAGTAGATCCGACTCATGACTTTGAAATAATCTAAAAATCGATTTATCCCAGCCGTTACAGAGCTAAAAAGAGGTCTACCTTGCATTAAATCCGGACAAGTTAGTAAGGGTGTATTTTCGTTTATTTTGGCGTTCTAAACAACATAGCAAATTTGCACAAGAATAAAATTGCGGTTCACTTTGCCATCTTGAAAAAAATGTGTCAAAAATCAGTTTTTTGGAAATAACTTTTTTTTTGGTTAATCTTAAACCAAAAATAGTTCTCTACACATTTCGTCTGCAATATTTTTCAATTAAGTTAATATTTTTGGAGTTATGCCAGGATGAAGTGAGGTCTATTTTTTGAATCACGTATACACTGCCTTTAAGGCCACATAAGCTACTAGTTAGGATCAGTTCCTATTGTAAACATATGTAATTCACTTTTTATAAATAATAATTAAATCTTATATATATATATATATATATATATATATATATAATCAGCATTTTTTAATAATTATTATACAAATAATATGTCCAGGAAAAAAAATATATGTGCAACAAATATGAAATATAA
>JAAAKG020000019.1:130667-152165 GCA_010014905.2 Druon quercuslanigerum
ACCAGTAGACAAACAAAATTAACATCTAAAATTAATAATTAAATATTTCCTGGTCAATAAACCTAAGATCAACAATTCAAATATTATTAACAGTGTTAAAGAACCTTGACATAAAACGTATAATATTTCTAACAATTTAATAGATGTTTTGGAATTTTTTATTTCAACGTACAATACATGGAAAAAACAGTTTTGCCGCTCGAACGATACACACTTTTAGTTCAGCATAAAACCTGTCGCAACTATACGATATTAATACTATAGCTATACTGAATGCGTTACATGCCAAAAATCGCATTTTTTCATCGCACCATTATCATTTTTTTCCTGCAACGATAAGAGAAGCGTCATTTTCTCCAACTCTTTTTTGCCAAATTATCGGTTACGCGTGTCGTTCATCCATATCGTTTATTTTTTCTTTAAAATTCACAGTGCATTCAGATTCTTGTGTGTTTCAAAAATGTAGTACTAATATATACTGTGCTAATATAATAAGGTATTAAATTCTAAGCTTCATTTACCTTAATATCTATTTAAAACTGTAAAAATAATTAAAATTAACTTCTTAGCCTAAAAATGCAATTCTTGATAAGGGTGGACGCTTTGACGCGAGAGCTAAGATCTCGGAACCCTTGCTTTTAAAGCATAGGTCTCGAAGTTTCAGGCATTAGGCCACGCCCCTTTGCTCACAGGTCTAAAATTCTAAGCTTTAGATCATAGAGTCCGAGACTTTAAAGTGCGTAGAAAATTGGAGCAGCAAAATCCGGCGCTTCCGTAAATTAATCTTTTGAAATTTCTCTCAGCGTAGGTAGTGATCCTCGGCTTCTTTTGAATTAGTAGCATCGCTATTTTTCGAAAATTCGATTTTCGTTGATGTTAGTTGTCTTTGGCTTTTAACTTCCTTTTTCAAGTAACTCCTTTAGCAGAATAAATAAGATCTTTATTATTCGAAGATTGATTTTTTTAGGTCATAGTCTCTGTGGATTCTAACATTTTTCTATTTCCATCTTCTTTGGCTTCTTCTGAAATTTAATTTTGCCGTACAATTACTATCCTCACTAATATAAACTACATAGGAGGACTAACGGCGACTTATTGCTACCTTAAAGTAGTTATTGTAGCTAGTACGATCTCCGCTAATAAAGAGCTTCATGTCGCAAGTAACCATTTTTTTCAGTGAGTGTACTTCTATCAGAAGTTTTAAAAAAATATTCTGTCAAAATGAATAATCAACTATTCATTCTTATCCGAAACATCCCACGGTATCCCGTTAAAAACGCAATCGATTTCTATCAATCATGTTAAAGAATTGCTATTTTTTTATATCAAAGAAAAATAGGCCAATGTCCCAATAAATTTCTATACGTTTATTGATATGAACTCAATCAAATCCTATCAAATAAGCCATCCCACATTCCTATCCACTGTGTACACTTTTTTTATAGAAATCAAATAAAAACATATAAAATTTGATATTCCAAATTTCTATCTATTGTAATACACTTCTTTTTGAGAAATGCTATTCGATTAAAAAAATATGATGTCCGTAATTCCTGTCTTTTTTAGTATACATTTTTATGGAAATCAAATTATATGTGATATTCCACATTTCGGTCGAAATAAATAGGATTTTTTTATACAAATCAAATTAAATCTATCAACATTTGTTGTAAAATCTTATGCTTTTCAATAAATATTTTTTTATTGAAGCTTTATTAAATGTTAATCACATACAGCTTGTATAAATATATAATGAGAAACTCTGAATATAATAGCATAAGATTTAGGTATAGGTAGAGTTTGATAAGACTTTCTAACATTTTGTAACATCGAATATCATTCAAGTCCCGTGTTAATAAGATATCATAGGATTTTAATGAAAATATGTTCACACAAAAGTATAAGACTTCTCGATGGATAAAATTTGATAGAAATTTCCGAAATTGTGGAAGATACGCTATGATTTAGGTTCTTCGTGAATAAGAATTTGGTAGAGATTTAATGAGAAGCTTTTGACAGAAGAGTATAAGATTTCTCGATGGATAGAATTTTCTAGAAATATCCTAGATTTCTAAATATAGGATTTGAAGAAAATCTTGTTCGGATAAGATTTCACAGAATTTTGATGAAAATAAGATGATAGAAAAGTATAGGGTGTCTAGATGGATTTAATCTCAGAGAAAGGTTTATCAAATGTGCTGATAGATGTTAACTCGTGCAATTCTTTTGATTGAATCAGAGTGGATTTTTATCAAATGTGCTGCTAGAACGTTATTCAATATCATGTTTTATAATTAAAATAGAATCTATTAAATTTTATCATTTTGAGTACTTTTTTCAGAAAGTTGCTGTAACAGTTTTTCCTTTTTCTTGTAAATTTACTTGAATTTGAAACTTTGAAACTAACTGTAAGGCTAATGAGCTACCTAACTACTTGATGAATATATTTATGAAAAATAATGAGGGGATGAGAGAATCTTAGGCATCCTTCCCCTGATACTAATTTTCTTGCTACTGATTTATATTTAGTCGTTTATCTTTCTGGGTACTTAGGTCCATCAAATAATGAGATGTCAATGAGGGAAGATCAAAGTATAGAAAGAGGAAGATGAATATAAGCCTGGGGCGCCTCTGTGACGGCTATGCGCCCCAATAACATAATACATCACGCGCCCGTAGCAGACAATACCCGAGGATTACCTCACAATGGCCGGTGATTTACTTCTTGCTCTCATTACCCTGCTTTGTCGCGAGTCGCCCCGGCGTCCGTTGTCATTAGAAAAGTAATGGAAGCCCCTGCAGCTTCAGCTCCCGCACTCTGATATTATCCAAATTCGGTGCAGCAGAAGATGAATTGGAATCGACATCAGAAGGAAACATCCAGAGACAAATTAGGAAGAATCTTTTCTGCGAATATGAAAAACCCAATTATGTCCAAAATACCGTGTAACCTTTGAATTATTTTCAGTTCTTTCATTTGCTTGTATTCTGTTCAATTTTTTTAAATGACTTGAAATGAATTTAAAATGATTTGAATAAATTCAGAAGAATTTAAGGTATTCGAAGGAATCGTAGGAATTCAGAAGAAATCAAGGAATTCAGAGAATTCAAAGAATTTTAGGGCATTCAGTGAATTGTATGATATTAATGATTTAAGTTAATTCAGAGGAATTCAGAGAGTTCAAGGAACTTAAAGCATTCAGGCGATTCACTGAATCCAGGCAATTTAGTGAATTTAGACGATCCAGTGAATTCAGGCAAATCAGGCGAAGCAGTGAATTAGGGGAATTCAAGAAATTCAAGGAATTTCGGAAATTCAGTGAATTGAAGAACATAAAGGAAATCAGTTAATTATGATTACTCAGATAAATTCAGAAGATTTCAAGGATTTTATAGAAGGTAGCGGAATTCAGAGAATTCCTAGGAATTCATGGAAATCTGAGAATTTAAGGAATCCAACAAAATTCAAGGATTTCAGGGGTTCCCAAGAATTCAGTCAATACAGGAAATTCAAAGAAGTCAAGGAATTCACTGAATTAAAATAATTCAGGGAATTCGGAGAAATTCTGAAGATTTCAAAGATTAAAAAAAATTCGTTAGAATTCAGGGAACTTAAAGCCTTCAAGGAATTGAAGAGATCTAGGGAACTCAGAAAAATGCAGCTAATTCAGGGAATATATAGAATTCAGAAAATTCTGTCGCAGTCAAACAATTTAAGAAATTTCGGGAATTCTATGGATTCAAGGAGATCAATCAATTCAGTAAATTCAGAAAATTCCAGGGCAATCAGATAATTTCAGCACATTCGGCGAATTGAAGGATTTTCGTGAATCCAAAGAATGTAGACAATTGAGCATTTTCACTTGTGACGTCATTTCAAAATTTCCGAAATCTTTTGTACGGCACTTGTGTTCTATGCATTTAAAAGCATGCAGTGTAATTTTCGAGAATCCATTTATTGTTTTATTTAAAGAAAATAGCAATTGCGTGTTTTATTGTGGATTGTACGAACAAACATGCTGGCCCGGCGGAACGAAGGTTATCTGTCTTTCTCGTTCCTTAACAAACGTGAATGTAAAGGAATTAGAGTAGGGGAAACAGTCGCATGTGGAAAACATATGACGGTTTCCCACATGGCAGTGTCTCGCTTACTCTAATTCCTTTACATTCGCGCTTCTTAAGGGGCGAGAAAGACAGATAACTTACGTTCCGCCGGGCCTGAAGCATGGAAGGGTCCGTGGGATATCATTTCATAAGATTTCAACTAGTATAAAAGAAACAAATTAAAAGTATGCGAGACCGGATGGAACGTACACTTTTCAGGAACAAATAGTGTTTTCGAAAAAAATACGTGAACAATGGATAAGTGCTATTAAACCTGGTCCTTTGAGTGAGTCGCTGATAAAAAATGCAAGAATTTGCACAAACCATCTTATATGAATACAATGGAAAAAGGTGTTCATTTTGATCTTTATTTTTCCCTTGCTTACTCACTTGAATATAAAAAAGAAGTACTGCTTAGTGATTGTAAAGTGAGTTGATTCGACTGGGTTCCTTGCCAAAATTTACAGGTTATGCCGTGGGCACCTCTTTGAGACCACGATCTGCTCTTGAACGGCACACAAGGCGAATAAACAGGGTTAAAAAATATTGCAAAAATATTTAAAAAATGATGTAATAAATGTAGGAAAAAACATGACTTTTTTTAGTTTTTCTTAGATTCATTGTATCATTTTTTAAATGTTTTTGCAATGTTTTCTAACCTTTTTTATTCGCCTTCCGTGCCGTTCCAGAGCAGATGGTGTTCTCAAAGCTGTGTACGCAACAATTATCAAAGTAAAAACCTTTTTCGCTTGTAATCACACTTTTTTTTAGAAAAACAGTACTGCTAAGTATTTCAAAAATATTTAATTCTAGTATTTACTGAGTCAAATGAGGCAATCGAATTTTCAGGTTAGAACTTCATTGCTACAGCCTCCTGTAAAATGTATCTAATTTATCTTACCTGATATAAAATGGTTTGAGCAAAGTTTTGCATTTCTTATCAGCGACTCACTCAAATGGCCACGTTTAATTCCTACTTATCCATTGTTCACATCTTTTTTTCGAAAATTTTATTTGTTCCTTAAAAGTGTACGTTTCACGCGGTCTAGCATACTTTTATTTTGCTTCTTTTATAATACTTGAAATTTTATGAAATGATATTCCACGGGCGCTTCCATGCTTGGAGGTCCGGCGGAACGTAGGTTGTCGTAAAGCAATTAGAGTAAGCGAGACACTGGCATGTGGAAAACCGTCATTTGTTTTCCGCATGCTTGTTCGTACAACGAAGAGTCTATCATACTTGTTATGTGTATTTTATAATGTGTATTTTGCAACAATTCATATAAGCAAACGTACTGCCGAACTCACTGAACCATAGATTACCCATTAAACGATTTTCGATTTTCATTTTATTTCGTTATTTTTGTTTAGTTTTCAAATTGTTCCGTTTCCGAACAAAATTCGATTTAAAAAAAGCTTATAAGACTCATTAATTCTGAAGTTCAATACCCCATTCCCATGATTGTTTTTTCAGAATCCAAAAATCAGCCTCAAAACTCTAAATGAGCTTTTTGCGAAAAACGACATGGTGTAAGAGATTCGAAAAGATACCATTTGCTTCGTCTTCTGCTTTCAAAGGCACAATTTAGGGATTAGTAGTTGTTTAAATGATTCTAAATATTCTTAAACTGAAAATATTAAATGAAAAGAGTACTAAATTTCCCTAAAAAAAATGTTACTCTCAACATTCGTTAATTGTGTCATTAATTACAAGGGAATCTAAAATTTAATTATTATATAGAGAGAAAAATTTAAGCAGGTGAATTTTTAAAAACCTTTAAAATATGTTTAATAAAAAATATTACTCTTAACTTTTATAATATAAATATTTGATAATATTGTTTAAATGATTTTTAAAAATGACCTTTGGAAAATCATTGAATTCTGCAAACTCTTTTAAATCTATCCGAATTCTTTGCGAAAACTTAAAAATCTTTGTGATATCTCTGGAAAATCATTGAAAGCTTTGGAAAGTCATTAAACTCTTTGTTAAAATTGTTTAATCCTTCCGCAATCTTTACGAAATATTTTAGGTCTTTGTGAAATATTTTAAATCTTTAGGAATTTATTGCAATCTGTATAAAATATTTAGAATATTAAAAAAAATTCCAATTATATAATAATTAGTTTTAATTATTTTGAAACAATTGTACAACTATTGAAATCTTTTTGAAATCATTGGGAGATCGTTTATTTCTTTGTGAAGTCTTTTAAATCTATCCGAAATAATAATTTTTGTAAAAATGATTGAAGTCTTTATCAAATTCTGGCGAAATATTTAAAATCTTGACAAAATCTTCGGTAAATCATTGACATCCTTTAAAAATTTTTTCGAAGTACTTGGTATATTTTTTAAATTTTTGAATTTTTGCAAAATCATTGGACTTTTTAGGAAATCTTTGGGATATCATTGACAGCATTTGAAAATATTTTCGAACCATTTGGAACATTTGGAAAATGTTAAAATCGTTGTGAAAACTCCGAAATACTTTTGAAAAATTTGTGAAATTTTTCAAGTCTTTGTGACATCATTGGCAATTCATTTATGCCTTTGCGAAATCTTTGAAAGTTATCGGACTTTTTTTTAAATCTTTGCGTAATATTTGAAATATTTTGAAATTTTTTGTAATATTTGTAAAAACGATTAAAATCTTTCTGAAATCTTTGGAAAATCATTAAAGTCTTCATGACATTTAGATATATCTGAAATCTCTGTGACATTTTTTTAATCTTTGGGATATAATTCTAAACATATTTGTAAAATCTCTCTGAAATCTTCACGAAATATTTCAAATGTTTTTGAAACTATTAGTTTCTTTGTGAAATCTTTTAAATCTATCCAAAATCTTTGCGAAATATTTGTAATCTTGGGAAATCTTTCCGAAATCTTTGTTATGTTTTTGAAATATTTGGTAATATTTGTGGAATTATTAAAATCGTTGCGAAATTATTGAAATCTTTGCGAAATATTTAAAATATAACATAAATTTTTATGAAATAATTAGAAATCGTGCAATGAAAAACCAGTGGTTAGAGAATTTTCTAAATTAAATAATTCTGTGATACTTTCTCTCATGCAAGTTCCAAAAATACTGTCAAACATCAAAATTGATTTGTAGAACATTTGTTTACATGGTTAATCACATTGAGAATAGACATAAGGAGAGCAGAGTAGTGTAACCGAAAGTGAGCAAATTTTTGTTGTATAAACATGGGCAATACTGTCCGTATTTTTCGTAGGGAAATTTTCGGAAAAAGTTCAGAAATTTTTTAAATGCTAGGGATTTTTTCCTGACAAACTATAGGAAGAATTACGTAAAAGTTGGGGATCCACCTAAAAATTAGGGAATTTTCGGCCGTCTCTTTTTGGTTGTCTGCAATATTCTACAGATTGTTTTCTCACGTAATTATAATTACAATTAATCAGTCAAGCAATTGCTTAAAAGAAGGAAGAATAGAACATTCGCGACATAAATTATGCAAATAGCTGATATTTTGATATTTTTTTCATTAGTTTGACGACTGGGGTATTTTCTTCATCTCTCTCATACTTCCCCTTTTGTTCTCTCTTATTTCCCTGTCGAGGATTGATTTTTAGGAGCATCCTGACACAAAAATAACTTTTAAAGTATAATATCCTTGTACATTACATTAGGTTCAAATATATATTTTTTTTTAATCTTTAAAACATAAGCGTAACGCATTTTGCATAAAATTTACAAAGCAGAAATTAAGCCATAGACCTTGCGTCTGTTATTTAAAGTTGCGTTTCTTGGTCAACTATCTTAATTGAATTTTAAATTAAATAGTGCGTGTCACATTAAATTTACGATTTGAATAATTCAAACTTTATCAAATTTTCACTTTAATAAACAACACTTATCAATTAACACATCACTGTATCAAAATTTCACTTAAATATAGCAGTTTTTATATTCCAATATTCTTTACATAGCTCATGTCTCAACAAATTATTTCGACGAGTTAGGAATTTTGTAATTTTCTTTGGGTCGTGAGGTTATATTTACATGACCATGTCGGCGGCCATCTATACACGTACCACACTAGCGCCGCGCTTGAGAAGACATAGCATTTCGATGCGTTATTGTACATCCGACAGAAAAATGCTCGTTTTTGGTGAAGAATAGGCTATCTTTTCGTTGCCGTTAAAAATGAGGATAACTTCATTTAACTAATTTTTCAGGAGAAATAAATAACCTATTATTTTTTTTAACATTTTCTACGAATTCAACACTTCAGTATTTTGTATTACAGTTTGTAATGTAATTTCGGCCCCTATAACTTTCAAAGCAAGAAATTTTAAAATATTTTTATTTCTTTTAACCCTTCTACGTGTTTACTAAATTTTATAAAAATTTTTAATATTTCCGTTTATTTAATATACTGTTTATAAAGGTTGACAGTAGTATTTTTTATTTAACAGATTTAAAAATACTACTGACCCCTAAATTTTGCCTTTTCATGAGAAAGATGGAGAAAATTGTATCTGTTCGAATCTCTTATACAATGTCGTTTTTCTCAAAAAGTTCATTTAAACTTTTGAGGATGATTTTTGGAGTCGGAAAAGACGACCTGGGGGATGGGGTATTGAATTTTAAAACTAATGAGTCTTATTAAAAGCTTTTTTTATAGAATTTTCTTCGCAAACGGAAAAAATTAAAACTCTGGGGATACAAGATATGCATGTCATTTTTTTGGTAGCAAACGCGTTGTGTGCTTCCCGCCTACACGAACTAATTTTATATGTGTGCGTTAATTTCAAAAGGGCCATTTTTACCGATTTTAGTTAAGGTACTATTCGCAAAAAAATAAAGAAATAATATGAAAATCGGAAATCGTTTAATGGAAGACCTATGTTTCAGGAATTCAGCAAAATACACATTATTGTATCTTCACATTTCCAGAGAGCTCCCGTTTACGATACAGAATAAATTTATCGCTAGAAGATTTTCTAAATTAAATAATTTTCTGATACTTTTTCTGATGAAAGTTTAAAAAATACTCTCAGACATTTTAATTTATTTATAAAACATTTTTTTTGTTTGCATTATTCATTGTTTGTAGCCTTTGCTTAATATTTTAATATTCCCTACATCCGTGCGCTTGTTTGTTCCGTTTTTGCTCTTAGAATCAGTATGTTGCATTTGTGCTCTGCAGAAATTTTGTTCCGTTTTTACTCCCAAACATTTTATGCTCCGTTTTTACTTTTAGCCGCTCATGATAATCAGCAGTTTTTAGGGAATTCAAGGAATTTTGTAAATCAAAAGAAATTACTCAATACAGGCCATTCGAAGAATTTAGAAAATTCAAGAAATTTAGGAAAATCAAAGAGTTCAAGGAATTCAGAATATTTTAGAAATTTTGAGAAATTCTAGAAATTTCGGGAATTTAAAGAAGTCCAACAATTCAGGTGACCAAATTAAAGTAAAGTAAGGAAAGTTCAGTACAGTCAATGAATTCAGTGAATTCAAGTTATTCAGTGGATTCAACGAGCTCTAAAAATGGGTATTTATCTCGATACGCACGGCCACATAGGTGTATTTCTTACATTTTAGAGCTTATCACAGTTTTTACCGTGAAAATTAAAACTGCAGGATGGAAATCTACGAAAGTCAAGCATTTACCTCAAAGATAAGTTAATTTGATCATTTACTAAGAAATATTGTGGCAGAAAATTAAATTGCAATTTATTTAAATATAGGTGACATTTTAAATATTCAAAATATCATTGAAATATCCTGCTCGTAGTGGGTTTTTAAAACTTTTTTTAACGTTTTTATTTAAATATATATGTCTTGCTTGAACGAATTTCGTAATATTTCAAATGACCGACAAGCGTATTTCGAATAAAATTCAATATGTCACGAACTCTCGATACGTACGGGCATATAGGTGTATTGCCTACTACTATAAGGCTACTATAAGATGGGATCACATAAACTTCCATCTAATGCCCTTATTAACTGAAGTTTGTTGGGACGGACGTTATAACTACAATTTCCACCATTTGATGAATTACTACTTAACTTGGACATGACATCGACTCTCAAAACAACCTTATTGCATAAAGGTGATAGTTAAGCGTATAATCTAAACAATGAATAATACAAACAAAAAAATAGCCTCGGAAAGGACTGAAACTTTAATTGACAAAAGGCATGCACACGAAAACTGTAAGGGTCAAGTTTCAGGCGATGAATGGAAACTGGGTGTATGGAATGCTAGGGGGGTGAATGATCTCAAGTTAAAAGAAATACAAGAAACTATGCACTTAAGGAAAACAGACATTCTATGTGTACCTGAAACAAAGAAAAAGGGATGCGAAAGTAGGGACACAGAAAACGGGTTGTTGAAAGGCGGATTTGAAATATGGTCAGGAGTGAAACACATCGTAAGCCTTCTGGGACGCTTTAAATGACAAGATAAATATTTTCGATCGCGGTAAAAGAATAATTCTGCTAGGTAATATAAATGGATGGGTAGGCATCCGAAATTAGGGTACAGAAAGAGTACTAGGTAATTTTGGGGATCCAAGAACAAACTATAACGGTGATAAATTGGTTGGCTTATGGTTAGAAGTGGTTTGTTTCTTACAAATACTTGGTTTAGGCATCAAATGATCCACATGTACACCTAGTCTAAAGGAAATAGCCACAGTATAATTGACTTTTTTGTTACGGATGAAAGACTAAGAGAGCTAGTCAAAGATATAAGGGTCATGAGAGTTTCTCAATGCAATACTGATTTCCAATTACTGGTTTCCAAAGCAACTTAAGGCAGGGATGGAGAAAAAAGAGAACCAAGAAAACAAAATAGACACGAATAAAAATTGAGAACCTATAGAAACCGGATGTGCGAATAGATTTCCAAAATAAGATAGTCGAAAGCATAGATAAGGCAACTTGGGAGGCGCTTACAGGAAATAAAGATATAAAGGGCGCATGGACTAAATTCCGGGATATTATTTTTAGATGTGCGATCGAAGTGTGTGGTACCGCGGTTGTAGTAAGAATTTCTGGTGATGCGTGGTGGATTGATGAATTACAGGCTCTCCAAAAAGTAAGGAAAGAAGCCTACTGGAGAATTTTGAACATGGCAGGTCTTAGCGATGAGGAAAGAAGTAGACGTAAAAATGAGTACAGATACGAAAAATAGGATAATCAAACGACTAATTAAGGAAAGGAAAGATAAAATTAGAGCAGAAGAAGATAAGAAAATACACAATGACTTTTAACAAAGCAAGAAACTATTTATAAAGTAATGAAGGGAAATAAGAGTACAGAATTTGTCAACATATGAGGAAGGCGGCATTATAGATGCTTGCAGGAGACCATTTTAGGGGACAAATCGGAGGTAAAGGTAAAGGAAACCACAACTGCGATGTAGAACACAATGCGTTAGAAAACTCAATTGAGAAAGTCTGTGTCACTGAGATTAAGAATATAATCAAGAACTTGAAAAACGATAAGGCTTCCGGAGTAGAGAGTATTAACGCTGAAATGCTTAAACTCGGCGGCGAGTACATACCACACAGACTGTGCGAATTGATGAATTTATGCATCAAAATAGATGTACCAGATGATTAGAAAAAAGCGATTATCGTACCAATATACAAAAGAAAGGGAGATAAAAGCGACTGCAATAATTAGAGAGGGATCAGTCTATTAAGTACCGTAAGTAAAATATACTCAAAAATACTTATTAGCAGGGTAATAAAAATAACAGAAGAAAGGATTTAAGAAGTTCAAAGTGGGTTTATACCAGGAAGGTCATGTACGGATAAAATATTTAGCTTAAGGCAAATCACAGAAAAAGGTTTGAGAGTGAGCAAAAAAGTTTTCTGTGCATTTATTGATCTACAAAAGGCTTTCGACAAGGTAGATAGAAATAAACTTTGGGAAGTCCTGAAAGAATACGGAGTAAATCGATGGCTCCTACAAGCTATAAGAACAATATATGTACGGGTAGCAAAGCGAGTGTAAAGGTAAATGGGAAATTGAGTGACTGGTTTGATATTATGCAAGACGTTAGACAAGGATGCGTCATGCCTTCATAACTATTTCTATTAATTATGGTACAGTGTTTAAGAATGCCTCTTTTTGACAAAGAAGGTATGGATCTCGAAACAGTACGGGTACGTGGGTTAGCTTTCGCAGATGATAAGGTTGTTATGGCAAACTCGAGTCTGCCATAACAATCTTATCATCTGCGAAAGCTAACCGTCTTTGATCGATCAAAGACTTACAAAGAATGTTGAATAAACTGAATGCAAGCATTAAAGCATGGGTCTCAAAATTAACGCAAATAAAGAGTGAGAAAACAACATGCAAGCTTGTATTAAACGATGAGAAAATTGAACAAGTTGATAAATTCGTATACCGCGGTAGGTTATTTACTAGGAACGGGAAGATAGATGAGGAGTTAGATAGACGCATAAACGAAGGTAAGAAGGTTTATTGGTAGAGCAGGCCCCCTTATCAGAAGTAAAAGTATATCAAATAAGGTTAACATGGTAATACATAATTCTAAATTTGTGCAGACTGTACTATACGGCAGCGGGACATGAACCTATCAAGAAAAAGAAAAAAGTGAAATTAACGCGATTAACATAAGATTATTGCGCATAATATGCGGGAAAACTCTGATGGACAAAGTAAGTAACGAGATAATTCTCAAAGAATGTGGTGTGGAAGAGACACTATTTGACACATGGGAAAGGAATCGGTTAAGGTGGTTCGAGCATGTTGAGAGAATGAAGGATAAGGATAAGCGTGCCCAGAGGCAGACCGCGGAAGGAATGGTTACAATGTGTGAATAAGACCCCAGTTAGAAGGGACATAAGAAACCATAGAAACACGAGAGCCTGCCTGAAAAAATGCAATAGACGTTAAATAAGCTAGAAAAGTATGCCAGGACAGAAAATTATAGCGGAAAATATTTAATAAGAAGAGTGTCAGTAGAGTGAATGACGCCCTGTCAAAAAATGCAAAATTGACTTTTCCGGTACTTTAGATCTGAAAAAATCCTATCGAAACATGACATGTTTAGAGCTTTTATGGTACTTTAGTCCTGTTTGCGTAATAATTTTTTGAACATAAATGTCACGAGAACTCGCAAATTTATCAGAAGAAAAATTAAGTTACTACCTTAATCCTACTTCGGTAGAGGTATTTTTTTAAAGATATATTCCATCAGGATTCGCGAAAATTTGGTTGAAAAAAGGTGAGTAGAACTTTTCTAGCGTAGACGACCAAAGACATAGTAGTTGTTTAGACGTTTATCTACCGAAAGAGGCTTTTTGACCATGAACCTAGCGAAATGCGAAATATAATTTAGACTATATAGATATAGATATATTAGAGCTATTTATACGAAGTGTACTGAAAGGTACTTAAGGATGAATACTGTGAATTATGTTAATAAAATCCCTGTATCACATTTATCATTTAGTCGTAGTTTATAACCCTGTGGTGAAAATTCTTACTTTACAGGGATAATTTTTTTCTGTCGAGATAAATTCTTCAGTGAGCCGGACATGCTTCATGTGCGCAAATTAAAACATCAAAAGATCCCCAGCTGTACCTCATTCGTCGAAATGAGATGAAGAAGGAAAGTGCGAGAGAGATCGAGGTAGTAGGATGTATGAAGAAGACATGCTATCGACTGAAAGTGGACGACGCGTAAAAAGGGCGAAGAGTTATCCACCAAAAGGGACTTAGAGCAGGGCGAATACCACCGTCTTGCATGTAATTACTGCTATAAAATACCACATTTCTTGCCTTCTTATTCACTTTGCCCAAAGTTATATAATAATTCAGAAAAACTTTACAAGATCTTTAAGAAAGAAATTAATAACAAAAAACCTTTATTCTTGAAACTCAAGGCTCTACAAACAAGAAGGCAAACCTCGAAAATTGTCACAGTAAAATAACAACTGATGAATTTGATAACGAAATTGGATCAAAAAGATATGCAACATTTTTATACAGATTTCAGATTTTTATTTGATTAGCAAATTGGAAAATTAGAATTTTTCTCTTATGCTGTGATTAAAAATTTTCTAAAACAATCCTTGTTGGTCATAGTTGGAAAATAATTTTTTACATGAAAATCTGACTATACCAGTTTGTAAAGTATTTTTAGATTTAATTAATAATATGGATTGTGACCACAAATGAAATAACCATCACTGGCATGAATACAAATGCAGAAAGGAATGTTAATATTGATACACTGTCATTTAAGCAATCACCTAATCATACACTTTATTCTAAGAACAGCATCTTCACCGTACACTGTTTATCAATCCTTTTCACTCTTGATAATTATAATACGTAATAATCAACGAGATTAGATTTACAAAAGCAAAGAAACCATGTATTCTCACATCGGTCAGTGTGATCATGAGTACGACCAAATCTGTCTGATGATTCGCAGACAAGACCGTTCAAAGGAGGATGGGATTCCGATAGGCTACGAGAAATTACGAACATTACCGAAATTTTAAATTAAAACCAGTCAAGCTACACTAATTATAAATTATATCAAATCAATTGGCCGCAACATATCGCCCACTTCGGTTAATTATAAACGATCGCACACAGTATTTGTAGCGTGTTTTAAATTAAAATTGCAAGTAAAGTTGCAAAATTACAACGAATAACTACTTACAGTTTATATATAATTTTACATTTCACTATTATCTGAATGATCAAAATATACTGGCAATCGACACACCTGCGTAATTGTACGGTCTAATTTAGATTTTGCAGTTTTTACAGTGACTACGTGAACCTTGCCGTCTGGGTCCGGGTGACACTGCACGACACGAGCCATATTCTATTTCGTAGGAGGGAGAAGCTTTTCACGAAGGATAAACAATTCATTAGGTTTTATGTTAGAATGAGCTCGATTCCATTTTGAACGCTGCTGCAATGTATTTAAATAATCCGTTGACCAGATTTTCCATAGCCGATGGATCTCTAGTTATTATCTTGATGTTTTCAGGCAATTCGCAATCAGCTCCCTGAAAATTAGTACCGTTATCACTATAAATACTTTTAAGAAGTCCGCCTCGACCGATCAGGCGTTTCAATGCTCCAATAAATGCATCCAATGTATAATCAGACACAAGTTCAAGATGTATCGCGAGAGTTGCAAAGCAGACAAATATGTTAATATATGCCTTGCAGGATCTACTACCTCTGCCTTTGAATCTAAGAACATCAATAGGCCCAGCATCGTCAGCGCCACAATGAGTAAATGGTTGCGATGGCGTTATCCTGCTGGAAGGTAAACTTCCCATCAACTGAGTCGGGGTTGCAGCTCGGTTTCTTGCACAAGAAACACAATTACGAATACATTTCCTAATCAGACTGCGATTTGATTATCCAAAATTCTTGTCTGAGGACTGCTAGTCATGAATTGCGCTCGACCATGTAAAGTGCGGAGATGAGCATGTCGAACAATGAGTAATAAAATAGGATGATTTGCAAGGATAACAGGAATCCTTTCCTCACAAGAGAGCGATAAAAATTTTAGGCGACCTCCAAGTCTTACAAGATTATTATTATCCAAAATTCGAGTTAATTTTCTTAATAAACTTGACCTTAAAATGTCCCGTTTTATGTGTCAGTTTTTGTACGTATCAGAAAACGCAAAAACTTGAACTGCGCGTAGCCAATGAATTTTAGCTTTCATATAATAATCAGGTTCTTCTTTAAAAAATGTATACTTTTTTCGAAAATCTTGGCTAAATCTCTTTAAATTCCTATTTTTCATAATAGCAGATTACAGTTTAAGCTCAAGGATATAGAAAAATTTGGAAATGTTTATTGTAACCCGCAATAATTTAGGGCTACTTGAAATTTTTTGCAAAAGATTCAAATCTGAGAAAGGTTTCGCTACTAGGTGCGTAACCATGTCAACAATGGCAACGGGTTGTTCGGGTTGTTCGGAAATCTTTTCAGGATTTCATTTCATATCAGTGTTTGGCAATTTTTCAGCAGGAAGCAGTAGCCGCATATGGCCTGACCAACAGAGCAGGTTTGTTTGAAATTCTGATGGTGATATTCCTCTTGATTCACAATCAGCGGGATTATCTGAAGATGAGACCTGTCGCCATGAAACATTAGGAATACGAGTGATAACTTTACTCACTCGATTGGCGATAAGGTAGGCCATCGTGAAGGAGTTTTTTGCAGCCACCCGAATACATCTAAAGAATCTAACCAGGCACAAATTAGAATTGAATTTCATTTTAGGGCCTCGTGAATATATTCTATTTACTTTGCGAGAAGTACGGCTGCACATACTTCCAATTTTGGTATTGAAATTTACTTTAATGGTGCGACCTTCGACTTTCCCATCATCAAAGTGACATAAGTTCCATGGGGATATACAACGAAAGCTGCGTAACCAAGCGAGATGCATCTGAGGACCCGTGAATCTGATAATATTGGTTTGGATAAACTTGCATCCAACGCGGAATAGAAAGATTTCAAAGTATAACTAGCTCAGAACAATAATCACACCAATATGTTTCAAGGTCATTTGGTAATTTCTGATCCCAATCAGACTCACATAGCCAGAGTTCTTGCATTGATATTTTCTCTCTAATTATAATTGGTGTTAAAAATCCTAATGGATCATACATTCGTGCAATAGTTGATAAAATAGTTCTCTTAGTATTCTTTTCAGTCGAAGAAATATCTACGCAAATTTGAAAACAAACAGATAATGGATTCCACGACAATTCTAATACTCAAATAGACTCTGCCTGCTCTGACTCCGATAGAAAAAGTTCGTTATGCTCTCTTGGTATAGTTAATAGTAGTGGATATTTACTAGCCCATTTATCCAAAGAAAGACCGCCTTGCGACAAAATATCAATTAACTGGATTTGTCTTCTACGAGCTTCCTCCATGGTATGTGCTCCAAACAAAACGTCATCAACATAAACATTATTTCGCAAAATTTCAGTACCGAGTGAATAAGAATCTTCTTAATCAAAAAAGAGTTGCTGTAAAACTCTAAAAGCAAGAAATGAGGCAGACGCAGTTCCATAAGTGACCGTTAATAAACGATGTGGAATGAGGGGCTCCTCTACATTGCTACGGAAAAGTATTCGCTGATAATCAACGTCACGAGGGTCAATTTAGATTTGTCTGTACATTATAGAAATTTCAGCGCAAATCGGGATCCTATATAAACGTGATCTTAACAAGATAAACGGCAATTCAATTTAAAGTTTGGCACTAATTAGCATATGAGAATTCAAGGAAGTCCCATTAATAATGAGAGCCAACACGTTAAAAACAACTATTGCCCGTGTAGTTTTAGATGATTCATTAATTATAGTATGATGAGGAATATAAACAAATTATTTATTCTTATAATCACAACATGATGCGGGCTCCATGTGACCTGAATCGAGATATTCTTTTATAAATGCCAAATATAACTCTTTATAATCAGGTTGTGCCAACAATTTATTTTCATAATTATAAAACTGTTTAGCAGGTTTGGAATCTGAGTGTCTTGAAAATGATTTTCACATTTTTTGTCCTTTGTTAAATGACGTTAAACGGAGATTTCCTTAAGTTCCCAAAAACGTGACAAATTTTCTGATATATCACGTATATCGTGACAATGATGAACTGCAAGCGTTTTTGTGAATGGTATCGATGAGTCAGAATTAGAACCAATCAGAATCCATCCGAAAATAGTTTCATGAGCAATAAATGATTCGTTAGGTCCTTTAGGTAATCATCCCAAAATGGATCGGCCATATACATCCGCACCTAAAATAAGTTCAATGCGCTCCTGTGAATAATGATAGGATTGGTCAATGTCAGCCCGTGCAAATTAGACAAAAATTTATCAATCGGTACTGACATGCTAGGAGCTTTATAACCTGAGACCTTAGAAAAACAAGTGTGTCAATTGTGATTTTAAACTGAGGATCAATAAGCGACTCGATCACAAAGGAAGCAGCTGAATTTGAGGTTACAAATGTTGTAGCTCCTACTCCTCCAACAGTTGCGTGAATTTTACGTTGTGTTAAATGTAAATCTTTAACTAGAGAGAACTAAAGATTCTCAGGGAAAAATCATCAATAAGAGCTCGTACTATTTTATTTTTACCTATAGAATTTCTTACTCTAACATAACAACTACCTAATAACATACCAGTAGTGCTAGATGGCGAATTTTTGATAATACATTATTTGTGGGCGTGGGTGGATTTATTTGAGACAAGTCTTGATGTAATAGTGTATATCTAAATTTAGTTGCAATCTGAAAAAGTTGCTCGACTGATTGTTTTTTAAATGTATCACACTGTCATAGCAGATTATTCTCCTCACAAACTAAGCACTGCAAACTCTCACTTGTGGTATGGTGTAATTTAAAATTTTTACCCCCGGAATTCTTACTATCAGATTTATCAGTCTTAGCAGTGAAAGCTTCCAAAGCAAAAATTATATCATTAAGAAACGTCTCAAATTCTTTAAAATTAGGATATTCAGTCTGAGAACCAAGCGAGAATTCCACATCTTTACGAGTTTTTGCATCCAACTTTTTAGCAAGAACAAACACCAAAATATGATCCCAATGTTATACTGGGTATTCTAAATGATTCAAAGCATTAATTACTGAAATAACTTTACCGTATGTTCGGTTAAGTTCTGCGCCTGACTCTTGATAAGCATTTTTAAGTTCAAATGACTCATCAAATAAATTAGATACAATAATACGCTTATTTTCATCGCGATCTATTTGCCAAGCTTTAGCATAGTTGGCTTCTGTAATTTTAATTGATTTTAACAAAATCTACCTGATGATTCGGAGACAAAAACATTCAAAGAAGGAAAGGATTCCGATACGCTGCGAGAAATTACGAACATTACCGAAATTTTTAATTAAAATAAGTTAAGCTATAATAATTATAACGCATATCAAATCAATTGGCCGCAACACAGTTAAAGATTGATTAAAGATTAATGAAGTTGAAAATTAACTTTTTTATTGAAAACTCATATCTTCGGGTTGAAAATTCAACTGTTTCAACAGAATTTGTTTCTTAAATTTTTTTCGGTTAAACCTTCAACCATTTGTTATATTTTCGATTTTCGTTGGGAATTCAATTTTTTATTAGAAATTCAACTACTAATTAAAGCTAAACTCCTTTTTGTAAAATGGCTTTTTAAAATAAAGATTAAATATTTTATTTGAATATTGGCCTAGTCCATTTTTCGTTTAAAAGTAATATTTGTTAGATTAAAATTCAGCTGTTTAGTTGATTATTTGTTTACTTCAGTTGACCATTTAACAATTTTGTTTAAAAAATCGTGTTTTTTAAGCTGAAGTCAACTCTTTTTGATTTAATATTAAAATATTTTTTAATCATTATGTCAACCATACATTTTTTGTTGAGGATCCTTATTTAGTGGTCGAAAGTTGACTGCTTGGTTGAAAGTTGAAGTGCTTGGTAAATATTCCCTTTTTCATTGGTGAATCGTCATTTTAGCATAAAAAATCACCTCTATTGTTGAAAACGCAAATCATTTTTTGAAAATTTAACCTTATATAAAATATTTTATTTTGGCTTTAGGAAGTTGTAAATCTTCGAGAAGTGGGAGTCGGAACTAAGTAAATCTAAAAAACTATTTTTGCAGGTATACAAAACAAGCTGTAGAGCCATCGAGATTTATTTCCCAATACAGGAAAATTTGGATTTTTCTCCCATGCCAAAATTAGAAATTTTCTGAAACGTTCTTTGTAGAAATATGATGTCGGTAATCACCTAACTTCGACTTTCAATAAAAAGTACGACAAGTGCCACGCAACAGATATGTATGAAGTTGCGTAAAAATTAATTGTGGACCCGCAAAAGTAGATCCTTCTGATCTGAAGTTGATAATGATAATAATGATAATGACAGCGATTCGATATCCCGGGGTTTACTATGCTTTAACAATCTCTAATTACAAATGAAATAAAATATCGGTTTTGCTTTTAATTTCCGGAGGGTGTATTAATCCTTTTAAACTCTATTAGCAGTTGCAAAGCGCTAAGAATTCCGCTATATTCTCAGAATAAAAAGGCAGTTTCTGAAAGATTGCAATTGCTCCTTCCTGCTCTAGCAATGCGTTATAGCTCGATTTCCATCTCTCTTTCTCGTTTCTCGTTTTCGCGTGTCTTTTTTCTCCTCCGTGAAGTAGAAAATTTTCAATTCCATTCATGTAAATTATTGTAGCGCACCGGCTCTCGACATATGCAACTTGTATTAATGACGCAGTAAAGGAGCAGACGGGCGGAGAGCCGCCCATTAGCGGATGAAAGCGGAGGGCTCTCAGCACATAGCCCGATAATAGCCCGACTTATACCAGCTGAGGTTGTGTAGTTTAGCCCACGCTTCTACCCTGTCCGTCATGCCGCCACTTTAACTGTATACACTCCGTGCATCCTCCTGGCTCTCCGCCCGCCTTGCGATGATCCTTTTCGGACCATCCGAACTTGGATAGACCAATAGCAACAGTCTGAGAGAAAAGGGGAGAAAACTGGAAGTTATGATTCTTAAAATTTTTGATCATCTTTTTCAGCTAAAGGATCTGTTCTTGTAAGGTCATTGACTGCAAACACTGATTATTCTTTTGTATTTAACCACATGGAGCAAAATGGATAGTCAAACTTGGATTGTCACAATTTAGATGATCAGTTGGACCTTCTAGATCTTGATTCTAGAACAGAATTTCCCAAAAATGCTTGCACTTTCTGTGATGCTCCAAACCCACTAGCCTAAATTTTTCCACTTGACCACTGTTCGCCTCGCGCAACCCCGTGCAGAAATTTAGTCACGGCCCAAACTGGGCCCAGACTTGGAAAAACTAGGCGCTGGCCTGGCGATCTAGTCTGAGCCAAGGGGACTTCCATAAATGATCTCACAGCTTTTTAGCAGTTTTTGAACCCCCCTCCCTCTTTCACAAAGTGTCACAAAACCGTAGACCCCCCCCCCCCCAGGTGTCACGTCACATTATAAAATGAAAAAAATATACAATAATTTTTTTATTCTAAAAGTTTTCATAAATTTCTATGAATGTTACATAATATTATTTTACGAATCACAGATAAAGCAACATATTGCATTTAATGAAAAAATGTACTGAACGTTTTTTTTTAGGAACCTTTCCAGTTTTTTTCAAAATACTGCACAAAATCGAAAATTTTTATAAGATGTTGCAAATTTTTCTACTAAAAAATTCTTTTATTTGGGGAAAAATTTGTGATTTTTTGAGCTCAACAGTTTTACCAATCAGCCCTTTTAAGAGCTACATGATGTACAAAATCCGATCATGCAACCTCCTCGCGGTGT
>JAAAKG020000019.1:162508-197064 GCA_010014905.2 Druon quercuslanigerum
ATAAATTCAGAACTCTTTCACAAATAAGCATTTATCACCTTTTTTTACCTGATTTGTTTATTTAAACAATTTTTAACATAAAATAATTTTCTTTTTGCATTCTTATTAGTTATCTGATACCTTGAACTTTAATTTACACTCATAGTTTCTTGAAAAAGTGCAATTAAAAAAAAATAACAGCCTAAAATGTAAGTATTACAATTCAGCACAAAGTGCACATTCACTCGCTGAGATAAATATACTTTTTGAAAAATACAGAAAAACCACTTAAAGAGAAAAAAGTCATTTTTGAAATTTTGTCGCATTTTTTGTTACATTTTTTTGCATAAAATTTAAAAAAATAAAAATATTGTTTTCGCACACGTCTAGTCTTTTTCTAGACACTCTGAAGATTTCATTTCACCCCTATTTATTTAAAAAGATGCACTTTAAACATATTTTAAAAAATAATAAAATTTGCGGGTCATTATTGCCCCAGCTGGTCAGCAACGTTGATCCAGAAAATGCTGGTGACCAGAGGATTAAACTGAATGCATTGCATTTTTTCTTTATTGATAGGCGGTGTTCAAGGAGACGCATATAAGAGGGATGCTTTGTCGGAAGCGCATTACTACAAAATGTGTCCTGTTAGAACGCATTCTTTGCAGGCCTGTTCAATTGCCTTGAAAAGATAATTTTCCCTGTGGGAGTATCAATATGTCATTGTAGCGCATGATTCAAAGAAGTAGCCTTAGTAATTATTACCAGAGAGATCATGACAAAAATTCAGCTGATTACATGCAATTCATATTATAATTATTTTTATAAAATTATATATTATACATAATATATATATTATATATTATATAATACATTATAAAATTCATTATAATGACCACTTAACGTCTTGCCAAAGAAACACTAAGAAATCAATATTATTATACGTTAATAAAACAGTACGTATCTCGTGTCAGAAGCCTTAGCAGCATTCACCTGTTGTCCCCAAAAGAGGACACTGTAGCGATTCCCGTAGGAGAGGGAATAGCGGCAAATGGAAAAGGCCGCGGAAAGGGATCGCTCATTGTTGTTTGTCTTGCTGAATATTTTAATTGGTTGCGAGACAGAGACAGAGGAACAAGGATTCAGATGGTGAGTCTTAAAAGGAGCGGGAGTAGAGGAGAGAAGGGAAAAGAAGCGAGCGAGTCCGGGGAGCGTTATTTATCGTCTAACAATGGCAGCACGACTGGTAATTAATTACGTTGTTTTGTTACTTTATATAAAGATAGCAGGTTGATAGGAGTTAACCGACCTGAGATCAACAATGGTATACAATACGCAATTAGCGGGTGCCTCTCAGAGAACAATGTGCAGTCAGACAGCCGCTGCGCTTGCGTGCCGCCAAGGTATTATAAGGGCAGCAATATGGGTGCCTCTCGTGTATGTGCGACCTTTTCTGTGTGGAGCTATCTACAGTCTTAAGCCAGCTTATGCGCTTTATACCTACATACTTACGTTGTAGAACGAGGGGACATGAAAGAGACATTTGATCGCTTGACGGAGGATAAAAATTCTTTCCGATGTCAACAGACTTTGCAAGAGGGATGAGTACTCTAAGAAAAAGATGGTTCTTAATCTGAGATGGATTACAAATTCTAAATTGTTTTTCTTTTAAATCTAATTTGAATTTGAATTTTGTATTTATTGACCAGAGAATTATATTATAAAATATCTAACTTTAAAACCAAGAATCTGATTAACCAGTGAACAGGGGAGAATTTAGTAATAGACAAAAGACTATAAATTCTATGAGTTATCCCACTAGAAATAAGCACTATTGTGTAATAATTGGAATTCAGAGTGAATCTGGAAACATTTCATTAACATATGCTTGACAAAAAAGCTAGTAATCAATGTGTTGTAAATGCTGAAGTTTATCCTAGTTGTTTAGGTATAGTAATTATAATATTATTGCTTGAGTTAGAATTGTTTTTTATGCAATACGTGTATTATATTTCATTCTTATTTATTCCGCATCATGGAATTAGTCGCTTAATTTCCTCGACGAAACGACTTCCTGCTTCTCCTTAAAGAGAAAAATGGCAAGGAGGAATAAGGTAGACAAATTTCCTGACTAATAGAATTAACGACAAAATAAATTTTTCAAGACACCATTTTTTCCAGAAATTAATTCGCAATCAGAGTAACAAACTTGGCTGGATTTTGGGTAACTGAATACATGCCTATAATCAAATATTTTATTTAAACGGTATTTTTAGATGTGTCAATAGAACTAAAGGTTTGCGTTGTCATTCCAAGAAAGGATGGAATAAAACACGTTACGTAACTTTTCTGTTGTGTTAAGGACGCAGAAGTTATAAAATTTCGCTCTTGACACGTGGGGTTTTGAGAATTTTTTTATTATTGGCAAGACGACAATTAAGGTGTATCGTCCTCTTTCGTGTAATTTAGAAAGGCTTTAGAAAGTCTCATCTATAGCTCAGAACAGAGCCAGCGTCTCTAATCAATTATGGATGGGATGACGAAGGAGATGAAGAGTGAGAAGGGAAGACATTATTTCCCTACCACCCGCGGAGACAGGAGAATCTTGGACATTGATGATTTATCTCTAGGGGAAATCCGATTGTTTTATTAGGTAATACATTTTTTCACATTGGTAGAAAACCGAAGATTTATATTACAGATGGAGAGAAAGGAACTTTTTCAAAAATTATTTAATCGCTAGTCATTATATAACTGGAATTAAAATTGTATTATGCAACAAAGATTACACCGGCACACAAAAAAAATTGTCTGTACACCGGGCGCCACCTACCTACAGGCATGTTTTTCGACCCGCTGAACACGAATTTCAAGTCAGTTAAGGCCGTCCAGCCTTCAATTTCGAGTAAATTGCAAAATCCCCCCAAAAATATCGAAAATTCAATGTTTTGGCGAAAAAAAATTCTTAGATCTAAGACAAGCATAATTTTCATGTATTTTGATCTGTTAAATACCAATTTCGATCGTACTTTAATCATAAACCGTTTTAAATCTAAAAAAAATTGTAAAAAATCATCAAAAATTGCAAAAATCGAAGAAAATTGGGATTATCTTGGTATAAAAAACTTTTTCGCTGGATGACGACGCCTGCGGGCCTGCTTTCTCACCCTGACCAGACGCCGATACTGGGTTTCCGAATCCCTGCATCGTAAAGTACTCATCACTTGTACCTGCCATGACGGCGCACACGGCGTTAACCCAGGGACTCTGCCAGATGGTTCTGTTGCCCACCGTCACCCCGAAGAGGTGCCCTGGTTGCAAGTACAAGCGATCATGCAATGAAATGAAGTTTGCACATCGAAGAAGTTGAAATCCCAACCACCGGAAAACAGTTTAAAAGTTGGGAAAATCATTCTTCTTACTCTGTTTATATGTCATTTTCATAAATTTTACAATTTTTTTGCATTTTCAGATTTTAGTCTTGTATTTTGTTAATAAAAAATACCAGAAATTTATTTAATTGTGTTTAAAAGATTTTTTCCCATTTTTTCAGCAGAAATTTTCTGCTATTTTATCCATTTTTTGCAATTTTATAAATATTTGAGGAGACTATGGGCCAAATTTATTGAAGAATCAGATCAAGCAGATTAAATTAAATGAAAATTTTCGTTAATCCGGGTCCACAAAATTTTTTATACCAAGATAATCCCTAAATTCTTCGATTTTTGCAATTTTTGATGATTTTCTACAATTTTTTTAGATTTAAAACGGTTTAAGATTAAAGTACGATCGAAATTAGTATTTAACAGATCAAAATACATGAAAATTATGCTTGCCTTAGATCTAAAAAAATTTTTTTGTGCCAAAACATCGAATTTTCGCTATTTCTTGGGGTTTTTTGCAATTTAATCGAAATTGAAGGCTGGACGACCTTGACTGACATGAAATTCGTGTTCAGCGGGTCGAAAAACATGCCTGTAGGTGGGTGGCGCCCGGTGTACAGACAATTTTTTTTTTGTAATATCCTCTATACTGCCATTTATTCTTTTTCAAGTGCAACAAAAATTAACATACCCGAGAACAATTGTAATGATTGCCGGAAACTGATGAATGTCCTAAACTATTCTGTGTTGTTTGAAGGGCTTCAAACAAATCTAATTGGAAGGGTGAAAGTTGAGGATGATTAGTGATAGAGCTATGAGTTCCGTGTTGAACAAATTGCGTGAAGGCCAACGCCGATGTCACTAGGTTACTGGGTGAAAGTCCCCCGGGAGCATTCGACCACGTGTAAATCAATGTGTAGTATCAATCGGCCGTTTGAAATTCCTCCACCTATCAGCTGAAAGATGTTATACTTTGATGTCGACAAACAATGGAACACCTAGAAATAATTGTTTGGAAAATAATTAAGATTATTGGCTGAGATGGGTGTCTTAACATAAAAAAAATATTGCTTTGTAAGTTGCCCGGATTTACACCCGAAGCTCCAAAAATTAAAAAGAAAATGAAGATTGCAGTGAATCAGAATGTTTTCGTTTGAGATTCCCTAATTCTAAAAATCTTAACCGGCCCAATCTCGAAAATCCGTGAATCCGTGAATTGATTGTAAGGTGGAAGAGAGAAGGAAGATAGGGAGCCTGATCCGACAATCGTTGGCCAATTAACTCTGGCGAGGGTTTCGGTAACGGCAACAATAACTTCTGGCGTGGGGCTGCGGTGCGAAGTCGAGGCGTGAGGGCAAGGCGACAACGGTCGAGTAGAAGAGGAGTGGCGAGACAGAAAGGAAAGGGGAATGATAAAGAGAAAGAGAGAGTAAGAGCGAAGGGTTAAGGGGGGAAGAGACGACACGAGCGTGTCGCGGCTGTAAGTGGGGATGGGGGTGCTGCTTGCTCGGTGGGTGAGGAGCGGACACACAGACGACACTTCATCAGCTCCAACGGCAGGCAGCATTGTCATTTGTCCCAGAATACACGCTCCTCTGCTCTCTACCCCATACATCGTTAGCCGCCCAGATTTCTCTCTCCCTTTCTCTTCCTCTCTTCTATTTCTTTTCTTCAGATCGCATAATGTTGTACATCCTGCAACCTACGCCCTTTAGAATTTCGCACCCTTTGTCTCAACCTTTAACATCCAACAACCATCTTCAGTTATGTTTCTATGTGTTTGACCTCCAACTTTTCACAAAACACCCCTTCCAGTCATTATTATACTTTGGGGAAAGAAGACACTGTCTCGTGTATGATCACGATGTACTATCGTGTAGAGATTTAATGGTGACGATGCTACTGATGATGTGATGTTAATTTCTCGATGGTATGGTTGCTTGAAAATGTAGGAGTGGAAAAGAGTAGTTAGGAGTTAGGTAAAGAAATCATGACCTTTTCGGAAATGAATCTAGTAATCGTGTAAACTAAGTGGAATATATTATATTGAAATCGGTTAATATGGTTGGGACATGTTGAGAGAATGCCAAATGAACGACTATCAAGGTAAAGTAAATGGCAGCGTGCCCACAGACAGACCGAGGTAAGAATGGTTAGGATGTAGGAATGTGATCCTAGTTAGAAGAGAAACAAGAAGCCACAGAAGCACCAGAGCTTGAATGAAAGTGCTTTCATGCAGGACAGAAAAGCATGGCGGCCAATAGTTAATAAAAACAGTGTCATTAGAGTGAATGACGCCTGATATGAAAGACCTTCAATACTAACGGACCTAAGTGGGGAACCTCACATGACGACTTTCTGAGGAACTTCACTTGGAGTGATTGCTAGAGAGACTGATCAGCAACCTGGGTCGGATCAGTTTTGTGGAACGAACGTGTTATTTAAATGGATAACACAAGAATTCCAGATCAATCTAAAAATTCGATAATCCTTTCCTTACATTACTCCCTTCCTCACATTACTCCCTTCCTCACCTAGTCAGTCACGCCTGTCCTGAAAGGAAAACGGCTTAATGGTGTGAGAATAATAATAAGATTGTTCAGAAAAATGCAGAAACCTGGGCTGAACAATGTCTTTTATCCCGACATTGTTTCTTGAGGTGAAACAGGATGAATTTTTATTTAGGAATTTTTGCTGATGATATAAATATTTAAAATGAATGTGGTCCTAGTTTTATAATAAAAAAGATATTTAATAGTATACAAGTTAAGAAAAACCCATTCCTACTTATCTTAGAGCTGCACAAATCATGTTTTCACCACGTTGGAATGGTGTCTTCTACTTTGCTAGGCATGTTCGTAAAGTTTGATAACCCAGACATATAACTCAATGTGGAACTTAAATTTAAATTTCTTAATATTGATTTCTCCTCATCAGAGTTGCACAACTTTAGCAAAGCTCAGGCCTCACTCGCGGTGAATCCGCAACAGCTGGACAGGATTTGCATCGAAATAGACTGGGATCCTTGCGGGAACGGAGTTTCAGATAATTGCAATAATTGTCGCGACAGCATTGTCCGGACATACAGGGACCTAACGGTACTCTTCGAGGAGACCGGCGCCCGACGTCCTTGCATGCGGAACAAGTGGTCGCTTGATTCTCGGGTGATTGTTCCATTCTGAGAGGAGCTACATCCCCGGCACATACACACGAGGATAGAGTGGGAAAAGGCACATACAAAGTTCGCACCTTCGTCGCACGATGCTTCCGCCCAAATGCCACCCCCATAGAGACATGTAGTCGTCAGGCTAACCAATACCAGGAATCGCACGTGCGATCATACGAAACAGAGACCGTCCGAGATAACATACAGTAACACCAGCATTCTGAGTTTCTCTTCGAATGCCCAATCTATTCTATGCCAGTGGCGTCATTCTCAATTTTTGTTTGTTTTGCGATTCTTGTTTTTGGACAGTTTTAGAAATGCTGTTTATTTTATCGTAAAGAATGTTCTCAAATATATGTTAGAGCAGCCATTTTAAATTAGCTTTGCCTCAGGCTCCTTTCAAAGAATGCTAGAAGGTTAAAATGTGTATATAAAACGATTATTTTAGTAATATAATGCAAAATTGCTTTCCAATGCAAAACTTGTTATAAAGATGCAGGTAATTTTAAAATTATAATTGTAGTGCAATTATACTGAATCATTAAAGCAATTCCCATTAAGGCCCAAATTTGAAAGATATTCGCTAAATTGTAAATTTAAAGTTTGAAGTGAGTCACATTTTTCTGCTTACGCCACTGCTCGTACTAACAACCTCCGATGTTGACGACTAACAACCCCCACGTGAAAACGAAACAATCATCGATTCCTTCATACGTGATTGCCCGTATTGTCTGCTTCATGTGTCGAACAATGGACCTCGGCGATGATCCCCTCTCAAGATGTCAGTCCAGAGTCGACAAAGTTAGGTGTTACTAGGTCATGGGTTGAGAGGAAGAGAAAAGTTTCACCTTCAGCGCGACAATTATCTACTTCTCTGAATGTTATTTAATTACGTTTTCTATTGAAAACTACCATCTTTGTATGATCGTTATTTTTCTTTCGTCTTGTAAATATTAATTGCCATCTTGGACATTCTTTAAAAACTTTTTTTGATGTAAAAATGAGCCAAATCTATAGAGTAATGAGATATACTTTTAAATAAACATCAATCCTTCCTTCATATCCCCGAGGATTTTTAAACGGATTTAATTTGTGCTGTGTCAGGTGCTGTGGATCGTTAGGCCTAATACATACGCATGAAAGATATACTCAATTTTCCAAACGTTCCATATCCGGGCGATGTCTGATCCAAATATGGTAATGTGTATAGCTAAGAGGCCACTTTGATTGAGCATATCTCAATGTACGTCAGATTCTTTGGCATCCACGACTGTGTGCACTGAATATAATGTGTGGTAGTTAGTAAGCGCAGATGGATGAAGCCTCAGGAACAGTAGAATCGACGAAGCCCCTCATCGAGTGTATGTAGGTAGATCGCGATGCAAGAAAACGGAGACTGCTACCATTCCTGAATCCGAGCATGGTAGCTGACTACGTCCTGACAAGTTGATTAATAGCCTTAATTAAGATATTTAATTGCTTTTTACTTTTATTCTCGATCTTGGGCTATAATGGCAGCAATTTCGCGACAGTCGAACGCATTCTATGCCGTGAGGCGCCTCGGTAGCTGAACTTAAGAACATAGGTGTATACCATCGACATATAGAAATTGACCGATAACGCTGTGGGCAGAACGGAAATTGGCTCTAGAGAGATAAAAAGTATATGAGATGACGATCTGTCTCTTTCTATTCCAGGACTGTGTCAAGTGAATCGGGGACCCCAGGTGTTGTCTTTATATTCTGTGCGGGTTATTTTTTCTTAACAATCATAAACAATACATTATAAATTTGTAGTTATAATAAGTTAAATTTTTAGAAACAATCATGTAACATATCCTGTTTCAGTTAGTTTATAAAAAGAACTTGCTAACCTTAAGCCCTTTTCGAAATTGGATTGAAAATGCTACAATAATTATTATTTTGTGAGATTAAAAATAATTTGAAATGGGTCAGAAATTTGAATAAAAGTGTCATCAAATTTTTCAATCATTAAAATTATGTATAGTCTGAAATAAAAAAGTGTCCAAGGAAAAATTACCTTTATTTTGTAACAAAAATTTCCAGTTTTCTAACCTTATATTTTAAAACGATTAAAAATTAACTTCAACGTCTTTACAACGCCCACAAACTGCATAGGTTACCACCATTTTTAATGTTTCTTTACACTAAATAATAATTAAATAAATTCTCAAAGATAAAATAAACCATAAGCGTCACATTACTGGGGCATTCGCGATACAAAGCACTGTTCTGTGCTTTATCAAATTTCACTCAACGAAAATGCTCTCGACCACTCAGTTTTATCAAGAAAGAGACAGGTCTACACCTCATATGTTTTTTCACTCTCTAGATCCCATTTCCGTTCTCCCCACAGAGTTATCGGTCCTTTTCTATATGTCGATGGTGTACCCCAGTAAAAATAATTCGTCTTGGCTAAATTTTCGTCTAAGACATAGCCAAAATATAGCCAAGACGTTTTCTTAAGTCTCGACCCTAGCTGCGTCGAAATTTCTCGTCTTTAAGCCAAACTCAAGGACACCGTCAACAAAAGGATCTCAATACCTCCGAGGGTCATCACTAAACCGCTTTAAAATTTACAGAATGTTTATATTATTTATCTCCATGGTATTTTTTTCTATGCATTATTAATTTTATTTAACTGCAATAATTATGTTCTTTGGATGGCAAGTTTAAAAATATTATCCATTTGTTCCTATCTCCAACAGTTCACTATATACTTGTAGAAAATCACAGTTTTAATATTTTTGTGGAAAATTTTATATACATGTAAATGTCGAGACTGTCAGGTTCCGAATTTTGAATAAGAATAAAAATATTTTTAATAATAATTAAATAATAAGACTTATTGCAAAATTACAAGTACTATCCGTCGTAAAATTTTAATCCTTAGCAGATATCAACGGCTTGGCCCCAGCCCAGCTACCTGAATCCTGGAAATAAAAGGCCCTGTCTGTGGGGTCAATATTTTGTAGAGGTCGGAGTATATAACTCAAGACGAGCTAAGTCAAACTCAAGACGAAATATTTTTACTCGGGTATAAACGTCATATACGATAATGTCCTACGATAGCGAATCACTTGCTACCTGCACACGCGATGCCTGCGTTACTCGTGCTTGCATCGCACACAGATAAATCTCTCGTTTGAATGCGAAAAAAGTTCTAATCAAAGTAAGATCCCGATGTGAGGTCTCGAGTTTTGATAGGGAGCCAGACTTCAATTTATGTCTTGGACACAACTATCTATGTCATGAAGACATGTATTTATGTTTTAAGTCGAATTTTTATGACTCCAAGACGAGCGGTGTATATATATATATATATCCATTTAAACAATTTATGTGCTGATTTTTATTTGTATTATACTTGTTTGACGATGATACTGAATATGTTGCTTGTTTTTACTTATTTCTAACGGCGTAGAAGATCCTTATAGAAAATTACAATTTAAATTTTGTTGAAGAAAATTTTTCGTGGTTTTACTCGTTTTGACCCACAGATTATGAATTTTTCAATTAAAAATAACTAATTTAATAATTACAAATTTTTAATTCAACAATTTTAATCTCATTTCTGAGTCCGAAATAGTTCGTTCTGAGACGCTTGCATTTTTCTGGGTTTTTTTTTAAGCTGCGGGCAAGTTTTATATTTCAAAATGTGTGGAATCGCATGTTGATGCGCTTGCAAAAATCCTCAAAGTAGCCACAAATAACTTTTGATACACACATACACTTAACTGCACACATTCTGACATGTGTCTCGCTGGCGTATTCTACGAGTAAACTGCGCCGATGTGAGAAAAAATACGGATTTCCCAAAGACGCCATAATCAGTTAACAGGTTCAGACCGCAGACCTATGCTTTAGATACCAAAACGCGATTTCCGAAAATCCTTTAAAATAAAACTAAAAGGAATTTTGCCGTTTCGTTTGTGGGATATTAGATGCATATCAAAAATGCTTCAGAAAATACAAAAAAATCAATTTCGAAAAAAATGTGAGTTTACAGATTTAGACCGCTCACCCTACAATTGTTCCTTTAGTACTGATTTGTCTGTTACTCCCTTCGTGAGTGGGATATGAAATTTTAAAAAAAGTGCTACAGATTCAATATGCTATTTTTCCTAGGGTGTCATGCATTCATTTTTCTGATAAGATCAAAATTACAAATGTTGGAGGATTCCAAGCGAAATGCATCACCTTCTTCCTTTCGTAGCTTGAGATGACGATGCCAAGTAAACAGGAAAAAAATCGAAGATAATCTCAGTTTATAAAGTGAAGAAATTACGTCTAGCCCGCGATTTGTATGATCGAATGCAGAACTCGATTTTACTTTACTGGCTTGGCCGAGTCGCGGAAGTTACCTCTTACTTGTCAGATTGGCATGCGCGCTACGCGCGGAACTAATAACGGCCTTAAGTCAAGGTAAAGTTCGTTCCCAACTCATATCCTGAGGCGTCAGTCAGCTTCTTTAGACTAGCGGAAATTTGAAAAATTGCTTTCTATTTGCTTTGAGCCCTTCACAAGCTTCAAAATAACTCCCAACTTTTTTCACCCATCTAAAATTTGAACGGCGTTGGTAATGTCTGAATAAATTTACGATAAATAAAACATATTAAGTTTCGCTGTTTCCTTTCTATTTTTTCATCTAAGATATTGAAGGCGTATATGAAATACCGCGATACCAAGTATTTACTGTAACTCATGTTACGAGTGACAAAGAAAGAAGGTTAATTAATGACGTCTTATCAGTCATTATCAGCATCTTATATGCTTAATTTATGTTCCGGATCTTGAATGTCGAAGTTATTGACGACAAAAGGTCAATTCTCGTAACTGAGAAGACAACTGGGGCATCAAGTTTTAAGGCCAGAAGGAACGAGTCTGAGAGGACAGGTTGCTCTTTTCCCGTACAATGACCCGACAAATAACTTCGACCCTAAAAAGACATTACAAAACAAAATCAGCTCTTCATACTCCCCCTTATTCAAATAACAAATGAAGTAAATGCAATCAGTAATGAGGTTTTATCAAGGATATAAATCTTAAGTCCAATTGATCTAAACTACCGCTGATAATTAATAAGCGTTGTGATTTCTAAGGAACAAGTATCTTTGTAAGAACCAAAATGGAATATTGTATTTATTTGAAATTTGATGATCTATTAAATACTCAGCTTTTATTAAGAATTCAAGGTTAACCTTATCAGGGGATACATCTGTTTCCGTAAATTCGTAGTACTTTTCGATAAAATAAAACTTTAATTCCAAAAATACAATAGAAAATAAAATCTCTTTCATAGTCTTCCTTGTCTAACTAGTAATATAATATAATAATATATATGAACTACTGCCGAAAATCAATAAAGATTATAATTTCTCAAAACAAGCATCCTCTCAACAGCCAACATCGAATATTTTATTTAGCTGACATTTGGTTGTCCATTAAATATTCAGTTTGTACTAAAAAATCAAGGTTCGCCGGATAAGATATAATACGCCCGTAATCCAAATAGGTAATACTTGACGATCAAATGTGCCCGAAAAAAGGTTAGAAAATTATATTGCGACCCGCTTCTAATATACACGGCTGGTTGCCTTCCCGAGTGGGTGAAATTATTATTGCAATATGAATAAATAACCAACCGAGTGCAAGAGGCCGAGGATATTAGATAGGCAGTATCGGCGGAAAGGTTAATGATTAAGAAGTAACTAGTCAGAATGAATATCAATCATACACAGCACGTGTCTGATGATCCTTAACCAAACGAAACCACCTTAATCATATTCTATCGCTTTCCATTAACCATCTTTCCATCTTTCTTGGTAAGGTCCTAGCTTTTATTGCGAAGACTCGTTACTGCGGTTTTATCATTATCCTGTTTGACTTAACCCTTCATGGCCCTTTTGAAGATGAGAGAGGGCGCGAACCTGACAACTGCTCTCACGCAAAGAGGATGCTGGGAAACAAGTAGACAAACTTTTAGAAGGGGTCCGCTAAATCTACGCACTAAACTGACAAACCGTTATGTGAAAAGTGACTTTGTACATTAAGAAAATAATTTATGTATCCAAGGAAATGTTTTTCTTTTCTACGTAACAAGGATTTCTTTACTTTAGTTGAGTAAATATTGTTTAGCCAAGAAGTCATGCTTTTAATCAAAGATCTCATTTCTTTTCTGATATTTCTTTGATGTAAAGAAATATCTTCTTACTTGAATGAAAGCGATTCTGTGAAGTGATAAATGTTTATTTAAAAGCCGTGATTCATTTATGTGTGGATCAAGTAAATTTAGGTTTCTTCTGGTGATAGAAATATTTTTTACCACTAAATAGTTATTCGTCGAATTAAAAAAAAAGCAAATGCTTGAAGTTGAAACAATTATTAAAAGTAAATAATCCTATAAAATTAAAAAAGGTATCAAACAGTAAAATTTGATCTACTTCATTTAAAAAAATGCATATTTTTAATTTTGCGTTTTGGCATATTTGTCTCTATGAATGAAATTCGTTAGAAGAAACAATGATTTTATTCGTGAGGGATATACAATAGAGATTATTTTAGCACTGACTATTCTTGAACATTTTTGGAATTTTCATTCACTGAAAAAATTTTAGTAATAAAATAATATTTTAATAAATTAAGATTATTTTATGGTTATATGGTTTTTAGGTCAAAGTAATATTTGAATGGTTTTAAGCTATTCTCATTTTGATAAAGTATCTACTTGATTCACTGAATCAATTAATATTTCGTCAACTTTTTACATGCTTATTCTGAAAAATATATTGCACCTATATGACCGCAGAAACATATACTCCTATTACAAACCCATTTATTTGTTTCCAAGAAATATTTAGTAAAATTTGGGGCACTACCAATACCCATAAAAAACTTTGATCGCTTAGTTAATATTTCACTGACTGAAATAATTATTAATTTGCTTCGATTATTTTATACTTTTGGTTCAGATGAAATCGTTTACATGTATTAAAGAAATATTTCTTACGACGCATTTAGTACTACCCTCGTGGAAAGGGTTCAATGGGTGGGCCATGGTTGAACAATGGCATAAGCGTGGGGTAAGCGTGGATTAAACGCGGGGTAAGCGGGGGGTAAGCATGGCTCAAGATTAGGTCAATGTGCACCGTCGGTCGTTTCACGGTCATCCCATGGTTATGAACAATGGGTCAAGCATGGCTAATGGCACCTCTGCCATGCTTCACCCACGGGCGAACTTGATTGCCTTGAAATTGAACTTTGGAAAAATTTTCGAAGATGGACACAATCTGCTAAATTTTCCTCACTTTTTAAGAAGGATTGGTGGATAAATATTTTCTTTTATTGGACTTTGCGCAATTATTTAAAAACCCGCGCGAAAGAAGTTTGCTAAAGCACGTGACACTGCTGAATGGTATCATGCCGAAAGCCTTGCTCGTATTCTATAACTACTTTTTCAAAATTTAAACGATTATATTTATTTCGAGAGATAATAATAATAATAATAATAAGTGTTAAACTACCTGGTGCGCGACCTGGTGCCCCGGGGACGTCGATTCACAATTTGGAATTGTTTTCGTTATCCGCAAACTTGAATTTTTTGAAGGTCTTGCAGAATACGTAATAAAGTACTTGGTATTCGATCTGGTGACCTGAACCGTCGACTCATCATTGGTAGTTACTTTGGCAGTTAGCACAATTTAAATTCTTAAAAAGTTATCGCAGAATACATGCTAAACTACCTGGTACTCGATCCGGTGACCTGGATTGTCGACTGACCATTTGGAAATGTTTTCGTTATTCATAAAATTTAAATTTTTTAAAAGTTCTAGTAGAATAAGTATTAAACTACCTGGTGCGCTACCTGGTGCACCCGGGTCGTCGATTCACCATTAACTATTGTTTACGTTATTCAAAACCTTTAACTTTTTTTTTAAGTTCTTGTAGAATACGTAATAAAGCATCTGGTGCGCGACCCGGTGCACCCGGGTTGTCGACTCACAATTTTTATTTATTTTGGCCGTTGGAAAAATTTAAATTTGGAAAAAGTTCTTGTAGAATACGTTTTACGCTACCCGGTGCGCGACCCGGTGCACCCGGGTCGTCGACTAACAATTTTTAGTTATTTTGGCTGTTGGAACAATTCTAGTTTTGAAAAAGTTCTTTTAGAATACGTGCTAAGCTACCTGGTGCACGACTAAAAAGTGAGGAAAATTTAGCAGATTTTGTGCATCTTCGAAAATTGTTCCAAGTTCATTTTCAACGAAATCACGTTCGACCTTGGGTGAAGCATGGCTGAGGGACCATTAGCCATGCTTGACTCATTGTTCATAACCATGGGACGACCTTGGGACGATCGTGGGTGAACACCGACTCAATATTAAGCCACGTTTACTCCACGCTTACCCCACGGTTTATACATGCTCAACCCACGCTCACTCCTCAGTTAACCCACACTCATCATACGCTTATGCCATTGCTGAGCCATGGTTCACCCATTGAACCTTTTCCACGCGGATAGAATTTCTTCGAATCAAGTGAATTTTTTGAAATTCAAGATATTTGCTTTTCTATGTACACAAGAAATTTCTTTTATCTTATTTAGAAAAATGCTCATAAAGGTTATGCGCTTACGTTCGAAGAAATAATTATTTTAACGTAAGGCTTCATCAGGCTCATTTTCTGCTAATATGTATAATACACAATGTGGTAAAAGTAAATAGGAGTCCTCTGTCTATAAATAAAATGTGCGTAGTATAGACTAGACAAATGATGAGTACGCTATATGTAAAAGATATGACTTAAGTAAAAAAGTGAGATCCAGAGAAAAGCTATGATTTTAAATTTAAGAAGAGGATAATGATTTTAATAACATGGACGGAATCCATTTAAAGGGGGGCATTTTTTGATAAAAAGTTCCGCGGTTTGGATAAAAAAATGTGGCTTACATGAAGTAAGTGCAGGAAGAAAGGACAATAAATCGTATAATAGAAAAAAGGGGTAGTCAAGGTAAAGATGAGGTGGTTTTCATCAAAACGGCGTGACATGTATGAACAGTAAAACTCTTGAATAAAAGGACTTCGTCCAGATGAGAGGTGTATGCATTTGAAAGTTTGTCCGCAGTGTAAATGACGTCCAAATTTCTTAAAATTTTCTCCCGTTTATATGGTGGGGGGGGGGGGGAGGCATTCTCGATAGAAATACAGATGACACAGATAAATATGGACTTTCTTCCTAAATATAAAAATAATTTTATAAAAAGGCATGTCCTTAAATATAATTACATCACATTAGGCTGACATAGCGCCCAAATTAGCCATAAAATAACGTGAAAGTCATTAAAGACACACTTTTTTCATAATATAGAAGAGATAAAAAAATATCACAATATTTCATAATATTCAAACTAGTCCTCTTAATTCTAGAGCGCCGGTTATTTAAAAAAATGTTTTTTTTTGTTAGTAATGCTTTTTGAAGGAAACTTCTGAAAAACTCGTTCATAATGTTATGAATATAATTTTAGATTTCTTGATGCTTATTAATTAGCTTAACATTAGTACGGTTGGAATTCTCTCACTTTATATTCATGCATTTGAGGATTTTATAGCAAAATACACTTTTTGAAGCAAAAGTTCCCCGAAGTTCTAACTGGTATCTAAAGTTTTATAGGGCTTATAGGTTTATTATGATGTTTACTATCAGGTTATTTGCACTTTCTGAAACCTCTGACATTTGAAGAAGACATTATCAAATAACGTGAAGCGTGCACAGTTGCATATCCACAAGACGACTGGAAAATCCCGAAAAGAAGAATTCCTGGAAAATAAAATTCTCAATTAATAACATCTCAAGGATTGGAAAATTTTCAAACAATTTAGAATATTGCCGAATTTGAAAATTCCCGAATAATTAAATTTCCGACATACGATTACCGAATTATAAAATATATATAGTCGAAAAATCCTGAATTTAAATAATTAAAAACGGCTGTGTGAATTCGTCCCGAAAAAATGATGGGGTTGAGAGAACCGATGAACTCGTCCCGAATATTCGGAAGGAAGGCCAAGCTCGTGACAAATATTGGACTAATTATCCCGAACTTTGAGACGATGTGGCACTTTGATTAAAAAGTTTCCTTTTTAAATGAATATTATTTAATTATTAAAAATACAATAAAATACTTTATTTTATTTTTTATTTTATAAAAGTTTTATTATTATAGAATTAAAACATCAGAAATACAAAAACAAAATATTTTTGGACGAAATTCCAACAGAAATGATTCACACGACATTGTTTATGGTTAGGCGAGTCCCGAGATAGTACGAAGGCGATAAAGGGTACCACCGAAATGGCTTCTATAGTGGGACTGTCGTGTTTATGAATTTACAATAACAATGAATGTATAAAAATCATATAAAAGAATTATTGTAAAAACTAGTGCGGGAATTTATAATTCTAGAATTTTCTTGTTCGGATATTATATAATTCGGCATTTTTCTGTGAATAAGTTTTAAATTCGAAAAGATTGTTATATTGTGTGTGAAACTTAAGTTTTAGAAATACTTCTCACCATAACTCATGCGAATATATAAAAAAATTTTGATTTCAATTCCCATATTTGATTTGCGTTTTTCAACTTGTAACTTTTGACGTCAAATTCGAAAGTAGTTACCTCAAAAACCCGCCTGTACTAAGTTTCATACAAATATGTAAAAATTTAGAAATTTTAGGCGCCATATTGGATAAGCCCTTTTCAATTTATAAATTTTCACATCCAATTCGAAATCAGCGATCTTAGAAACCCCTTTATACCAAGTTTTATATAAATCACGAAGGAATAGTAAGGAGCAGTATCCCTGTAAGTGGGGAGTGGAACCACGAACGACCAAGAAATTGTTAAAGTTTGCTACGAATGGATGACCAGGGCCAGTTCCCCACACATGCCCATTGGCGTTTGCTATGAGAAAACCCGTTCATTTTGAACATCATAACCTACAACACTTTGATTACTGAAATTAACTTCATCCCTTAATCTCGTAATCCACAAATGATTTTAATAATGTAATTGTAGTACTTACACTTTTTAGATACTTTTCGTATTTTTGATGCCATTTTCCTTCTCGTTTTCAACTTCGTAACGCAAATGCACAATCCAAAAAATTAAAGCACAAACGAACATAACCTACGTATGCATCGAGATGTCAAAATATAACATAGGGGAATGTGTAGAACACGTGGCAGCACGTGACAGCGCTCAACTGGGTCTTGGCGATTCGTGGCAAACATTAAAGAATTTTTGGACGTTCGTGGTGCCACCTCTCCATCCCTAATACATAGGGTGATACCACTCCTTACTATTCCTTCGTGATAAAAATCCAACGAAATGAGGGGTATTAAACATATAAATGATAATATTCCAGATAAAAACGGCAAATTCCAGCTAAAAGTTGCATTGGGAAAAATAGGAATTATGAAAGGTTTGATTTAGTACGAAATTTTTTCAAATTATATCCAAAATATTAAATTGATAAACCTAACATTTCCTCTAAATTCATAATGGAATGAGGATCACAAAAGAATACACGAAGTTTTTTCCTCGGAAATTTTAAGTAGTGCGACTCAACCTACTGCTTAGTCAATTTGTTGAAGGTTCCTAGTAATTAACGGGATTTGTTAGAGTGGCAAAATGGGATTCCATTTTACATTCTCAGTTTTTAATATTTTTTTGCACGAAAACTCCTGGAGAGCAAAAATTTATTTATTTGCTTAAGTCCGAAAACGTAAATTAACATCTCCGACATCAAAAAAGGTATAGATATTGGCAAAAAACGGCCGTTTCGCAAGTTAATTCGCCGTTTTAAGTTGAAGCATTCTTATATCCCTGGCGATTAATCTCAGTTGCAAGAAAGGATAGCATTAGCGCTGCACAACGACCAAATACGGAACTAATGCTCGCAATGGGTCGGTGTCAGTAAAGTGGGATTAGTAGCGGGAAAATTCAACTAGTACCCGGATAAGTTTTTTAAGATTAATCACATTAGTTTGCAATTATACACACATTCAGCGGCGTATCCAGGGGGCCGTGGATGCTCACGCACACCCTGAAGCTAAGTATTACTCTTATTCAATTCCCTTTTCCACCACTCTTTGCCTATACATAAACCCGAAGCCCCCTCAAAAAAATCCTCGCTACACCGCTGCACACATTTTAAAGGATTAAAAAGAAAGATCGAGTACGCTATGCGCAATTTTTTGACTATTGGGCTTGGTTTTACCCATAACAAAAGTAATAAAAATGTAACTTGGCTGTCAAATATGCAAGATACGAAACAGGACCAATTTTCGAAAATTATGCACTAGAAACAGATCGATAAATTTCTTACAAATCAATTTTTGATGCAGTTTTTTTTTTGCTTTATACGTAAATGTTAACATTAAAAATTAAATAATTCAATTTTTGAAAAAATGACACAGGAAAAGAAAAACTATTGACCAAGTTTATTCACCCAAATTGGTCTAAAAATTGGTTATTATTTATTCTTTTAAAGGGCGTGCAGTTGTTGTTCCAATCCTTAAAAATAAGATTATAAATAAAAACAATAAATTTATCGAAAAAGGAAACAAGATACAGTAATATTTATCAACAAAATTATTTTTCTCAGGCAGCGACCTTTTTTAACTTATAAAAAAATGAAAATACTTATTTTTCAATATAAATGCATAATATCAATGATAATAATATACATTTTTTAAAATACTTAATTTTTCAGGGCAGCTGAAAATAAAGATTAATGCAAAATAAATAACAAATATCAAAGTGATCATGAAAAATAACATTTTTACTTTATTTGAAATACCTAAATAAGCAGTCCCAGATTGTGGTATAGAAATAAATGGAATATGTTGTTTTTAAGAGAAAATTCGACAAAATATTTGAAATTAAGAAAATAACGGTAGTTTTTCAAAAAAAAACTAAAACTCGATTATCTTGAAAAACCAACTTTTAAATTTTTTGCCAATTTTTATTTAATTTGTACATTAATGAGGAAGACATCTTCTTAATTTGATTTTGGCTAAATATTTTTTGTGGCCAGGAGAATTTCTTTTCTTAGAATCGGCATTTGTACTTTTTGTCGGAAACAATCACAGATACAAAAAAAAGTTCAAATGAAAGTTTGCACGTCGTACAATGTTCTGAGAAAAGTTTTCCTTGTTTTCTTTTGATATCTTTAACTGTTTACGAAAGAAATTTTAAAATTACATTTTTAATGCAAAAACTTTTCCTGGTCTCAAAAATAGTTTAGTTATCATGATGCTGATAAAACTCGTTTGTTCTAGTAGTAGAAACTTTTCAAAAATATTCGGGAGAATGAAAAAAATAGGGTTATACAAAAATTATTGTATTCATATTTCCAAAATTTGAAGAAGAAAATATTAAAGAGGTTTTCTGGAAAACCCAAACGTTTTTATTTTTGCGCATATTTTTAAAAAAATTTTTTCAGCATCAATCTGGCTAAACTATTTTTGAGGACAGGAGAAATTTTTTTTCCTAAACATGTAATTTTTGAAATTTTTCTCGTCAACGATGAAAGTTATCTTAAAAGAACCAGAGACATTTTTCATATAACTTTCTTAGGCGTGCAAACTTTTATCTTAACATTTTTTCGTACCTATCACTGTTTCAAAGAAAAAGTAGAACAATTTATTGTATGAAAAAAATAACCAACTTTTATTTTTTTTAGAGAAACCGCTGCTATTTCGTTAATTTCAAACATGAGTTTTCTTTTAATTTTCCGACTGATTGCAAAAGAAGACGATAAATACTATTAGAATCGAGAGAAAAATATTTTTAATTTGTTAAAAGTTATAGAAGCTTGAAAACAGGCCTTTTTAAACAAAGCACTACATTTAAATGCATAAAACTTATTAGAATTTAGGGAACTAATTTACTTTCATTAAAAGCAAAAAAATCGCGGTGGATATGAACCTGTGTTTTATCCTAGGTTTAAGCATAGTTCAAAACCTAGGACAACCTGGTTTTTTCTCCCGGCCACTTGGACTAAGTCTTAAGAAAAGACCAGGTTTTTTCGGGAATTGTGCTATGCGGGACATTTGTTTGAACGTAAACTACTACTAACTTTGCATTCTTGAAGTACTCCTGCGTTGATAAAGTGTGAGTTTCATTATATGCCACCCGCTTTTATAGAGTTCATAATGATTTTATGAAAAATATAGATCTTCTCATACTTTGAGTAAACATATAATAAATAAATATATAAACAAAAGTCTAGATCTGTTAGACCTAGATGCGCTTTGAAATTTTGCCCAACTAAATTTACAAAAAATTGCAAATCGGGGCCAAATTGAAGGCTGTAGACTTTGCTGAATGAAAAAAATAAGTATTCTCCAGCGTTACTGCGTATCTGGCTATACTTTCGTGTCCACTTAAAAATGTCTATCATTACTGGAAATATCAACCGATCTTTATAAAGCTTTTTTCACTATCTTTAACATATATGAATAAACTAATTCTGATAATTAAAATTGAATTAATCTATCCTTTCATTATTTGAGTTTTTGTAACTGACTTGCATCTCATAACAATGAAACGGCAATTTGGTAAGAGCAATTCGATCCGCCTCTTGAGTGCGACAAACCCCATACAGCTAATACTGTGTGTCTCTGCAATTTTACGCTATTGTTCTCTGCTTCTTTAATATTAAACAAAATATAAAAATTTTTCTTCCAAAAACCGTTGCTGATCAGCAAAATAGACTAATATTTAGATGCCGTATGCAAAAAAGCAGAATATAATATTCAAAATTGCGGCTGTAAAATGGAATCATTCTAATAAACCCCTCAATGTCAGCGTGGACTCAGTGGATCGTTACAGCAGATCAGATTGATGGAGGATTTCAGTAGTGCAGGTCATTATTTATTCAGCCAACTTTGAAATTATTAATGTGGAGGACAAAAACAAATATTCTTGCCCACTGTCTTATAATAAAGTTATTTTTTGACATGTATTGCTACTTATATAAGAAATTCCCACAAAAAGGATGGAGTACAAATTTTGAGTTATTTTTATTTTGCTTCTTTTTATTTACATATCTCCTAGTGAATAAGATTTCAGATGGATGCCTGGCAGACCTTTTGTTGAGAATTCAATATTTCGAAATATAATAAAAGCTATTAATATAAAGCGGGTACTAATTACAGTCGCTAATGATAAAAAATGTATACATTCTCCAGAAGTTGTTCAGTAATTACATCTTTCAGTATATTTGATAATTTTGAGTAATGATTAAAAATGGTGTCATAGATTACCTGATATTTCAGGTAAATACTGCAAGCAATTTCAATATTGCTATTTACCTAGGACACCCAAATTTCCTAATGAATGATCAAATTTGAATGTGATGTCAGCTGGAATCTTTAAAAAAAAATACCACTTAAATGGCGCCATCCACGCCTTTATTATGAAATAAATTTATTTACGAATAATTGGCGAAACAGCCATTATAATTTACAACCAGTCCCCTTCTCTCGTAAACACATCGTAAATCCTCTTCCGTCGAAGAAAGCAATGCGAGAGAGAAGGCGAAGAAAGCCGTGCTAGAAGCGCGAAGCGACGCTAATTACTGCTAAGCGGCGCTAAACCTACTTTTACTTGTTGACACCGGAAAAACTTGCCCTTATCGTTGACGATACAGTATTGGGACCTCACTATTCCTGAAACTGTCTATAAACTGTTCTTAACAACCACTGTTTTTCTTGGGTTTTACAACCCTGAAGATTTAATGTCGAATGCACTTAACGGTTGATTCAATTAGAAATCACTGTGAAGCTTCGAGTACTAAAGATAGCAGAGGTATTGAAGGGAACGCATTGGAGGTGTTCATACTTTATGTCAAGATTAATAATAATTTATCGCCGCTTTCGGCACTCGATGCCTCACTTTCGCAACGATCGTGTTTTCAGTACAAAACAGGGCTTTGCGCAATCTATAATTTATTTTACAAAGAGGTTCTTGCTTTGAAAATCTGCGATATGATTATGCAAACAGATGCTCAAGCTGACAAAGGAATTTCAACCTTAGTTATTGAAATTGTCTAACGTCTAACGAATACGTCTATCTATTTTGAATGAGGTTCTCGTCGATTTTGCTGGTATATTTTGAATTATGGCCCTCTCTGAAAACCGAGAGAGAGAGACAGACAGACAGAGAGAGAGAGAGAGAGAGAGAGAGAGAGAGAGAGAGAGATAGTGAGGAAGAGGAAGAGAGGAAGAGGAAGAAGGAGAAACACAAATTCCATTTGCAGATTTAATATTGTTTATTTAACCCAATATCCGGCAGCTTATACAATCAGGCGTCGTTACGATGTAGCACGCCGTATGCCATAGTGTTTGGTAATTGTATTTCCATACTCGGAAGGCTGGGAGTCTGCTGCTAGAATCTGCCAGATACCCACGGTCGATCTTAACTTAGGATAAATCTTTATTTTAAAATAAATAAATTCCTACAATTTTACTTTACTTCTTCCTATATTTTGATATTTTTTCAAACAAAAAACATGTACAAAAAATTGTCATGATATTAGAGCCAATGATGGAGCTGATAAGTTCTCCATCTTCCATATTATTTATTCCTTCTGGAATTTGTTGTCCTATTACAAGATAATTAAAAAAGAGATTTTACTTCAGTTTTCATACTTACAAAATAAAAGCTGGTCAGAAGGAGTGAATTTCATTTTTGTACTAATTTTACCATGGTTTATGGTCAATCCATAATTTTCAAAATACGCTAATAGTGCATGCAATTTGCATTCGATTCGAAGTGAAACAAACAGCCAGAGACAAATGCCCATTGTATTTCCCAGATAATTTGTCATTTAGAAAGTTTCAATGAAGTAATTTATCGGGAGTAACGAGTCATTCTCGTTATTCATGATGATTTAGTATTCAGAACTTAGCGCCATGCCCATTCATTTTACTTCAACTAGGATTGAACATCTCATTCGCGTCAAGGGTTTTAACCCGTTAAGGACCAAACGTTCGTTTTCCAAACACTTTATTCAGCGAAATTTTCTGCTACCGAATCGATTCTTAAAAAGTTTAAAAACAATGAATTCTTATGTAAAATATCTTGAACTTTCGAAATAGGTCATCAAGTCTGCACAAAAATTCAATGTGAAATAATTACATTTGTTTATTTAACAAAAAAGCAGAATTTTTCATTTCATCAAATCTTTATTTGATTATTTTCGTCTCGCATTTATGCAGGTATACCTCTAAGAAATTAATAACTTGCGTCCATGGACCACAAGGTTCAAAATGTGTAAGTTAGTTTTTCAAAATTCAAAATAGCGATGTGCATTATGGCGGCTAAAAGTAAATTTTTCCTGCTATTTCTGATTTTTCGTATTAAATCAATCTTTTCAAATAAACTCCCACACATGCATGTATAAAATGTTTTCTTGGATCACTGATCACAATTCCGCATTTATTTGTGCAAAATTCAAGATGGCGGATCCAACATTTGTGCAAAAATTACTGAAACATTCCGATTTTCATAAAAATGCGCACATGGGGTTTTTTGGGGTCGCTGATGAAAACTCTGTGATTAAATTATTAAAATTCAAAATAGCGGATTTAACATGGCTGCCAAAAGTTACACCAAACATTCTGACTTTCATCAAAATTAACACATTGGGGATTTTGAGGCCGCTGATGACGAATCCGTGATCAGATTTTTTTCACGAGTGGACTCACTGTTGGAAACAAATGAATAGTGAATTCCGAGGAGAGAATCTAGCCAATATATAATTCTGAATTATATTTATTCCACTGCGACATTTGCTGCGGAAAAGTGTTCTAACTCTCATTCCCAATAATATATCATTACATTTATAAATAATAAACTAAAAAAATAATATTATTCTTGCAAATGTTGACCTCCACGTGGTAAGAGTTGGGCAACGGCGTTTAAATTATCGATGGCAAAATACATTTTAGCGATGCAAATGAAATAATGGCCGTTTTTCATCATTTTTGGCAGGGTTATTCGATCTGCCGTCTTGAATTTCCAAAATCTAATCATGGATTCATCTGTACCCGCCCCAAGAACCCTCAAATGCAAATTTTTTTAGAAATTAAGAATGTTTCAGTCATTTATGGTAACGGTATTCGATCCGCTATCACGAATTTTGATAATCACGAAATTTGGATGCCAGTTGCACTAAAATGCACTGAAGTTCTGTTTAAAGTTTTGGAACCTTTCAGAGCTTCATAATCGAAAAATCAATGATTAAAAATAAAATTTGCTCTTATGATAAGAAATGATTTTTGTAGTATACCTATAAAAAGATTGAAAAATGAAAAAATTCTAAAATAATTCTGACATATAGAGAATATTATCCGAAATCCATGTCTTCTTCGAAAAGTATAATTTAGAGCCTATATAAACATAATAAAAATTATTTATACCGTAAATGTATGACTCACGTCAGCAAAATGAAGATATGGCAACGTCGCACACGTTCCGCGTGCTCTAGTTTATGCGCGAATTTCGAGAAACACGTGTGCTCACACGTGACGTTGCCAAATTTATGACTGACTGTGTGAGTCAATAACAAGTCGAAGCGTTCTCTCAACTGACTTGCTGCGTACCGAGGGTACTTCCTTAAGGGTCCGCATCTTTGGAATAAATTTGTTTTAAATTTACCAAGATTTTAAATTATTTCCGAAACTTTCGGAAAATAATATAGAAAATATCGAGAAAAAATTTGACTCAAGCGCGATTACAAACTTATAAAATAATAATCTCTAAGATTAAAAACCAATTTATTCAGCAAGAAAATTAATTTTATAGAAAAAAAAAACATTTTTACACAAAAATATAGAAATTTTAAACAAAATTGGTCAATTTTTAAGTTGGAAGGCTGAATTATCTTCGAAACAGTCAGATTTTGACCCTCAAAATATTATCTTTCTACAGGTTATGACAATGTTAATAATAATTTTATATCAAATACTTATATTTTCATATTAATTGCTTAAGTTTTAAAGTAATTAAACAGTTAATTTAAAAAAAATACTTTTATTTACTAACAAATTGTACAACTCTGATGTTAAGAAAATGATTTTTTTATAAATCAGTTCAATTGTCACCGCAAAAGTATGAAGTTTTTTACTTAATGAAGTTTTAACGAAAGAACAATTAATTAATGCAAACAATATTTTTAACTTTAATGAATTACTTGATCTTGCAACGAAGAAACATTTCTTTATAATACAACATGTACTACTTTACTTTTAAACAAAAAAAATATTTTACTATTGCAGAAAACTGTTAATTTCAACAACAAAATTTACAAGCAAATGGTGAAATCATCAAACAAAGCAGATTAATTGAAAACTAAACGGTAACATGTTGACCATAAAGGAATAATTTTCAGACTGTCGAAGAGTTACATTTTCAACTAGAAAATGTTAATTTTTGAATAAAAATTGTAACTACGGAGATTAACGAAGGGATCACTTGAGAACTACAATGACGAATCCTGAAAAAATCAAATTTGCGAACAAAGATTCTGACTGAAGACAATAAAAAACAGATAAATTGTTAACTAAAATCAGGAATCTTCAAGACAAATATGAAAAACGAACGTGACCTGTAAGCACACTGTACTCATTATATTTGTTTTTTATTAAAATAATATCATCATACTTTTTATGCTACTTTTATTTTATGAATAAAAACGTAAATTGAGGTTCGAGGGGCGTCACAGTTTAAGAGGCACGGCCCTGGTCAAAGCCTTGTGGCAAGGCTTTGGAAGCACGTAGTTAGGAAAACCCAGGACGATCCCCTGAAAAAACGGCACCAATCTTTCCTTCTTCATTCCTCTTCCTCCTTCCTTCTCTCCTTCTTCACCTTACCCAACACCCTTTTCACCCATGCCACTGCCGTTTTGCCCCCTTTTCATGCAATAATACCTCCATGCTTATCACACTCCTTTCCACTTCTTCACACTCCTCCAACCAGTGTTCCACTTTTGCATTCCCGTTCCCGCACAATTCACACATCCTATTCCCTCCAGAAAGCTAGAATATTGCGCTCTCGCCCTTGGCATAATCCACACTTAGTTCCCATTAAACCTTGAATCTCTTATTCTTTCCTCCCCTGCTGCATTTTCTCTCTCCATGCTGTTTCTTTATCAACTCATATAACCTCCTTCCTTCCTCATGTATCCTTCTCACTTCATCCATCTGCAATCCATTCGTTCTAAAATACCTTTGCATTTCCACATCCATCCTCTCTCTATTATATGACCATCCACTCCCCCATTTCTCCGAAACATGAAGCCCAGGTACACAAACTCTTTCACCTCCTGTACTGCTTTCCCCTTCCACTTCCACTCCTTACCCTCCACCCCCTCCTTTTTTGAATACCTTCGACTTACCGCATTTAGCCTCTTTGCTTTTTGCCAGCAGCACTATGTCACCTGCCTATGTAATTGACCACATTCTCACCTTTTCTACCCTAACTACTCTCTCGATCAGGTCTCTCTCCACTCCCCTCTCTTCCATTGCCTCCCACAACCTCCCGCTATTCACGGAAAAAAGCGCGCCTTTTAGATCTGAAAAAGCGTACACTTTGACACCCTTTTTGAATAGTTCTCTATTCACCACGTGCTGCAAAACGTTAATATGGTCAATAGTACACTTTTCTTCCAACACTCCCCTCAACTGCGAATTTCTCTATCTCCTCTCACACTTGCATATTCATTATCACATAGTCTATCAGAGATACACCCATCTTACTCAAATACGTGTATTCTCCCTTTTCGTCCCCTGTTACCATACCATTCGCCACAGCCCATCCTCTGTCCTCTATCTAGTCTTTTATGACCTCCTCCTCTTTATTTATTAACTTATTCTTCGATTTTATTTCAAAGCGCACCCCTTCCCGGTAGAGGCCCCCTACCCCTAAATTGTCCAAATAAGGCCCCCCTTCTAGTACCACTATACCCTTATTTCTTTTTCCTAGTACGTCTTCTACTCTTTTTTTAACCCCCTTCACCACATCCTTATTGTACAAAGTCACAAACTTGTATGTCACCTTTCATATCTTTACTGCCCTCATTTGCACGCTCTGTCCCTCTCCCTCTCTCCATAGACTTCTTCCTCTAATCCATCCATAACATTTGTTATAATTACCTTAATCGCCCTTCCTTTCCTCTTTACTTAGACCACCTCCTATAGCCTCTCACTATGCCCCCTTGTCTACTTTGATTCTACACTATCCCACTCCTTTCTCTCTACTCACGTCTCTATCAATCCCACCAAATTAAATTCCTGGATATACCTCCAGAAATCCTCATCTTTCTTCTTCACCCCTGCTATGTTCAGGTACAGAACCTTTAACACTCCTCCGCCCTGCTTTACTCTCACCCCCTACTTCGCACGAAACAAATTCCCCTGTGCTTCCTTCAAAACCCCCTCCTCCTCATCCCATAACCACATTGTTTTCTCCATTTTTACTTTCCGTTACCCTACCGTTGCCGCTCTCCCTTCATTCCCCTCCTTCCAGCCCCTGTAGTTTAGCATTCTCTGCACATCCCTTTTCTTCATCGTCAAGCCTTGATCAATTAAATTCTTCTTGTCCTTTATCCTATTTTTGTTACGCATTACCCCCAAATTTTCTTTCCAGCTCTCCAATTTCACAACCGCCACTTCATTTTCCTTTCTTTCCTCCATCCTAACTTTCACTATCTTGCGTTTAACCCACCCTATGCTCTATAGCAGCGCTTCCACCCCTCCCTTTCTTCCCCACTTCTTAACTTTAATCCTCTGTTCACACTATTATTTCTCCTATCTGCCTTTTCTCTCTTCTTTAACCTTAACTCCATTGCCCTCATCCTTTCCCTATCTGTTCTCTCCTTCTTTTTGTTTCTACGCTCTCCCACTTTCTCTTCTATTATGTTCTCCACCCTCTCCCAAATACTTTGCTTCTCGCACTCCTCCCTGTCAAATAATTCCCTTTCCGACCTGCCCTCTACCTTCTCAAGCGTTTTTCGCCCTGTCTTTTTACTTCCTAATCTCCTCTTCCATCTGCTTCATTTCATCATCTTTTTCCTTCTTTACCGACGCCAATTCTCTCTGCAATCCTTCTTGTTGCTCCCTCAGGTCTTTCACCTTCTTTTCCCATCTTTCATCTCTTACCCTCAGGTCCTCCTTTATACCTTCCATCTGATCCATCGCCCCCCTTACGTCCTCCCTTAACCCTCTAACCACGCTTATCAGCAACCCGAGAGCCTCCTTCTCTGCTTGTCCCTCCATTTTTTGGGGGAAGTGACCTACGTGTCCGTACGCTCTTTTTAAAGGTACTCTCTAGCGCGCTTTTCTCCGGACTATCTTTGTTGTCTGTTGGCGCTACTCGACATCGGACCGCGCCCAGCTGGACTTTGTGGCCTGCTATAGATTCCGCCCCCTTCGAGTTCACTACATGTACTGCTAGTACTCTCGCTGCCCACCTCCCGCTCTTCCTTTGGCAACTGTGACCTATCCATGCAAAGAAGTACCTACTGTAGCCAACAGATGTCTCTCCAGGCTGTTCTCGCTTACCGCCCCAATTTTGCTTTTGTTTGCACTATTTTCTTCCTCACAGCCCCTACACATACCCTTTGCTCTCCCCTAACATCCTCCAGCACGATTAGAACAACCCTTGCCCACAATGAAGAACCAAACTCCTGACCACTTTTCCTAATTAGCCAAATTTCACCCCAAAACTACAATGAAGATTAGTTTTTAACTCCCCAATTCACTCCTTACAACTCTACTCACCTTTTAGTCTTCCACCCTCAAACTCTACTCACACCTTCTCCACAAAATCCGCAAAAAACTTCATAGTGAAAGTTCTGAAAATAGTCTAACCTCAATTCAAAGTTCCGAAATTGTGATTGGTTGCTATTTGAAAATCCCGCGCTAAAAACAACTTCCGTATTTCGGTTGGCCCTAACGAATCACAAAAGATTACCATATGTCTCAACTCTCTCTAGGAAATCTCTAGTTGAAACGAACAATCCACATTCACGTCTAGAAAAACGTTTACATTTTTTCCACTATAGAATTAATTTAGAAAATTTTTTAATTGCTGGTGCAATAGAGAATATTTTAAATAAAATCAAATTCCTTAATTGCGAATAATTATCTTGGAATATAGGAGTTTAAGTTTGCAGGGGTTATCTTTTATTTTAACATCTTTGTCGCAACAGCCTCCCAATTAGCTTTCGCTGATGGTTTAATGGTGTAATCGGTGTAATGGAGCGCGTATAAGCTAGCTGACAAATTAGAGAACATAAAGACTCAGGAACAAAAAGTTGCAATAACTTTATTGTAGTGACGACAAAAAATCGAAGTTTGCAGACTTACAGAAATACTGCACATTTCAGTTACTGAAAACTTCTGCTGTGAACTTCCAATAGAGCCATAAAAATTTCTGACCAAAATGCATGTAATTTTGCAATAAATAATTTATTCTAATTTCATAATCAGCGGTAGAGTCGCTTTACAGTCGCAAGCACGGACAACTTTAAAATTTACAATCATAGTATTTGTAATGTCTAAGAATTACTTTATAAATATTATGACTTAGCCTCACAATAACTTGATTGTAATTCTACATTACATTTTTTATTGATAAGTGTTGTAAAACCACTAACATTGTCAACAGCGCTGCGTCCCGCATATAACAACATGTTTTGCGACTTAAAATATTAAATGTGACATGATTCGGACCGGTAATCAAATTATTGATGTCACTCACATAGTTGGAATAGCCAATAAAATATTGAATATAATTTGAAATCCAGTAATCATTTTATTCTTTTAATCAAATTTTAAAAGACGTTATTATATATCATAGAATTTACACAGCGTTATAAAATATTTCCCCTACTGTTAGGATAGAAAGAAATATACTTTTTTCTCCACTACAGCGTAACCTGGATTCAATTATTTTATGGAAATCAAATACTTTGAAATAAAATAGGAAAAGGTAGATTTTTTCTATTACGGATTAGAACGTTCTACATTTTTTGTTAACAATAAGGAGAAAAGCATTTTAAAGAAGAACAGAAATTGTTTTTATAATGAGGGTTATTAGTCCCGGACTTCTCATATTCGCGGTCATTTTTGCGATCCCCGGTAATAAATAATAGATCCTAACTGGCTGCCTCCTAAACGATTCGACGTCCTTGATACGGTGTAAAGGCCTTATTTAGTCGTCAGTTAAGTTTGTTTATGGAATAACAGGCCGATCGTGCATGATGTTAGATTTCGAAGAATGTGAATGTCTCGTCGGTGGTCAGTCTCTTATAACGGATCGAGTGGCCTACCGCACCGGCTGGAAAGCCTCTCGCGGCCTCCTTATAAACAGGAACTAGTCGCCGTAATCCTCGCGCGTTAGTATTTTATACAACTTCATGTAAAACCTCGATATTTATTGATATTGCATAAGGATATTGCAGTCGGCGCCAACGGCGATCGATACCCCACCTTAGGACCGCACTGGTCTCTGCTAGTGATGCTTACTGCTTCTGCATTATACAAATGACATAAAGCGTAAAAATATGCACTGCTTTTACATAAAAGCTCACACAAAAGCATCAATGGATCTGCATGTTTTCTGTTATTCACAATGTCTTCGAAGTAAACTGGACACTGAAAAAACAGAGTGTAGGAAACGTTGCAGGTAAAGGGCCATTCATAAACTACGTTACTAAATTTTGGATATTATGAATCAAGAATAATTAAAAATATTAGAATGCCAGAATTCAAAAATTATATTAAATTCAATACGAAACGCTGTAAATTCCTAAGATTTTCATTCGAAATATACTATATTTTAAGAATAGGTGAATTTTAAACCTACAAAAATAAAATTTCAATCAAGATGAATAATTTGTCTTTAAAATAAGAATTTTAAATTAAAAAGTTGAATTTTCAACTGATAAAATATGTTTCAAACTAAAAAATAAAATACTTAAACTTTTAATTTAAAAATTGTCTTTACAAGCAGAAAAAATCGAATTTTTAAACTGTTTAATTCAACAAAAAATGACGAATTTAAAAGAAGGTAAATCCTGAGTTAAAAGCTACATTTTCAACAAACAAGATTCATTTACTATCCAGAAATACGAGTTTTATATAGGTTATACGAATTTTCAACCAAATAGTTAAATTTTCAACCAAAAAGAGAAATTTTCTACCAAAAAATCATTATTTTACCAGAAAATTAGAGGCACAGCAAAATTCGTAGAATTTATATCACGAACTGTACAAATTTGGGCAACATGAATTTTAATAGATTTTACAGGAAATCCGGTTGAATCTATTGATTTTCTGTACATTTTACCTAATTTCTAGCAGAGTGGGCTTGGGCAGTATTTCACACAAATTGTATTTAATGTATCTGAAATACAAGTTATTTTCAGACAAAATACATTTGAAATACAATACGGGGGAAATACAATTATCTGCTGTAGTTTAAATACAGCTACAAAATACATTTGAGTATTGTAAGACGAGTTAAATAGAAAATGTCGTTTGTTCAATCATAAGAAATACATTGTTTCGGTACGGTGACTCGTCAAAGACAGTGATTCACAGACAGTGTACAGTGATTCGCATTCTAGCACACGGGTACTCAATGGCGCTAGTGTCGCACAATATTTTAAAATTCAGATAGTACAGAATATATGGAAAAATGTAATCATGATGCAAAATCGGTAACATCGCACTTAAGCTCCGCTATTCAAATACACAAACCAATCATTTTAGCAACTGCTTGAGTTGTTTTGGTGGCCTCACATGGAAGTTAAAATTTTTCTCTTGCTCTGCTAGATCAAAGATCGGAATCCTCGTTTATTTCATAATATTTCACATAACTGATGCATTTGAATCGTGAAATGAGACCACTTTCTCTGAGTTTCAAAATTCATTGTACGTATATTTATAGTATTAGAAAGTATGAAATACTTATCCTAATGACTTTTTTCGATAAAAATAATATTTTCAGAGTTATATATGCTTTGTGATATCCCTTAAAAATTATGATAAGAAATTTGTGGATTTTCTTGAAAAATCCAAAATTAAAATTTGTATTCCACGAAATATAATGAAAAATCAAAAATTCAATTTTTTGGAAAAATTATGCAGGATACGAAAAAATATGAATCAACAAAAATTGTGATACCTAAAAAAATATCTACAAACTCGTTAATAATCACTTCATGATAGGGCGTGCACTTTCTGTTGTATTCGTGAAAAATAACATTAAAAATAAAAAAGAATAAAAATTTTTGGAAAACGACAAAAAGAACGAAAACGAATTGATGGAAAAATTTCTTCACCGAAAATAGAGATACAAATTTGTAATAATTTATTGCATTCTAATAATTTATGATTGAGAAAGTATTAGAATCGCCAAACGACGCAAACTACGAAAAAAAGTCTCAAAGAGAAATTATAGCTTTTGAAAAATCCTACAAAATATCTTTTAATCATTTTGCACTAGGATTCGTAATTTTGTTTTTACTTTTTGCAAGTAATATGCAGAAAATCAAAAATGCCAATATATTACGTCAAAGGTGACGAGATACGTAAGAATCTAAAAGAAAACTTGTAGGATATTTTTCTTTACCCATACAATATAAAATGAAAGCAAAAATCCTATTCTTAGCATAACCACGCGAGAAAGAGAAAAATGTTTCAAGGAAGGATTTTAGTTCTTTTTATTTACTTTAAGGTGATTCAGAAAATATGCGTTTACAAATGTCTGTAAAAATCGAGCGCGCAGCGCAAGTATCACGATGATAATGTGTACCTCAAAGCCTACAGAGCTTTGAGCACGTTAATCTTCACCTATACTTAAGTAGAAAATGCAAAATATGAAGGCGTTTATAAATACTGCGATAAATATCCAGACGCGCAGCGTGAGGTGTATTTATATCCGAGCGCGAAGCGCGAGGTAAGTATTTATCGAGCGCGAAGCGCGAGATTAAACAGATGCGCCCTAGGCGAAGCGGGCAGAATTGTTCAAAAGTAATATCTTATGTATCGCCATCATTTGTAATCAGTGATTTGCCAAATCAATTTCGCGACATTAAGTTTGCTGATCCTTGTCCATATTCCAATGAAAGTATCGACTTGCTGATTAGGCTGGGGCCAAAAACCAACATTGTGCGTCCAGGAAACGCCTGGGGGCGGAAAAGTGGCCCAGTCCAATCCGAAACTCAGCGCACTTTGAAATTTTATAATTGGATAATATCTTCAGTCTGTTCTTTGAGAGTGAAATCTCGAAATTTCACTAAAAAACACTAAAATTTAAGGATTTGCAAAAATGGGCTTAAAATCGATACCGATGACTTCCAAGGGTGACTTTACGATGAAAAGTCATTAGAGGGTACTAAGAGGTCCGTACCGAGTCGCCAAAGTCACCCCATGCCAATCCTTATGAAGGGGGAAATCGCTCAAAATTGCGTATTTTCGAGTAAAACGCTTAAATAATTGTGCGGCCCCTGAGGCATGTCTGTCTACGAGCACACGAGTGTCTGTGCCACCTCTACACTGAAGCTGGACCCCCCGGTCGCTGGTCTCCCCCCCCCCTTTGGTCGAGCGTTGTCGAGACTTGTCAGAACCTGTCAATGGCTCTTTGGCTTGTACGCCACAGAATGTCGAAATTCGCAAAGAGAGACTTTGTGCAGTGCCCTATATTTGGTCCTCCAAAAGATATTGGTCCGAACTTTTTGCCAACGTGGGCTGACGTTTTGCGATGTTGTCAGGAGGTTCAAAAGCAAAAGGGCTGTCATTCAAAAAGACAAGGAGCCTTCGTTCGGAGACATTGCCGACGAAGTCCGTTCCAAACTAATACACGGAAAAGAATATGGAACTGTAATGTACCATTAGGAGTGCAGGAATCATTTGATCCTGTGTTTAGAAACA
>JAAAKG020000019.1:206346-222490 GCA_010014905.2 Druon quercuslanigerum
CCCTACGAATAAGTATCTTTGAGTATATTTTACTTACGGTACTTAATAAGCTGATCCCTCTGTAATTATTGCAGTTGATAGATACCGCAAAAACCCAGATGGATGGTTACTTTTGGTCTTTACTAAAATGTAGGATTGGCCAGGTCTACCTTAAAGAAATTGGAAAAACCCATAAAGTTTTCGGATTGGAAATTATTTCACATATAGAGCCCGGATAGACTCATATACCAGACTTATTCGGTTTCTATTAGGGTCGCATCCACTTTATGTCGGATCCTATTCGACATTTCAAGCAGGGTGTGTTTTAGTTCTACATTTTGTGCATTTAAATTCATAATTAAAATCATTTTCTTCTTAATTTTCAGTAACGTTTAAGAAATACATGCATTTTTGATTTCTTTGAGAATACTATCAACTAATCTGCGGAATCAACATAAACGAAAAAAAAATTACTTTGAGCTTACGGATGACAAATGAAAAAATTCTATAAATAATTTCAGAATGACAAAATTGAATGAAACTTTTCTATAATGAAGTCTTACTAAAAAATAAATATGTCATAACCAATGTAAAACATTTTATGAAAAAATATTAGTTATTTAAAGCGTGATTGACGTTTAAATATTTAACGACATGCCGTTACTTCACTGAATTAAGAAAAAAATAAAATAAAACATTTATTTTGGAAAAAAATGCTTAAAAAAAATTTATTTAAACAAATAAGGATTTAGTCAGAAACGAGTTACTAATATATGAATGCCGTAGATATTTTATAATAAGCTGCAAACGTAAATAAATCTAAAAAACTAGAGCTTTCTACCACTTTTCAAGAAAACGTTACAATTAAACTATGGCATCGGAGAATGGTATATAGAATATTTCCTAAAAAGTGGGGGGGGGGGTCCCAGTCGCTTGGATTTGAATGACGTTCGGGGGCTTCCCCAATGCTCCGATTAAACATAAAAAAGCTACTATTCAATGTGTAAGTGCAAAAAAATTATTTGAAGCAAAATAAATTATTTTAAAAACTGTTAATTAGTGGAAAAAATACTTGAAAACATTTCACTTGAGAAGCAAAAATAATTTATGGCAGGAAAAGGGAAGAAACGTTTGTGTGTCAATTTTAAGCAAAATTGTAAATTGCAGTTTTTTGTGGCATTGTTGGGGCACTACAAGGTGGGGTCAGGGGCATAAAAATTCAAAGTAATTTAGTAGCAATGATTCGTTGTAGTCTCTCCAACAAATTCTTAACATCTCCCGCAAGATAAGTTTTAATCCAGAAACCTGAATCCCATTTTTATGAAAACTAAAATTTCTCCATCTTAATCTTATTTGATTTTCAGGACACTTGTGGCACGTCTTAATATTTTTTACTTAGCTTAAACTTGGAGGACAATTTTTTTTCTTTAACCACACAAGAAAGCATGGGGCCTCCCCTTTATTTGAAGGTCTGTTTTTTAGACCACCCTAATGAGCACGCTCCTTTCCCCTTTTCATTGATTTTCAAAGGACATGAACAATTCGGGGAATTAAATGAGATCGTGAAAAAATGAAACTTTCGGTTCAAAAAACAAAATATGAGATCTAATTATTAAACCAATTTTGTATATAAATGAGAAAGACATGTCCCTCTCATAATACGTTTGCATCACTCGCGAACGAATCCATTTTTTTAGATCGGTTCCGATTTCAATCTAGGAACCGATAGAATACGGTTTTCTTAGAACTGTGTTTTGTCTTACGTCATCCTTGCTTAAAATTTTTTCAGAAGTATTCAAACTTGACTTACATGCAAATACAAGTTTCCGCCAACAAAATAGAAACTTATTATTTAGTTTTATTTATTTATGCGAAGCAAACTGCGTAATGCGGTTTTTATCTGGTTTCGAACGATTCACTCGTTCGTTGCAATGTTCGCGATTGAAACAATGTACAGACATTTCCCTCGCAACTGCACCAATATAATCTTTGCACGTAGATATGAATTATTATCAACTAAACGGGTGAAGCTCAAAACATGAATTTAATAAAAAGCAGACTTTACATTTAACCAAATCGTTTAAATATTCAACCAAACAGATGATATTATGTAATTTTCATCAAAACGAAAAATACGAAATTGCAACTAAATATATACTTTTTCAACAAAATTTTTAAAACTATGAATAAAAAAAGACGAGTCTTCACAAAACCGAATTTATTTTAACAAGAGTTTAACATTCAACTGGATAGTTAAATTTTCAAATAAAAAAACGAATATACTCAACAAAAACGAATTTCTTAACCACGAAGATCCATTTACTACCACAAAAGATGAATTTTTAACAAAACACGTGTATAATCAACGGTATAATTGTATTTTCTACTGAAAGTCATAACTTTTCAAAACCCCAAATTAGCAAATTAAATTTTAGTTAAAAGAATTAATTTTCAATCAAAAATGAAACGAATTTTCAACAAAATAAAAGTCTTCAACAAAAGAAATGAAAATTAGAATAAAATGATGATTAAACTTAAATTAATTATTTAATTAAAAATTAACTAAATTAAAGATGCGACCAAGTAGTTGAATTTTCAACTCAAAAGATAAATTAATTAGGGAAAAAATTTATTTTCTGCAAAATATAAAAGTTTTCAACTAAAAAAGATAAATGGTCAATCGATAGGTATAATGCAGGCATCTCAACGGTCTAAAATTTAGAAAAAACAAAATGTTCTCAACGGTTTCAATTTCACCTCTACCCTATCGGAATTGTCTTAAGTCTGAATTACATAGTTTCAGATAAAAAATTTAAATTTGGAAAGCTCGTATTAAACCAGGGGTCTCCACAATCCACAGAATCGTTAAGCCTTTTGCAAGATCTACAAATTTGTTTTTACCGGGAAACTGAGAGGAAATATATGATCCCTCGAAAAAAATCCCAGTTGGAAAGGCTCGGAGAAAATACTAAAAATAATTAAAATAAGTGATCAAACAAAAATCAAAGGCTCTCAAAATTTAGGAGTCTTTTTCAAATTGAGAATCTGTAAGTAAAATTATTTCATAATAAAATGTCGAAAGTAGAAAAGGTTAAAACTTTAAAAATTGTTTACTTAAAATTCAAAGGAATTGTAATTGCATTAGCGCCTTTGAATAAAAATACTTTTTAATTTTATACTACTTTAATCTACACTGAATGTTTAAAAGTCAAATTTGCTAAAACTGTAGAATTAAAAATAGTTATTGAATTAAAATAAAATTAAAATCAAAAGCGCAAAATTGTCTAAAAGAAAGAAATTAAATTTTCTTCATTTTTACCAGTAAAAATTTAAATCTTTTAAATAATTAACCTTTAAAATTGAACTATTCGAAAAAGAAATTTAAAAATAAAAAGTAAGTTTTAATAAAAAAATTTTTGAAAAACGCTATCGCAACTGAAGGGAAACAATGGTTTGCATTGTTATAAAAAGATTGTAAAAATTTTACTTCATTTATTTTTGTATATCTGTCAGATATAATAATTTAATCAAGTATTGAAGTCCATTTAACATTTTTTTCATATTATAATATTAAAGAATTTATCATTATGGATTTTAAAATTGGTTATGTTTTTAATATTTTACATTACTTTATTGTGATATAATTTTTTATGTATTTATACAAATCATATAATTTAGATATACTTCAGATAAATTTAAGTCTAAGTTTTAAAATAACATTTTTAATTATTTATAAACAAAAAAATTTTATGGAATTGAAATTGTGAGTATAAAAGATTAAACTTGCATTGAATATTTTATTTTACAATATTAAAGTAACGAAAACTAACCATTTATTGTTGCATTTCATAATTCTCAATTGTAGCGCGAACTTTCGAATAGAAATAAGGGTCTCGAGTTTAGGGTTCCCAGCAGTAGACTGTACGACGCTTCTCGTTTTCGGCGCTGTCGGGGATAATCATTTTATTGTAATTTTCATTTCTTTTGTTGATGATTTTTAGTTTGATGAAAATTCGTTTCATTTTTGATTGAAAATTAATGATTTTAAGTCAAATTTAACTTGCTAATTAGGGGGTTTGAAAAGTTATATCTTTCAGTAGAAAATACAATTATAATGTTGAAAATGCACGTGTTTTGTTGAAAATTCGTCTTTTGTGGTAGTAAATGGATCTTCTTGGTTAAGAAATTCTTTTTTGTTGAATATATTACTCTATTTAAATAAAAATGCAACTATTCTGGTAAATGTTGAACTCTTGTTAAAATAAATTCCGTTTTGTGAAGTTTCGTTTTTTTGGCTTGAAAATATATAAAATTTTTAATTACTTAAAATTAAAACTATTAATTGGAAAATTTAACTACTTGGTAGAAAATTAACTTTTTTTTTAAATTTTATAAATTTAAGTTCAAAATTCAAACATTTTTAAGATAATTCGCCTTTTTGGATTTATAGTTTTAACAATTTCGTTGAAAAAGTATGTATTTTGTTCCTAATTCGTATTTTTTGTTTTGGTGAAAATTAATCTTCTTTAAAAAAATTTATCTATTCCATTTTTGGTTGAAAATTTGGCTTTTTTAGTATAGAAACTTCCCCTATTTGAAAGTTTGTCTTTTTTTGTAATAAACAAATCGTCTTGGTTAAAATATCAACGTTTTGGTTGAATATTCAGCTATTTGGTTGAATGTAAGACTGTTTTTTTTTAATTCATGTTTTCAGCTTCACCCGTTTAGTTGATAATGATTAATCTGTTTGTTTACACATGTAACTATCTTTTTTTAAACAAACTAGTGAATCAACCCTGAGTAACAGTACATTCATCGCAAAGAAAGCAGTTCTATTTGAAACAAATATTCAAGAAAAAAGAGAGAGAAATGATCAATGTCTATGATTTCAGAGTTTTCGATTGAAAATTCTGGAAAAGTAATTGCTGAAGAAAAGGCTGCGAATTGCATGCCCTCAATTGTAACCTTGAAAATTAAAATAACTTGCAAATCCACACTTTTCCGATTAAAGAATACGCAGCATCTTTCTCTGAGTATTTTTTGTCGTAAAATCTGAGAAGAGATATCCCTTCTCAGATTTTACGCCAAAAAATACTCAACAGAAATTGAACGGATGAACCGATTTTCTTCTATCTTTTTTAATCTTCTCGTTGTTATCTAATGCACCTAATGCAGAATATTGAAATTAAATTCCTTAATCTTTAAACAATTTTTTCCTCTTAACCGGCTCTTATCTCTAACCCTACATTCCGTTTGCCATGGGTATTCATGGTGGCGGTTTACTACTTCCCAGGCGCATAAAATGCATAGCATTTTCAATCAATTAAGAATTTAACTCTTATTTTGGGAACCTTGAGAAGTGTATCATAGGCTGAAAACATTCAGACATACAGGCAGACCCCGACAAAATTGTATGATTTTCGAACCGAAGATTGAAAATTTGAACGATTACATTAAACTTTCATGAATGAGAAGGTAAAACAAGAAAATATGCAAAAAAATTAAAAACAAGAAGAAGTATACTCCGCATCATCCATTTTTAAAGTAAATTAACTTTGCCATTTCGAGTCACTCACCTTCGCGCTTTTTATGACGAACAACGCTTTTGTCAATCAAAACATAAACAGGAGTCGCAATTTGGATATAAATATGGCTAATAATAGTAATAAATCGGGAAGGTGAGTGACTCGAAATGGGCAAGTCCAGAGTGACAAGAATGAAACGAGATGTACGGTGAAATCTATTCATGCTTTAATTTGTCTGGTTGGAGTTTTCCAGGACCATTTACTTTAAAAATGGATCATGGACTTTCAAAAAAAAAACCTACCGCAAATAATTATCCTACAACTTTAGCATCATTTAAGCGCATGTAAGAGTTTTGGTTCTTTTTTGTTAGTTTTCCTATGTGGGGCGAACGATTTTTCCTCACCTTCAGCATTTTTCCAATTGGAAGGTTTTTAAGGGGGAGGGGTTAGAAGTTTATAAAATGTTTATTAAAAATTATCAATTGACGTTCAACTTATTCCATATTGAAGTCGACATGATTTTACGTTCATTTCTTCCTCAAAAATTTAGATCCAAAGTATATAAATATAGTGAATAAAGAAGTTATAACTTTTAGTAACTGATTTTATTGCAACAGCAACTAAAACAATGTTATTCAATTACCACTATTAGAATTAATTTTTAATGGGTTTTTGCCTAGATTCTAATCTCATTTATAGTTAAATGAAAATTTTGTTGATTTCAATTTAAAAAATAAACATGCAAATTGTACTAGCAATTTTGGCTGAGAATTGATTTTTCAATTAGAAATCCTTTTGACCCACTGTGTGGTGGCACAGGTTGAGAAGAAATGAAAAGTTATTTCAGTGTGTTATCGAATTCATTAAGATCTCTTTGGAATAGGAGTACGAACTTAAAGATAAATTCATTGGTTTTGGATTGATTCAAGTTAAAAGTGGTGATACATTCGGATTAGGCGCACGGTTGGACATAGGCAGTGATCAAAAAGTTGTTTCGGATTCAATCCGATTCGAAAAGATTCAGAAATATGTGTGAATTGAACTTTATGCTGACGCACGTATTAATAATTAAAAAATTACTTCAGATTGGTTGGGAATGGTATAGAATTAATTCCTATTCGAAACTTTCATCAAGGTGTGTAGTAATTCCACGAAATTATTTTTTCCACTGAATAGGTAAAAGAAAACTGCAAGCTCAAACATTAACATCCTCAACAAATGTATGAACTTACTTAAAAACGGTACACGAAATTCGAACACCCACGTAACCCTCGAAGTAACCCTCTTGGAGAAACATTCCGGCCATTACACGCGACGGGATATTTGCACGATTATGAGCGCTAGAATGACAGGAAGGTGGACATAAGTCATCGAAGTAGGAGGTGTTGTAAAGGGTGGAACGACATGGCCGGGAGGCGAGATGGCAGAACGAGGGGTGGTCGTGGGAGCTGCCGCGTGCGGCTCGTGCTATCATCGCATTATTAGCATGAAGGCGATTCGATTCTAGGATCATCGATATGGCATTGAGCGGATCGCAGCAGCACCAGAAAAGGGGACTGCAAATAGAGACGTAACTATAAAACACCCACAGGGGAATATCCCATCCCTTCCTGAATTTGCTCGTGAAATATAACGATTTTTTGCGGTCTGCATGTTTACCGATCTGTACGAATATATTAGAGAGGAGTGTGCAGAGAGGACAAATTCTCGATCCAAGAATAAAAAATGAATTGAAAGAAAGCGAAAGATTTTTAATATTTAATTCTCCATAATTCATACCAAAACGGTTTCAACACCGCAACAGACGAATGTCGAGCCCTCTCACTGCCAACGAGTTTTAATGTACCAATGCGAGCACAGAAAATTTCACTAATTTGGTTTTATTCTGAACTGAAACTGGTTAAACTGAAGACGTATTCGTTAATTTATCTCTTTAAGTAGCATTAGTGTTGAAAAATTAATAATTTTTCATTTGCTTGAAAACTTTTCTTCGTGAACAATCAACTCATGCTCATTATCGCCTCTAAATTTCATCGCGTTTGCATTTATCACCCTTAGAGCAGCGCAGACCACACTTGAACGACTTTATCGACCTGAACTATGCGACGACGTGCTCGGCCACTGGGTTCTACTCAAGCGGGTAATGAGACAAGCTTCATAGAGTATAGACGACGGCAAACCCGGCTACTTCCTTTTCTCGATCGCTGCTATCGAACACTTTTACCAGATCAGCCGTGTAACTGGCCCCGTTCTAGGAATCCTTTCTTTCACAAAGGGGAAAAGAGGAAGGTTTGTTTTAAAGTAGAGACTATTTGTTCATTTAAATTATTAACTAACTTAAATAATAGTGAAAATCGACAAGTAAGGAATATTTCACATTTTTGCCCATTTTGGGATTACAGTCCCTTTAAAAGTCAAACAATGGAGCGCACAGGATCATCGCGATTTTTTTCCTATTTTCAATTCAGAGATGCTTTCATATCACTCGACAAACTACCATCCGTCAAACAAAACGAACAGCGTACCAATGTTCTATTTCCAAATCGAAAAAATGCAATCCCGGAAAAATCTGGAACACCACAATACTGAACCAGTGTTTGTAGGCGCTACAGACATTTTAATCCTATTTGAGGGCAATATCGATCAGTGTTGGAGAACATCAAAATCGTGTCAACACTGAGTCTACAATTTCCCATCAAGTGAGTACAAGCTATTGTACAGTTTAACAAGCATCAAGTGTTAATTGGATCTTGGTTAGAACACTATTTTATGTAAGCCTTTGTAAACGATTAGCATACATTTTTAAGTTCAAAATCACAATGAAAAAATATAACCTCTCTAAGACATTTTTCACATTTTAAGAAGACGATTCAAAGACCTCTCACCTAAAAGGTTTGAAAGCATTGGAGCGCAATATCTCTAGGGCCAAATCGTCCAATCTCATATATCCGAGAGGGAGATGATTCTGAAGGATAGGTTCAGCTGGAAAGTGAGGGAGGAAGGGTCAGTAATATGGCCACTTCGCTTGTCCATCCGTTCGATTCCGCTATATGTGTGCCGAATCTCAGTGGTCTTCCGGTTCGGGATCTTCGATCCAAACATCCGAGGGTGTTAGAGATCCGAAACATCCGAGCGGGATCTAAGCATCTACAGCCTTGCTGGGCACGCAAACGTAACTACGTTGCGACAGCAAAATAACAGCCAAAGGCCTATCCAGGCACATTGGCTGTTCTGCCTGGATGATGTGGATGGCTGGCTATCGAGCGACGCCGATGCAATTCCAATTCCTAGCTGTCAGCGGCAGAGCTGCGGGAGACGCGTCCATTCGTGATCAGCCTCCCGTGAAATCCTGTGCCTCCCCGATTCACCCCGAAACGTAACCCACCACCTCACGATCCCCCCTTCAACGCCGATTTGCTCTCCTGGATACCTCCCCCTCCTCCCGCACACATAACTCCCAGATAACCTCCTCGTTCTCGACACCGGGAACACCCGAATGTCGAACCCTCTCACTGCCAGCTTGTGTTAACGCGTTGATGCGTGCCTTGGCGAATTCCTTAAAATCCATGTGTGCAACTCTAGAAAGCTTGTATAATTTCTACACTAATCGATCTAAGAGACGATGACGAATCTTCGTGAAAACTTTCCATGCGCTTCTCATTTTCAAACGATTCTGTGATTAAAAGTTTACCACAGGAGAACAAAGCAATTTATTTTAACGAAGTTTCTGTTTAAGAATTTCTGATGTATTTATAATATTAGGTCATACATTCGTGAGAATAGAAAATATCTATCGCAAAACAACGCACAGTAATTTAATCTGGAAAATTTGAAAATGACCCAGATATGAAGAACGGGTGCTTTATGTAAAGTTCTATCTTGCATGAAAGCTGTACATAGTAACGACGCGTGTCTATTTTATACCGCAATGCCGCATTACACTATTCACAGTGGCTTTCTTTTGAGTATAATACTCGCTCGTATTTGATGGAAAAAGCGAAGAATCTGAGACAGATACGAGGAGATGGGAAAAAGAAAGAAAAGGAGGAAGAAAGACAGATACACGAAGAGTAGATGCCCCTAACGCACGACACAATCCGGCGGTTTCGTCTGCTTCGATGGATTTTAAAAGATCTCCCTGAGATTATTACTTTTTCCCTTTTCTTTCGTTTTTATTCTTCTATTATTATTTCAGAGGAACGCCGGATGGCGTTGGCTAGTATATACCACAGATCTACGTGTGCAGTTCTACGTGTGGGCAAATACACGTGCGAAAGAGCTGCGCACGTACATAGCCCGAGGTTAGGTTGTGTGGATGCGTGGAATCCATAGACGACTTTGGGTAGGCTCGTTGGTTTCCCGCCGCGTCTATCGGTGCGCATTGAAGCTCACCGTCACGGAAGTAACGTTGGGACAACGGCAGAAGGCTTCAACTAGCAACGAGGAAAAGACCGAGGGCTGCACCAGATGCTGCCGTACCCGTTACTCCTACCGATTCTGAAATACCATCTTTTCGAGGTTCTCAGTACCCCTAACGAAAGATAAGATTCCGCCAAATCACGTCAGGACAGTTTCACGTGGCGCAGGTAGTCGAATATAATGAGGCACGTGCCTTTTTCATTTTCAGGAGGGAGTAAATTTATCAGTTTTTTAAAGCCAATTCAGGACTTCGATCGATAGCCTAAGCGTAATAATAATCAAGCAAGAGTACAGGTGTGGGCTTTCAGATTGAAACCAACTTAATATGTTTTGCACAAAATTCTACAAAATAAACAAAAATAATTCTATCTTTTAAAAGCACCTTTCTTTACACTGTAAACCCCAACATATATCCTTCTTATGTGTAGGTCCTGATTAAATGAGAAATCGATTCTTCGGTGCCGTTTGATCCGTTACATATTTGAAATCCGATCCTTATAAAAAGAATCCTCTCCTCAGGTAGATTTCTGGGATGAGACGACACCGCTGGCAGCATCTAGAGTCCCAAGTGATCGGTGATTTCTCAACCACAATAATGAGGGCTTGCACCACAAAAGCAAAAGCCGAGCTCGATTATTAACTCCTCCTGATTTCACACAAAGGTGGGCTAAGCACGAGTTCCTCCCATTGCCCACAGTTCATCTCACTTGAGGTGCTGGTAAGCACAGGTGTGGGTATCGCAAAGTTAAATCCCCCGCTGCCGATCGTATGATCTGAGAATAATCGACTCAGCAAGCTGATTCTGATATCCCATACCATTTTCGATACTCTTAACATTCATAGCATGCAATACAATTTGAAGGCATAATTTCAAGATATCAAAATATAGCTTACCTTTTCAACTCAGGCATTTAATGTGAAAAACTCTCTTTATATTTGTAAACATTTTGATCTGGTTACAGTGATCAAAATTTCCTTTGAATGGTGTGTCCCTGAATGACCCGGAGGGTTCGTTTCATTTTATTCGATCAGGTTGTACTTGTTCGCTGACCTTTGTGGCAATACGGCACCATCTAGACATGCTCGAATGAACAAGTAAGCAAAGAAAGGTCCACGACTATTGCACCGGAAATGAACACGTATCGCTTACTTGTACGCTCGGAAGAGGGCATTGTGGAGTAATCAGGTGTAACTCGTAGGTATATAAGCAGAGATAGTTATAAGGTAAGGCGGTAACACGCAACGATTATGTAACGAAGCTGAGCTCCGAAAAGCTGCAGTTTATACATATACAACCTGGCAGTGGCCTAGTCTCTGGCTTGAGTAGATTTTCATTAGGTCTCTCTGGTTTCTCATCCATTGTGGATCGCGAACCGTTACTTACCTATAGTAAAAGCATTGTTGCCAGTGGTTGATCCTCCGAGTCCAACTTGGAAGCCATGAACGGCGAACATGCGGGGTTTTTTCCGCCCTCGCGCCTTCCATTAGCTTTATGATTTGCTAAGTCAGCCGTTCCGCGGTTACTTTTGGAATGTTCCAGAAATGTTCCAAAGAGAACTTATTCTTATTGTTTTTATAATCAATAAATATTAAGTAAACCATAAGAAATAGGTCAAAATGGATGTCAATTTATAATATGTATATCATATTTAGTGTAGTTTAGGCGGCACTTAGCACGCAAAAATGACATCCGTTTTTACCTATCTCTTAATTCCTGGAACGTCCCAAAGGGCGGACATTTTACACATCCTAGAACGTTCCGCGGGCACCTTCGGAACGTCCCAGGCACATTTCGTGCTATCAGGGATTCAATGTAAATAAGTGTGATTCCGATGAAATTCGATATTTTTTCATTTCAATTAAACTCATTGTTTTATTTAAGTTTTTCAACTTTAAAAAAAAAGCGGATTCAGAAGAAATCATTTTAAATGATGTTGAATCTGTCAGCGAATTCAATTGGAATGAAAAGTTGATTCAGAATAACGTGGATTCGTTTGGTTGACACGTTCGGTTTACACGTTCGGTTGACAACAGAACTGTTTGAAATTAATGTAATTTTGCTCACGGTTACAATTTCAATGAAAAGATAATCCATAAGGATGTGGAATCACGTGCGTGTCGGATTTATTTAGATTCATTTGACTTCTGTGGTGATCAAAAAGTGTACAATTTCAAACTAAAGAATATTCAAACCCCCCGAATGGATATTTCACCTTTTTAAAAGTTTTATATCATGCCAATGCCTAATTATAAATCCTACAGAATTAAATCTGTTCAAAATAATTATTACAAGGTTTTATTTTAGACCGTTTCTATTAATCACGAAATTTCAGGAAAAGTAGCCATTTCAACAATCTGTGATATTTATCACGAAATTTCACCTAGCTATTAATGCGGAAAATGTTATTCCATATAAATATTGTATTTCTATAAATTTATATTAAAAGTTAAAACCTTACATATTCTAGTTTTTAATAATTTAAGTAAAATACCCAGGTGGAAATAAACCACTGGCGCAGTACGGGTCCAGTACAGATTGCCGGAGTCCCAGTACTGGGCTTCTTTGCTGGAAAAGTACTAGGCCAGTACTGGCTGGTAACTGTCCGGTACTAGCGCGGTACTGCTCACCAATGCTGGTTCTGCACTGGCAAACCGTTGGCGTACATAATGCCGCCGTTAATTTTAAACATGTTAAAAAATCATTTAGTTGTTTTTAAGACCATCCATTCATCATCATACGACATCATATGGGTTCTAAACAATTTTTTCAAAAGTTTTATGTTGAACGATTTTTTTTCTCATAATTTTTTTTCTCGTAACTGTTGTTCATACAATTTTTTTCATAAAAAAATTGTTAATCACTTACTTTGACTAATTTTTCTTTGTGTAATATTTTGTTTTTCTCGCATTTTAAGTCATTTTCCAACTGTTGATAATGAAATAAATGTAATTTTTAATGAGCATTTAAAATTTGTATCGGTGGAACTTACATACTTTATCGCGTCCACGACCATTTTTTAAGGATCCGAATTTTCAAGGAAGAATTTTCGAAGAATTTTCAAGGATCCGAGCTATTCATTATGTCATTTCGTGATTAATAGATACTGCCTTTGTTTTAAATGTCTCAAATTCAGAAGTCTTTAAAACCTTTTTTGCTTTTTAAACACACAGTTTTTTTCATGAAAGAAACATAATAGCATGTTTTTTCGATTCCAGCTGAAGAAATTGAGCTGCTTGGTGCAAAAACGGTGTTTTGTACCTAACTTTATGAAGAACTTTTCATAAAAGTGGATATTTAACTCTATAAAAAAAACATGTTTTTTTCTTTTCAAAAAACTCTTATAATTGAACAAAAATTTATCTTTCAATTTCTTAGTTTTTATTACTTATCACTAGAAAAAGTCGCGTGAATGCAACAAATATGCCAGAATTTTTGACCCAATAGGAAGATCTTTCTAAATTATCAAAAATTTGAATTATGAAATTCAATGAACAATCAGATGATTTTAACCATTTTTGAAATTTTTTTGGATATCAGCACACACGTTTTTTTCCTTAGTCGATTTTGAAATCGAAAGTAACATTTTTGCACACCATCCACTGTACATAATACTTCACAAATTGGCAATCCTTCGCGGTAAAAATGTTTAAAAGCAGAAAGGGTGTAGGAAATGTTATCGCAGATTAGTTTTCAAGTAATTTTGGAAGTAGCCAAAGTGCAGTTGTTTGACGATATCTTCATCGACCTCTATGTAAGGTGAATTCATCAATGATACCATAAAGTGGTGGTATTCGATCTCGACGACAATTCTAGAGTATAACGCGGAAATAGCAGAGAGGGCTTGGTGAACGATGAGGCGACTCTTAGCAAAACTCGTGGATAGCGTGGGCGGAGTAGAAGAAGGGGGAGGTTAGCCATACGTGGTTATTCGTCCCGGGGTACCTACAATACATCATTTTCGGCTGGGATGATCTTACGCTAGATTTACCATTTGTACAGTTTATGGGCGTCGGTCTGGGCCATAAACTTGGTTGGCAATGACGGCGACCCGACCGGGTTAGGTACAAGCTCGATTCTGGAATCCAGGGGAAGCGAAAAACTAGGGGGTGGACAGTACATCGAACAGTACATCGTTTTAAATTTCTAAAAATAAACTTCCTCTTTCTTAAAAACTTCAACATACACTAACTAAAACAAAAATCTGGGACAGTGGGACACACAAAATCTTAAACTCCGCGAATTATATCAAAATTATATTACTTTTTCGGACTGAAAATCCGTGAGGAAACACTGTAGGGTAAAGTAAGTGAGCTATGGTCGTGGGGGCTAAGGCATGAGCTTTAGACCAACTCCGTCTGCTTGCGGGTTCGATTCCCGCCTCGCTCTCTGGGAAGACTTAGCAGCCCACGCGTTGAACACTATCGCCAAGCAAGGGAGTGTTCACCTTCGAAGAGTCGTGGCGCCGGTACCTCTAGAGAAAAAGGTTTTCTAAGTATGTAAAGCTGGCGTTCTTGATAGTTCGGAATTCAGCTTAAGCTACCCCCCCCCCCCCCCCAACCCGCGACTAAGTGTGTCGTGAGGTAAAGTGGGGAACACGAAAACTTTTGCATTTCATGACTTTCAATTGCTTTCTTTAAATTAAAAGTCGGTATTTCGTTGTACTCCACGTGTACCGCTTAGCCCCGCGTTACTGCATTTTTCTGATAAAACACTTTTTATATCATTATAGAATGCTTAACTAAGCTCATAACCACCTTTTACGATTTGTCTTTGGTACACTTCTATTTACTACTCGCTTATAGTACTTGCAAGATTAAAAGTCTGATGCAATTTGTTTAGGTTTCTAGAGTCATGGGAGCATGTCCTCTGAAATACCAGAATCCTGGAAAGCAAGTGCGCCACAGCGAATATATAAATATATATATATATATATATATATAAATCGTTGAAATAAAAATGCATTCAAATCTGTGCCCAAAATTTAGCAGACTGGTCTTTGATTTCGTAAAGCGTCGATCCCCCTTCGACCTCCTGCGGCGAAGCGCGTTACGTGTGGTACCACGTGCAGCAGTGGAACTGTAGGTATCGTTACCAGCGAGCAACTAAGGGCGGCAATGGAAATTAAATGCACAGTCGGCCGTTACCAGTTGATTGATTCGTATGCTACGATCTGCTCGGCATTGCGAGGAAGTGGGCTAAACTGCAGGATTTATTTCCTCCCGTAATTGCGTCGCTTCCAACCGCCCCTGGCGCTCATTCTAGATTAGTTTCCGCATCGCACAAATGAAAGTTACTAATTGTCAGTTGCTTATGGAATACATTCTATTCTGATTTCTATTTATCGGCTAATTCATGACCTTGCAAAGTTTCATTGACTTTGATACTTATCCGTAATTGCAGGTTCCAGAATGAATTTGAAGCTTTATGTTATTTTTAGAGAAGTTAACTTTCAATTGAAGTTGCAAGGCAATTACAGATTTGATAACATCTAGTAAGTATAACACTGGTAAAAGAAAGTCACCTATGTGTCTGTGGAATAAAACAGATCATTTCTAAAATGTTCTTATGCTGAATTCGAAGTTGGCCTCGACTTGTTTCCACCAATTATTCTTTAAAATATATTGGCAGCCTAGTATTTTATTAATTTGGTTTCCATTGTGCTATCAAATGATATAGATCGTTCTTTTAAGCACGTAAAACGTGATTTCGATGTGTTTTTCAACTCTTAATCTAATGACCATCCCAATTTTTCAGTAGTCCTATTGGTTCATTAGATAAGAGATGGAGGAATTAGATGGAGGGCCAGACTAGTTCTGTAACGCTGTTTTAGACAGGCTCTATCTAGAACTTCTAATAAGGTCCTAACGGTGGATCAATTTTAACACAAACTAATTTCTGATCAAGAATTTTAGAGGTTATATGAAAGATACTATGCCAAATGATTATTTCCATTATTTTTCACTGGCTTTCATATGCATAGTATACAACTAACTATCTTATTTGTATTTTACATATCAAAAACAATTTTATCTTTGTTTTAAACAAAAAAGTTATTGTAGGAGGTGAAATATCCATGATTAATTTTTTTGCTTATATTCACACACACTCCATGCAGTATGTATAATAAATAGATATTTAAAAAAACTACACGGAGAAAAATGTCTAGTTAGGTTTACAAGAATTCTGGTTAGCCCTACTAGACAGTCTAGTAAAATATGAA
>JAAAKG020000019.1:222590-238856 GCA_010014905.2 Druon quercuslanigerum
CTTTAGCACCGAATATTCTTACGACCTGTCCGGCAGCTCAAAGAATATAAGTGAAAAATTGAATTCCGATTGGTCAAAAACACCTCCCTCCGCCTGCCGCACTTCTCCGTATGCCCCCCTCCATACTTTTACGATCTAATTGGGAACCCAAAGAATATATGTGTCTTTAAGCGTGTATTCTAACCGACTTCCGTTTTCGTTTTCTTTTTCTTTAATTTCTCTTATGTCTCTATTTTTTCAGTTTTTCACATGCATTCATGCTTCTTACACATTCTGCACTTTTTGTTCTCTTCTTTAGGGCCGACTTTCTGCGAAATGTATGGTGAAACTCAGACAAGTGATATTTTTCGGTAGTTCTACCATACTTTTGTTAATGTTTGCAGGAGGAATAAATACAATTAGTTTTAGCATTGTTTAAGGAAAAATCAATGACAAAATAGTATACGAATTTGAAAATAAATGAGAATAAGGAAATTTAAATGACAGGAAATTTTAAAAAAATTAATAAAATAAGTTGTATGACTTTTAATTTTGTTAGTTTTGTTTATTATGCTATTATTATAAACATTATTAAGTATTTTTAACAAATTCTGCGAGGTTCGGATATTAGTAAATGAAATTAATAGAAATTAAATTAATTTTTGAAGTTTTGTTTAGAAAATAAGTAATTAATTCCGCATTAATATGTCTAGAAAGTATTTTTTTGTATTAAAAAAACAAACAAAACCCCTAAAATCTTATAGCAAAATGAATAAAATTAACAAAACTTACATTTTTACCAATTAAAAAAAAAAATTCTTTAATTTCGCGCGTTTTTAAATATCTTCAATCTTGTATATTTGTAAATCTTTAAACTATTTTGTCATTTATTTTACCTTGTTAGATGTTAAGCCGATTTAACTTAATTCTTCCGAATAAAAACGAAGAAAAACACAGTAGAACTGTTAAAAATATCACTTTTCTCCGTTTCACAATGCATTTGGTAGCAAGTCGGGTCTATCGGTAAATAGCTCTGTTCTGGCATACTATTTTTTTTCGGTCAAGAGTCATCCCAATTGTAGCGTCTGGTGGAGCGGGGCTGAGTTTAAGTAATTACTTGTGACATATTTCACTTTCGATTAGCGAAAAGTGAGACACTAAGTATTGGTAAAAATTAATAAATCGAATAGTCGAGATAATTCCTAATTCAATAGTGGAAAACTAATTCCTTGGTAAAAAAAATAATACAGAAATGTATATAATATTTTTAAAAAGTTAGAAATACGGAAAACGTAATAATAATAATAATAAATAATAAGGCCATATTAAGAAATTGTCAAGATGTCCTATCTTAAAAAAAATAACCAATATGGTTTCAATATGGATCAATATAGTAGGACGTAATTTTTTCCAATTTTGAGCGTCTAATTCAGAAAATGGTCAATTTTAAAATATTAAAAGGTAGTCAAAGTCGCTGGCTAGTAGCTACAAACACTTATCTTGGCTTATCTTTATTGTCAATTTTTGTTCCCGCTTTATTCGAATTGCGTATATCGCAGTAATGGTTAGAACTGTCGACTGATAATTTTTAATGTCGTTTAAAATATTATTATATTTGAACGTACAATTATTATGTGATGATTTATTAATAAGCTAGATGCATTCCAGAACCATCTAAATTATTGTAAAATATTTTTTTAATTAACTCCGGCATTTTAGATTGCCAGTGTTTTATTAATACTGGCTCAGTACTAGCCATGAGTACTTCACAAGTTCTGCTTATATGAGAAAGATATCATATCAACTTTATTCGGGATTAACCATTTTTGAGACCGAAAGAATGTATTTGGTACAAATGTAATTTTTCAATTTTTCCGATAAACGATGAAATACCTTTTGCTCTTTTACTATATATCGTAAAAGAGCAAGAGGTATTTTTCATAGAACTTTTTTTATATCTGAAAACTTATATATCAACATTTTTTCTTGCGTGAAATTGTTTGTGAGAAAAAGTAAAAAATTGAAGATGGAAAATCATAAAAGCTCATTTTGAGAAAATCAAAGCTAAAGTTTAGATGAGCATAAAAACACATTTACAATTGGAAGTTCGATAGGTTTCTACTTAAACCAAGCAATAATATCACAAACATTAAAAAATGGTAGCAGTGATATTAATATAGCATATAATAATTATAACAGTGTTTCTATTATTGCTGTTCAAAAGGTACCTTTAACCAATGTTGAACCTTTAGTATGGAAAGCATGCAAAAGTTGCCCCCGCAAGTATCAAGTTCATATTACCACTATAGATGGGCTTCCGTGTGGCATAAGATTCCTTCAAAGGATAACCTAATATTTTTATTTTTGAGGAGTTATAGAGGTGGAAAATAAAGTAAGGAAAGCCATTTTTCACGAAAACTACTGAACATGGCTTTAAAAAACCAAATCTGACGCAGTGTGTCTTGCATGCATTGCGTATAGCGCATAACACTGCCTCAAGGTCTGGAACATCACAGATCGATATCATTTGTATCTACTGATTTTCATGTCACATTAAATATTTTAATCAGAATAAGCTGCAGTTGGCTTATAAAAATTAGTTTCTGGAGTCTGTCACGAGAAGGTTGTATTACGTTTTTGAACTCCATTTATGTTGCTTAATTTCGGTGAGCCCCATTGCCTCTAAACATTAAGAGTTGCTTATTACTTAATTCATTATCACTGCCACTTTTAATCACTGCAATATAGTTACTATTCTTGAACACATCACTGAATAATTCTGCAGATTTAAAAATTATGGAAAAATACCTAGCTTATGATCAAACATAAACAACAACCGACAGTGCGTTGACCATTAGCACACTCACATGTGTACTGTGTTCAGCCAAAAATTCCAAAAGAATTGGGCTTGTACATTAAAAAGCATCTATAAGATGTGCAAGAAATATGACGAGATAGAGCTTTTAATTTGAGTAGATTTAAGTTGACTTTTACATATTCAATTTCCGAAAAATCTAAAATGGCGTCTGATGTAACACTTTTAAAAGGGATTTTCCGACGAAGTGATCATTTTTCTTCTACCTCAGTAGCCAAGGTATTCTGCACATATATTTGACCATGCATTCTTTGCAAAATATCATCAAAAGTGTCTATATTAGATTGAAGCCTTTTTCCAAAAGTGTTATTGAAGAACAACGCGATTCTGACATATGATATAATTTTTGGTATCAGTTTGTTATCAATTTTGTGAAGTAAAAGGTGATATTGTTTTTTAGTACACCGTGTACAGATTCCACTGCCCAACGAAATTTTGTATCAAAACGAGATTCGTTAGATTCTTCCGTGGATAGTTGTTTCCTTCTTCCTTTCAAAGCAGGCATCAAAATTTTAAATTTTTCTTCTTCCTACTTTTCTTTTGTATCTTGAAAACTCCGATGAAGAAAAAAAATATATCCTTCTTTCAAGAATTTACGTAAACCGTCATTTGTGCAAATAGTGCAAAGATTTGCAAAGAGGAACTTTTTTCTGAATAGAGTGACATTTCCTCTGATATTCATTATTAGTGCTCTTTTGATGTCTAGCGTACGTTCCATCACAAATTAAAAATAATTGATCGTCGTTGTTGAACAATTTTTTATACCATATCAGTTCTATGATGTTGAATAGGATTATCTCTGCTAAGAGAACCTAAACCGAAGCGATGTGGCAAAATGTCATTTTGAAAAGATTTCATTAAACTGGCAAAATAATTAGATTCACGACGTTCATTTTCTAACTATAAAGTAGAACAAAGCATTTTATTAGAGTTCCCAGTACGTAATTTGAACAATAAGACTACGAGTGCTTGAGTCACCGAACGGGATTAGCGGTTTCGCAGCGAGATCAGCATCCCAATGAGAACACAAGTCCTTAAGTTGTCCTATGTACGTATTTTCACTGACGTCTTCAGGATGTTCTGAGGTGCCCACTGGGATGTCTTTAAGAGAGTTGAGTTGTTCCCAATTTCATCCTGTAAATACTTTTAATTCTTTCTCGTAAAAAGTTTATTCACGTACCTTATGAAATAAACTTGGATTACACTTACAGAAAGGGTTTCCAATATTTGGACAACTCTAATGCAGTCAAACTTAATTCATACATCAAACATAATTTATACATTCATAATTCATGCATCATACTTCATTTGTCGTATTATTGTATATGTATATGTGTCATTCTTTGTCAAATAGAACACCCCCCTTCCAAAATTTGAAGTAACGTAGAGATTTTGTTAAGGGCTCATTTTAAAGATATACTTATTTAGTTTTTATTAATGACTGGCCTCTTGAAAAAATGCAAAATGGCGGCTCCAATACGGCGCCTATAATATGCAAACATTCTAAAATCTGTTAAAAACAATCGTAAAAATACGTAGCACCACAGAAATTTGCGCTTTATTGTTAATTTTTTGTATTAAAAATGGCGAATCCAATATGGCGGCCACCATTACAACCGACTTGTCAGTGCGGTTATGAGTTTTTATGATGTCCCTGAATACAAATGTAGCATTTGAATTTTTAAATCCAAGATGTCGGATACAATATGGCCGTCCAAAATTGAAATATTACTCAATTTTGCTGAAAACTCTGACAAGGATACCAAAGGGGACAGAATTTATATCAACTTGAGATTCATTTTCATATGAAATATGTATGCCGGAAAGGGTTAGCACATTCCGATTAGCAATGTCTTTGGCTGCTCCTACTGCTATGACTGGTCGAAGTTTATCAGATTCCACAATTGCAAAAGTTAGAGTTTTATAATGATGATGGCATTAGTAAAACAATGAGTGGCAAGAAGGAAGTTTGTTCAGTTAAAATAAGTTTCAGTGCCTTTGCAAACTTACGACTAAAATACTGAGCTTTAGCTGACACAAGAGAAACGCACTCCGTATGCGTACGTACAATTCATCAGAATTGCAAATTGATGCTAGATGCTATTAATATTAAGAATTTGACAAAAGGCACGAACATTCAGATGGATGATTATCATGACTGTTTAAAGTTACATGTTTGCAAGAATCCTGCGCTAGAGTGTTACTTCGAGCAACGTTGTAAGTGCTCCGATATATCGAACTTCTCTAGCGAATTATTGGATATTTTAACAAATGCTTCTATCGATGAACTGCAGTATAGCCTATGGCCTGAGACAGACAGATCTACATTGAATATCATCACAGTAGATGTTTCAGATTTTGTCTATGAATTATACGATAGATTAAAAATCCTAAAATCTCATTCTTACATAGCAAAACAACAGTCTTAGTTTATTGCACAAAAAAAATTTTAACATGGAGAATTACTTGTAATTTTTGACTTTTCCGGAACTTTTCCTACTTTTTACAAGATGCTTCTCGAGCTTTTCGTTTTAAAAATTATCAATGTACTGTCTTTCCTGTGATATATTATTATAAAGCAGATTATGTATTAAAACATAAAAGTTCTATATTTTTATCAGATAGTTTGAAGCATGATACTTTTACCGCATACACAATTTAGAAGTATCTTATTCCGGAAATAAGAAGAACAAGATTTTAAATTAGAAGCGGAATGACATTACTGTTTTACTGCACACGGCAAAAACGGATACGTTGGTTTAGGAGCTACCCGTGAAGAAATAGCCAAGTTTGTTCCTGATTCCACACTTGGGCCAGGCCGGGGGCTTCTAGCCTCGGCCTAGCTTGAATTTTGCAATGGCTCGAGCTTGGGCCCGACTAGAGTAAAGTTCGTAAAATTGACGGCAGATGGCGTTAGTATTATTCTGTTTGTTTCCTCATTACATGATAGTGTCAAGTATCAAGCTTTACAAGTGGCAATCATTGAAAATAAATTCACAAAAATGTCTTTAATAAAAAGCACTCTGAGAGTCCGGAGGCTTCGAGCAATCGCAAGCATCCCATACTCACGCGGGGAAAGTCCAAGTAAGTACTTATATCAATTAAAAATAATATTTTCACATTACGATTGCACTTGACTTCTAACCTCAAATTCGGGCCAAAATACCCATTTTATGAGTTTTCGGTCGCCATATTGGATCCGCCATTTGTAATTTTTCAAATGTAGGACATGGTCTGTCATTGGCGTACAAAAAGTTCTGTGGTCCTACATATTTTTACAAAAGTTTTTTGCCCAGATTTTTTAAAGTTTGCACTTTATAGGCATCATATTGTAGCCGCCATTTGGGCTTTTTTTCCAAAGGCCAGTCAATAACAAAAACTACATAATGATACCTTTAAAATGAGTCCTTAACCAAATCTCTACGTTGCTTTAAATTTCTTCATGGACAAGTGTCTAAGAGTCGCACCCTTCGACATTGAGGGTACGTGAGTTATCGATTGCAGATGATTAGGTTGTTATGGCAGAGTCAAGTGAATATTTGCGAAAATGTTGATCAAATTGAACACAAAGATAAAGAACATTAGCCTCAAAATTAACGTAAATAAAATAAATATAGCAAATATAGAAAGATATAACGAGGATTAGATAGATGCATAAACGAAGGCAAGAAGGTTATCGGTAGAGCTGGTCCCATTCTCAGAAGTAAATATAGATGATATAAAACTAAAAGAGCAATGCAAAATTCTATATTTATACCGACTGTACTATACGGTAGCGAGACATGGACCTTTTAGGAAAATAATAAGAGTAAAATTAACGTGATTATCATGAAATTCCTGTGCATGACATGAGGCAAAACACTGATGGGCAAAGTGAGCAATGAAATAATCCTGAAAGAATGTGGCGTAGAGGAGACACTAGTTCACATATCTCAAACAAAAGGATCAGGATGGTTTGGGCATGCTGAGAGAATGAAAGGTGAACGACTAACAAATCAACTGTGCATTTGAAGGGACCAGAAAGTGACCAAAAACTGTGGAGTTATATACTTCCAGACCATGAGGGGATGTATTGGTCAAACCGTCACTGCTTGAACCACTTCGGCCCACTTTGTTTCATAGAAGCTGTCAGATTCTTGTCATTCTTTACACAAAGCGTCGTACTTTATATTTAATATAATAATAAGTGAATTTATTATTTGTTATTATTTTTATACGATTGAGCCAATTCCCTTTCGGGATAAACCAGCGTAAAAATGGAGTTGAAAAAAAGCATACGGTGTGTATGGTAGCTGAAGTTCAAAAACTGTTTTTTTTTTTAAATGACATTTTATCTTAAAATACATTTTTTAATTTCATAAGTTGAGAAGTCCAAGCTACAATAAAACCCGAATATATGGCGATGTTTTTGTGCCGTGTCTATTACTCAATTTCGACAATTTAAATAAAAACATAGTATAACTAACGTACAAATTGACACCGTTTTGAAATCCAATTTCATAATAACATATAAGGATTGATTAATGCTGGTCTCATACCTTAAATTTTTATTTGGACTTTTAAGAATTTTTAGTTATTTGCCATTTAGCGAATAAAATTTGAAACTCATACATATGATGACCGCGGTCTTCATTCTTTTCTTATTATAATATGACAAGAAACAAATGTAAAATAATTGCGTCTGATTAAAATATTTGTTATTTATTAGTAAATTGCATGTAACAAGAGCACATTTACACGAGCATATAGTATTATTATTTTGCGTAAAAGCCATACAATTAAGGTGTACCACGTGATGCTACGGGCGGGACATGGGAGCCAGCGTCATGAGTGTACCGGAGTAATCAATGCTGATTTGCAAAATTTAAAAATTTGAATCTCACTTTTTAATCTACAAAGTCTTGTAGGAAAAAATCTAAGCTATCTTTAAGAACCAAAAAAAGCAACAAGAAAAAACGTGCCACACTTCCAAAAAAAGTCAAATTTAATTTTGATCTTCATTTTTGAAGGTCAAATAGTTATTTTTTTTAAATGCTTGAGGCTAATCGAAAGGACGTGAAAAATCCTATCGAAACTATACTAGACAAAAATTTGGTCACTACTATTAGAAAAGTTTTAACTAGATCGCCGAAATAGACGATATCTACGAAAATCCCAAAAATTTTCACTCTCTCCCCCTCGGTCAATAATTCTTAATCCAAAGGACAAAAAATTTCCTCTATACACTTTGCCTAAGTTTAACTTACCAAGATCTGACGACTTAGACTTTTTGAGTGGGTCACTTGAGAAATAACGCCCCAATTGTAGAATTATGCATAGCACTTTGAACTTTACCTGATATACTTTTGCTTCTGATAACAGGCTCTGCTCTATCAATAACCTTCTTACCCTCGTTTATAAGCTTATCTGACTCCCCATTTATCTTTCCAGCATTAGTGAATAAGCTACTAAGTTATACGTACTACTATCTACTTGTTCTTTTCTCTCACCATTTAGAACAATGTTGCACATTGTTTTTCTCACCATTTCCTTCAAACAACATAATTTTTGTTTTAGTTATGGTAATTTTGAGGACCATGTTCTTTATGCTTGTATTCAGTTTGCTCAACATACTTTACAAATCTTCGATTGACTCTGTTATAACAACCTTATCATCTGCTATTCTTAAATACTTGTTCATAAATATAATAAAAAGCCATAAAGAAATAACGCATCCTTGTCCAACACACAATATCGAATCAGTCACTTAGTTTTCTATTAACTCTTACACTCGCTTTGCTACCAGCATATATTGTTTTTATTGCTTGTAGAAGTCATTTATTAACTCTGTGCTCTGTCAGGAGTTCCCAAAGCTTACTTACATCCACCTTGCCAAACGGTTTTTCTAGGTCAAAAACTGCATATTAACAATAACTGTCTAGGTAGCTAAATGCGTCACGTTGCGTCACATTGCTCAAGTTCACTGTCAGTGTTTACACGGCCTTGATTTCTTACGTCCGCAGATTCTGGATTTCAACCGAAGGTCAGAACCAAAACTGGGCTCAACTCTAAGTTAGACTATAATTTCGGTGTTATTAAATCTATTTTCAGAAAACACAATTACCGTTTAACTGCAAATTATTTCAGCAAAAAAAACATCGGTGTAATACTTGTAGTTGGGTGAGCGGGAAAAAACGAAATCTAACTATGCCAAAGTAGCTTGATTTGCCTATAAAATCTTTTTCTAATGAAAATATAGATCCAGTGCCTTTATATATCATGAATGAAGAAGTAACAACTTTCCTTCACTAATTTTTATTAATGTTTAAGATAATTTTATTTTATTAATACTGGTAGGATTCATTTATAAGGAGTTCCTGCCTGGATTGTGACCATATGCAGTTGAATGAAATTTTCTTGGCTAAATGGCAATCTTAAAAGTAAAATAACTAATCTTTTTATATCTTGTTTGTTAAATAACAAATTTTCAGATCACTTTTTCATAGAATATGCTCCTTTGTAGGGATGCAGAATTTCATACGTTTCAATTTAAAAATGACTTTCAAATCGATTTTCAAAATTTCGAAATTAAATGGATTCAGACGCATAGAAAATTTGAGGTTTATTATGGCCAAATCATTATAGTGTAATACGTTCATTGGTCAGTTATTGCGAAAATATGTACGGTAGCGAGACCTGGAACTATAGAAAAAAGGATAAGAGACAAATTAACATGATTGGAATGAAATTTCGGAGCCATATGTGCGGTTATTGTTTGGGCAAGCTAAAAGAATGAAAGACAAACTGCTGGCGAAACAAGTATAACGAGGTACAGCAATTGGCAGCGTACCCAGAGGCAGATCAAGGAAAGAATGGTTCAAATGTGTGAATGAGACCCTTATTCGAAGATATATAAAAATCCATAGAAACACAAGAGCTTGAATGAGGACATGCATATGCATGAAGGAAGATAAAGGGGTTTGCCAGGAATGAGAAGTGAGGCGGAAAATAGTTCATTAGAAAAACATGATGAAAAGTGTCCGTGGAGTGAATGGTGCTACTCTGGATTTTAATGGGCCCGAGTGGAGAGATTTACATAGTGACTTTGTGAAGCTCTTCGCCTAAGGAGATTGCTCGAGAGATTGGTCAGCGACCTAGGTCAAAGTCGTGTTGCGGAACGAACGCATTATTTAAATAAACAACACGGGAATTCTAGATTAATTTCATTAGAAATCTCTGAAGGGATATGGCCTAATGGTAGAATAATAATAATTTATATAATGTACATTTAAAAAAAACTCGGTTCCTCAAGAGGTGAAACGCTTGGACTTTTCCATAGAGATCCGCAGTTTGATCCGTTGAACTTTAGATCTGGAAATATTTTTATGTACTTTTACCGAAGTTCTAGTGTTTCGGATCGCACCAGAAGCTTTATATCCCCCACCCCCCATCTTGAACTTGGCTGCAACTCAGTCCATGGATGGTAGGGTGAAAATCACGCTTAGCACAAGATATCAAATTAGGCATACTGGTATCACCAGATCAATTATTGCATTACAAAAATGCATCCATGATTGATGCCATATACCAGGACAGCCACGTGCAGACTATAATAAAAAAATCCAATTCTAACAAAAAATGCCTTCGAAACATTATGCTGCAACCATCTTAAACCTGACACATTAATTTTAATGTAGTGATATTCAGTTTTGGATCCAGAGGACCAAACTCGATATTGCCCGCTATTCGGAGTGTTTATTTAGGCCCATTCCACTAGGTATGTTACTTGTACCTAATTTTTATATTTTTTGTATAAATATAAATAACAAAATAAGAAATGATGTTACTTGTCGAAGGCGGGTCATTGTAATTTTATTAACAACGTCATCGCCATCCTCTTCAGCTATTTGCAGTTATATGGAGTTACTGGGGAGCGAGAAAAAGAAAGTGGGAGGTTGAAAGGCGGAGATTAAGGACTGCCGAGGAGATGAGTTGGTTAAAAAGGCAGAAGCGGGCCAGGAGTACGCATCAGAGACATCAAAGAGACAAGACGAAATGAAATCCAACCGCTGTCCACCGCATCCCTGTGCTTCTACTTTTTCTCTATTCTCATGCTTTCCTATATCCACTCTTTTCTTGGTCTCCGCCGAACCTCCACCTCTTTCAGTGCCGTCATCTTACCGTATTCGTGCCTTTAGAACAGTGAAATTCTTTTAATCAATTAATTACATTCAGAAAACAAATATTTATATGTATTTATTTTTTTATGTTTTTTATTTTTAGGAGAAAGTGATTTACATTTATGAAATTTCCCCCATGGTTTTGTTAATATTGCAATATGTGTCATAGAATCGTCATGGTCTAAAACATATTTTTGCACTGTTAGAACTTATTACAATGCCTTAATGCGCAAAATTTGGCGCTAAATTCATTTAATGTCTCAACAGTTTTTGATAGATACCTGAATTTACCCTATTTCGTCCCAATGTTCTGGTAACATGTCCAACGCCATCGTTTTCCTCTTTATCAAGTCACATTTTTTTCGGGGGTTTATACTTCTCTTCAACTTTTCTTATCCGTTGTTTGAATCTTGATTTTTGACTGTTCTAACAATGACAGCTCATTAAATTTCATTCTAAGGAGTTTGCACCTAAAAGTTTCAACGTTCAATTTAATTATGTAAGGAAAAATAATATTAAGTTTGCGTCCAAGGGCTTTACATCCACTTAGTACGAAAGTTTAACAGGCTTGTTCTTACGTTTCGCTGACTCGATTCAAATTTCTAGCTCCAGAGCGATCGAATCATAAATATGTATTCTCGGTAACTAGTGAATTCATGGAAATTCTTTAATTAAGTTATTTTGATTTTCTCGCCAGCTTTCAAGAACAGACAAGAAAGTAAAGCGACGTGGGGAAAATCCTTGTGGGAAATGCGACAAGTTTTAAATCTTCTTAAGCATTTATATCTGCTGACTATCTTTTACGTATTGCGTAAGAAAATCGAGCTTCTTTCTTAACATTTCGGAAGGTATCAAAAGCGTATTAAAAAAACTGCATTAGTGGAAAATTACCACAGGAATCAATCAAAGCTTTTCTCAAAATGTCTCGAAGCATTGTAAATTAAAATTGAGTTCCCATTTGTTAACAGACTGGGTGAACAGGTGTAATCATTGAAAGTACAATAATACGTATTATCCATTGGAATCGAAACCTCGCTTTACAGAGATGTAAATCAGATGGAATCCGATAGCGTACTCGACAGCTCGATACAAATTCTAACTACCCTGTAGCTCCCGCCCCACCCTTTTGTGGAACTCGATTTGGGATTAATATTCGCATCGTGCCAGTACACCCGCTGGATAATAAAGGCAGTACCGAATGCAGTATCAACGGTACTGTTTTATATATTTATTTAGTTTTCTGACTTCGAATCGACTTTTTTTTGCGCTCTTAAACTGAACCAGTGATTTTCTAAACTAAACCAGCGTTACTGAATATGCCACTGACGCGACCAAGACCAAGGGTCTCTGTATTTCTTGAATGAAAACAAACTTTATTGTGCACTCGTAGTTTAAGAAACGCGACACATTCACGTACTCTCTTAAAATGAACCCGTAAAATCTCACTTACTAAAACAGCTACAAGTTTGTCACTGATAATTTGTTAAATTAACTGGTTTACTCAGTGGGGTTCCGTCACTAGTTTATTTTAGCGAGGTTCACCGATTACTCAGTACCAGTAGTCATCTGATCGAACGAGTTGTCGTCCGTGAGCTGATTAGGTATGCCACTTACTACCACTTTTGTACTAAACTTTGCTAAATTATCCTTTAAGAAAGGCGCAGTACTTTCACAACAGCATGTAGATACCGGGCTGCGATATAATAAGATATAATATATTGCACCTAAATTTGGAAAGGCCCGTCATTACGACGTGTCACGTCGCTCGAAATCAAACACAAGTAATCAGGGACCAGCCCACTTTCAAGCGAAAGATGTATCCTAAGATTAAGGCAGCCAAGTCCCAAAATATTTCAAACGCAAATACTAGTACACACTAAAGCTCGCAATTAAGTTTTTTTCAACTCAAAATTGCAAAGTCCCGACGGGCAGCATGGGTGTACCAGATGACTGAAGGTTCATGTCTTGGCCGCTTGAAGTTTGGCGTCACTTTTATACTTAGTAACCCTGTTTTAGTATAGTCACATACTGTTTTACCTATTCAAAATCACAAAATCACTTATGTGCGAGTAATAATTCAAAAAACTGATTCAATCAGTGACAATTCAACTGGCTCAGTTTAAGAGAATAATGATAATAATGCTTTCCTACAGTTAAGCGCAATACATTACATCATATTATGTTGCAGTTAGGCTTTAATGTATTATTGTAAGAGTATAGTAAGGTTTTGGAAAGATGGTTTTGAAAAGGTTATCACTAAAGTGATAAATGAAAAGTATCTTACTTAACTATCTGACGGATGACATAACGAGTGACCAGATGACTACTTGTATTGAGTAACCAGTGAACCTCATTGATAAAAACCAATAACAGAATTTCATTCAGTGAACCACTGAAATCTCACTGATTGTCAGTGAGATTTTTCTGGCTGCTTCAATCAGTGAGATTTCACTGATTAATTTAAGGAAAGTGCAAAGAGTGTTGGGAAGTGGGGTTTTATATTTCATTCTCTTCTTGCCTTAATTTGAACATTCCTCATTAAATGTGATCTTTCTCTTTATATGCGTACTTGCATCCCCTTTCTATACGTTAACTGCGGACTTTCGTATATGGCAATAATGGGATCCTGTATTGAGAAAGAAGTTGAAAGGGCAACGAGGGTTGCGTGTTTGCGAGCACTTCTAATGACTTGTTACCGGCAATACCTTCATAAGCAATGGGTAGAGGAAGGCCAGTGACAAGTAAGGGGTGTTCCACGCGAATGTGGAGTTCAAGGGTTCCAAGAGCCTGCTACTCTGTTAGCAAGGGAGTTACCTGCCTACGAGTTTGTATCCCTCGTTTCACACCACGACACCAATGGCCAATATGTGCCCTTTGTTAGGTGAGCATAGTCTCTATAGCAACCCCGTTATGGCTGCTAAGAGAACAGTACCTTTCAACCTTATCCAAGTTTATCTTTTGCTGTCCTTGAGCAATTTTAATTGCATTCTAGTTTCGATGATTATTCATCATCTACATTATCAGGGGTACCCTTAAAATGCGAAAGAAAAGATCCTGATTGGTTCTCATCTCTTTCTCCGGCCCGTAAAATTTTTACCACTACTTAAAATTTAAGAAATCAGTCGCCAAAATTAGATCTCTGTAAAAATAGTTTTTCTATGCTTTTAAAAATAATAAAAACATTACTGACGATGTCATTTGAGTTAAAAAAAACATTCTCTACAACTCTAGAGATTCTAATTTTAAAATGAACTTTTTCTATGACTGAAATCTTTAAAACAGTTTTTCACAAAACATTTTTCAAATTGTAAATATTTAATTTGTAGGGAACTCTTTTCCTCAAACAATAAGTCATCACTTATTTAAGTGTAACTTTTGTTTAAATTGGCAAGAAGCGACAGTAAGAAAAATTCAATCACAAAAACTAATATTAAAATAATTATTTTTCGTAAGTTTTAATATTTTCTCATAACAAATCATGTTTTTTCATAAGATATGGCTTTAGTATCATTACTATTCTTAAAATCACAGAAAACTTTTTTTTCAGAAATCTAATTTTTGGCACGACAACCATCTTAATGTAACCTTTTTTTTATTCGAACTAGTCTTCAAAGAATCTGAAATATTTAAAATGCGTTTTTAAATATGAAAAACTTAAAAACGCACGAATACCCTTATTGCATCCAACCATTAAATTTTAGGTTCAGACATTCAACAATGCCTTAAATTAGGGACTGTACATAAATAACGTAACGGATTAGTAACCCTCTCGACGACTCCTTTACCCCTCTATCACAAGCTGTAACAGAATATTGCTACCCCAGCGCCACCTTCTTTAATGTATATAGTTTGTTATTTTTGTAGACTTTCGCTAGACTGAACTCATCGCCTTAAGCATGAATTAAACTTCATTGAAGCGATTGTATGTTAGAAATAATATTGCACGAAACTTTAAAGCTTCATATATTTAAACTTTAAGGTTTTAACGCTATCGATTTTCCAGGTAAGAAAATATGTATTATTTAAGGTTTGCTAAACCCAGGTTTTCTTCTGTAGTAAAAATTATGCAAGTTGTTTGTTCCTTTTTCGAATTTTAAAAAATTACGTATACGAATGAAACAGCCCCTCCATTTCACCTTGATCTGCTACATACTTTAAGTGCAGCCCCGTCAAGCATACAGCTGACATGGAAAATTTTCCTGAAACTATTAAAAAATCATGTCATTTGGTGTGAGGGTTCCATTTGACATTAGAACAAATTTTTGACCCAGAAAGAACAGATTTTGTTTGAAATTGTGAAATTAAATGTATAATTTATATAAAGGGGCTATAAAGTGACCACACTGAAAAATGGTTTAGCTAGATAAATAGATAGATAGATAGATAGATAATAGATCTAGATAAATTAGCTATATTATTTATATATGACAAATTTAGCTAAAACAGCTAAAAATCTAGATGACATAGCGAATGTTTGGTTGAATGATTTGAATGTCTTCAATGTGTCTCGAATATGTCTTCAAGACCATGATGTCCGGTTTTGTCTCACTATTAGAGAAATACAGATTTCTCCTGCATATGGCTGCAGCTCTGCCAAGCGAAGACCATGTAGATATATTGGGGTCAAACCATCATTGACACCTTTCAAGGATTGTGATTTTATATCCGATGAAACTTATAATTTTAGGATAACTAATTTTCATATTAAGAAATATAAAACTGGCGATTTAATCAAACTGCAATTATATAAAATTTTGCATAAAAAGATTAAAACTAGTTTTCTACCAGGGTCAAGTAAACTGTTGGAGTTAGGAAAAAATTTACAGCATTTTAAATTCGCCATCGAAAGAAAAGAATTACTATAGATAAATATACTTATTAATACACATAACAAAATAAATACCATGAAGATATATAATATAAACATCTTGCCAAATTCAAAGCGGATTAGTGATGACTCTCGAAGGCCTTGGGAGATTTGGACCTTTGTCTTCGAGTTATAAAACTACAAAAAGAAAATTTGTACATCAAAATTTACCCAATTAGTTCAGTAGATGGAGAAAATTACTGCATTTATATAAAGTTGACAATTATTTTAGGATTTAATTCAAGACATAATTATAAATATTACTAAAAAGTTATGTGAAATCTCAAGTCCAAAAGTAAAAATTCTGATATGTTATTATTATTACACCATTAAGCCGTTTCCCTTTCGGGGTAGGCGTGACTCACTCGGTAGGGAGGGGAGTAGTG
>JAAAKG020000019.1:242063-258183 GCA_010014905.2 Druon quercuslanigerum
TATTCTTTGTTTTTTATTCCGTAAGATTTTTTATATACTCTATCTGTATATAAATATAATCTATATATATACATAAATCTATTAAAAAAATCTCATACATAAAGCGTTCGTACTTAATTATATATATTATACAGATATCATCATTGGACTCTCTATTGAACCGAGAATGAAAATTAAGAAACAGCCTTACGAATATTTGTAAAAAATATTTATCGAGAACAGCGGCTCTAAATCACACTGTATTGCGAAGAGTGAAAGGAATGTCATTGTTGAAGGAAACAATGTTTAGTGACTGTGTTTTAGGTTATTATTGAGCTTTTATATTTAATTTTATTAATTTCAATTTAATTAATTAATTTTTTTATTCTGAATAATTTTTTTCTTCTCAGGTGTGGTAATTCAAACCCACAAGGATCATCTCACAGGGAAGAAAATCACAGAAGGAACAGTAGACTCTGCGTTTGGCAAAGTTATGAATAATGCCAAAGATTGGGAGGGCCAACGTCAAAAGAGATCCTTATCTCAACATGAGGAAGGTGATCGTCAACCCATTCAAAATTCGGGTTCATCTGATGAGGAGTAACCTAGCAACTTAACTTGTGTTACTTTTGAATTTCAACATTAATTATCATTTAAAATTTTATTAGTACTCTTATATTTCTTTTTAACTTTAATTAAAGTAAAATTCATTTAATTTACTTCAAAACCTTAACATTTGAAATCCCAAATTAATAATTCATTGATTCAACAAAATAAATCGTTATCTTTCTTAAAATTATTTTTTGTTTTTATTTCTATCTTCCGATTTTACACTAAAATTAAGAAATCAATCTAGTATGGGACTGATAAGGCCCTACAAAGGACCTGCATTATTATTAAGGTTTCAAAAAATACCCTGATCAGAGCCAAGGTGATTCCTTCTCAGGGACCTCATCGTTTCAAGCGTTACAAAACGAACAAGGCCCTCACAAGTTTTCTGGATTCGGACCTAATTAATAATAAGACAAACTCGTCAGGGCCCTATAATGGCCCTTTTAAAATTTCCACACGGGATATTTATTATCTACTTTTATTACTTCTTGCTGAATCGCGAATTAAATTAAAATGAATTTATATTAATAATTGATATTTTCGTATAAAATATTACCCTGTTTCAGTTTACATGAATGGAAGTAAAATTTTAAAAAAATGCCGTAATACGTTTTAGGGTGGAAAAATTTACAAAATTAAGTTTTTACTGAAAAAGGTGTTAACAAGCGAGAAAAAGTATGATTCCTGAAAAAATGTCTATTTCGTCAAAAAATAGATTAAAGTAGTCCGGATATTGGCTCGGTCTGATGAAAAATCATTCAAATTAGTTTTTTCTTGTGGAGAAATATGTCCTCTTTGACATAATGCGTTTTTAGGGGCCCTTTCCAGGTTAACATTTGAATTATCACTGATTAAAGTCGTGTAAAAAAATGGGATCCTATGGAGAGACCTTTCGCGTAATCCAAAAATGGTTAACTTTGGATTTAAAACACGTTGAATTTTGTTAGGAAAACATTTTTGGAGACAGAAAATATCATCTAAAATTTGAATAACTGCTCATTTATACATGCTTCCAGGGTATTTGAGCTTAATTTTAGCAAAATGTAGGCAACTGCCGAGCGTGAAGAAGGGCTTTCACGCGAATCAAGTCAAATCAACATCTAAATTTAAATTTTATTATTATTTAAAAAACATTAAATTTATATTTATCAGCATAAAAATTTTATACCTAACTCATTGATTGATATCCTTGACAAATTTTGTATTTAATTTCAAATTCCAGAAAATATAATGGACATAGCTTTAACTAGCTTTCCCAGTAGCCGGACTACTTTCACGTCATTTAGCAAGCCGTTTCTTAAGTATGATTTCTGAAGAAATGTGTATTTCGTCAAAAAATAGATTTAACGCCATTTAGCGAGCCGTTTCTTACTTCAATTTCAAAATTATATCATATACCTACACATTTTTGTTGAAAACGTATTAAAAATTGTATCCAGAACAAGTTATATTGAACAAGCATAAAAGAGATTATATCTCTTCGTGCATCACTATCCAAAATATTTAAGTCGAAAACCATAAACGAAAATCCCGCGGATCGGTACGGTAAAAGACAAATTGCGGTGTTCTTGGTAGCGCGTCCACAATACCGCTTATATTTACGAGCGGCTTGTATGGGGAGATATATTGTATACGTTATATGTAACGATAGGGTGGTGTGCCACACTGCTTCACTTGCGAAGACGAAGGCCCTGGGGCCTCTGCCTCGCTCAAAAAACATTCAAATCAATTCCACCCGGCTTGGTCCAATGATGGCAGCCAATGTTGTGCAACATAAGACGAGCCCTATCCTTCCCCCGCCTTCTTTGTACTCTCGCGTTCGCCTGCATACGGACACATGTATGAGATGGTATCATGCACACAACATCGAGTAAATCGAGAAAATGTTCTTTATTTCCAGAGTGGTATACGAGTAATATTAAAAAGTCCTGATTTGAAATTGAAACTTTTTTTGTAGATATTAATCAAACGTTTTACGTTTAACGTTTTACTGACAAACTTTGGAATTCAGCTGATGTGTACACAAGGAGCGACTTATTTAAATTTTCTACATTTTACTACTTCTTGAATCGATTTTTAGACACCTACGCCTACACTATTTCTCTGTTTTTTTCTAGTTTTCTGCAGATATTCTCTCTTCCAGATGGGGGAATGAGGAACCAAGGATACAACGAGGTAGGAGAGGAATGATAATCCATTCAGCGGTCATAATGTTGCTCAGTACCGTAAAGCTCACCAGACAAGAAATATACGGCCAAACCAACCAACCACTCACCCCTCCTCTATCGCAGTGTTTCTTTCTCTGTCTCTGTTTCTCTGACCTTCTCCACCTCTTTTTCGTGTTGCTTATCCCGAGGCGAACTTACCCCTAGTTATATGCAAACCACCATCGTTCCCCTGGGCCAGTCATAAACTTACTGAATTATATTACGCAGTCCACTTCCAAACCTTTGCCCTCACCTACCCCATACTCTACGTCAAAACCTTTCTCCAACGAATCTCTGGATGTTTTGCCTTTTTTCACCACCTAACATAGAAAGACATATGTCTTCATAGCCAACTTAGAAGAAACTCAAGATTTCTATGTAACTTAATCTAATGCAGACTTCAGCTTTGCTTGAACAAAACTCCGATACACTTACAAGTTTAGCCTATCTTGCGATCAGCATTAGTCGCCTGTGTTCGTTTGGTCATATGCGTATTGCGTGTGCAACAAACCCGTTTCAGTAATACCATTTGCAGGGTCGGATTGGAGCGCGGTCGCACACGGAAGAAAGGTTTATGTACCAGAAGTGATGGGTACATTTATTCGTTATTTCGACGTGTTTTTGTTTTTACCCAGACTTATTTACGACCGGATAGTGGAGCCACAAATATGCGATGAGATCGGCTGACGCGTTTTTCGTTTGTTCGCTTTGATTCGCTCTTTCTATCGTTCCGGGATACCACCATTCCCCAAATTTTTGGTAGAGTTTGGCGTCACACGTTAATTTCAAATCAGGCTTTTATATTAATAATATGACTCCGACTTTTTGGCGCTTCGTTCAGCGAGACTGATATGGAACTGAAAAATATTTTTTTCCTTGTTACGTTTTGCAACAAGATACGGGAGGTGATTTCGCATAATAATTTTGCGAAGTATTTGTAGGGAGGAAAGGAAGCATTTATCCACTTTAAAGGGTTGGGAAGAGCTCGGAAAACACGGGCGACTCCATCTATCAGTGGATTCAGCAAACACCTCAATCTAAGAACCAGGCCTCGTAAGAGAAGGGTGAGAAAAAGTTGATGACACAGATTCAAACTTGATTCAGCATCTTTTGAATCCTGAATATACAAATGGATTAAGATTTTGGAGCAACTCCTACTGTAAAATTCAAGATTGCAGTATAGAATTAGCTTGTAATGAGCAATATATCCATACAAGTTATATGATTCCAGGTTTTGAAGCGTACACTGAAATTTGAGCTGGCCACGAAATTGAGAAAGGGCAATTTCACATTTTGGGGATGCAATAGACACCCGCTGATCGTCATGTAATTAGGCGGTAGGTACGCGACGAGGCACGTGCAGACAATTCATCAATGGACCCGCTGTTCTATACTCGACCTACTCCATATCGCCTGCACGTGCGACGTTCATAGGAAATTTCTCGCAGCCATACCATGGTACTTAGGATTTTATGTTCGTCACGCCATAATGCCTCGCGAGCGGCTGAAAAGGACGTTTCTCGACAAACTGTTCAAATACCATTATTCTTTTTTGAGCTAATTTTTAAAAATAGTAAGAAGTACATATAGGAGTGATCGATGTTTGTAACATTAACATCTACGATTTTTTAAATTCAAGGACCAAATGTCGGTTTCATCGACAGTGTCAATCAACCGTGATCAGTTACAGGAGATCTTGAGTCGAGTATCTCGACACTTTTTATTTGGAATTCTTAATCTCCACGAAGTTTTCAGTTCACATGAAAGTGTTTCAAGAAAACCTAAGAGTTTCTCGAAATCGTGTCGAGTGCATTACTAATTGACACCACTTAATTTTTCGTGTAGTTACTACATTAGCTAGGGTGGCCGCTGAACCGTTGAGTTTTTGAAACCGGTGAAAACAGACATTTTATGAAATAGTAGTGGCGTAAGAAGCGAAACTTATTTCAATTCTGTATGAAACCACTGTAAGATTGCGTCTTTGAAACTACAACTTCCAAATCATTTGCGTTATTGATTTCGACTTACATGTTTGGTGTGAAATAAATCGAAATAGAACTGAATGAGTTATGACATCCACTCAGTTCAATTCTATTTCCAAATAAAATTGTTCAAGAAGTGTTCTGAAATCTTATGCTAGAATTTATATGAAATTTTTTCATGAGGAAATGAAATTAGTACAAATGGTAGTCTATAATTCAAGAGAAAAGTCCCCAATCGCATGGTTATTTCTTTTGCGTTGAAAATGATTTAGTGTCGAGGTAGATTTTTGTTATAGGGTTGGGGTTGATCCTGCCGATAAAGAAATCAGCTAAGATCGCAAGATGCATTTCGTTTTTATTACATTGAGGATTTGATGGTAGCGGTTTGGTCGCAATCGTCGACGTCGGGTATATTACCGACGCTATACATAGCTGGCTGCACGAACCAGCCACCGAAACACGCGCGAGCAAGCGGCTGTCGCTATAATCTGTTTATAAAACAATTTGCGGAGTAAGTGATGCGTGAGATACAATATATCTGCAAACATTGTTAGCATCGGCTCGATGAGAATTGTGGGGGAAAGGGGGCTGAAGTGGAATGGACTTGGCGACGCGGTCTCGCTTCCGTCCTCTGATTCATCCCAGATTCGATAACGACGTCCTTCGTTGAGGATAGAAAATGGTTTTCTGACAACTGGTGATTTTGTCAAAAGCCTCTGCCTGATGAGTGGAAGAAGTATGATTATGAAGTAACGAGTAGGAAATTCCGAATGCATTCTATTTCAGGATGCGGACACATCAAATTTAGAGAAATAGGACTTAAATAACATCAGCATTTCAAAAATGGCGTCTTTGAATGGAGCGAGGATATATTATTTAATAATCTTGTAGTTTAATTCTAAAAAATGGGCCATGCACGAAACTGGTACAACCTGCGTTTGCGGGAGTCATTATAGTTGACAAGGAAGAAAGGGAGTTGCTGTGAAGACGCGTTTTCGTTTTAATTAATCGGATGTGCGCCATTTCGGTCGTTATGAACATCGACGTCGATTATTTTACATGCCACTGAACATATTTTTTCAAACGTGTTAAATGCAAGTATAGAGAAAAAGACGTCAACAAGGAGGAATGGTATGGTGGCCGGTGATTAACAAAACTGGCATCACGTTGTCCCTTTTATCTGCCCTTTTCGAGATATGTAGAAAAAGAGAGAGAGAGAGAGCAGCTATGGACTGCCAACACCATTCGCAAATCGTGTCCTTTACAAATATGCAGCGTTTCGCGGGTCTCATGTGTGATGCTACAACTCATCACGCAACAATAATTTCGTCGTTATTTTTATAAATTGGATGCCAGTTACCGCTTCACGCATCGCGCTCCACAGATTACACATTTTTAATATTGCAGTTCACGGCGAATGTCCGGTCGTTTTGCACATATGCGAATATTTTCACCCTTTAGTTTGATTTTTTAAATAATACAAATATTTCTCTTAATTTTAGAAAACGTTCCTTGGACAATATATATTTCTTTAATAGGCACACGGAATGTTTAATTGAACTATATTTCGATAAAAATCAGAACGGATATACTTATACTCACATTTGTATAATATAATCTGATAAAAAAGTGAAAAAAGTGTGTGTTGAAATGACCAAAAGGGTCGCGTGGCACAATCTCTATAGTGACTTTCTGTCATAAAAAATGGCATTGTCGAATTAAGTCGTCAACGTTCCACGATTATAGCGAGCTCCATATCAAATCGCACATTATAATTGGCACAACTCAGGCCACGTGCCGACCGGCTATCTACAGTAAGACCTGCTCGTTTATTATTGCTACGGAATCATAACCCCGATTCTCTTTATCGAATCGAATTACATGGCAATCTTACGACCAGTAAGTCAACTGCTCCCTATATATGCTTTTAAAAAATTAACTTAAGTGGTTCCATATCTTATACCACTCTGATACTTTCTTTTTCTTTAACATAGTAGTTTGAATCTACTAATCTCTTTCATTTATTGCGAAAAATTGTTAGATAGCAAAACTAGCAGCCTTTTATATTTATGTGTACCTTTTTCAGTTTTTACATATCTCAATTTCCTGTGGAGTCCCTAAATAACATATACAGTCTGCAGCCAGATTTCTATTTGAAACACTCCCATTTGCTTGCAATTTCGCTCAAGGGAAGGGAAAACTGCAGAAAACCATTCCCGAAGGCACTCGGTTACTGTCAGTCGAGTTGAGATGAATGCATTCGATATAATCAAGTGCGCACACATCCTCGGCCTCAAACTTCATTTTTTCAGTGAATGAATGAAAAATAATAATTAACAGATATTAACGTTTGTGCAGCAGAAATTCATTTCGAGGACCCCCTTTATTTCGGCATTGGAGAATGACATGCCTGGACGTTTTGGTAACATCAACGGTTGGTTGGACGATCCTTGAATCCACTCGTCCGTTTTCAATGTTGTCACTGCAACGCACAGGTCATTACGAAATGCAAATCGGGCCTGGACGATCGATCGGTTTGCACGGTGTCCCACGCAAAGCAAGCGCGATGCGTATCGCCGTTTAACCGGTTGTACACGAGGGTGTCGAGAGGGCGAGAATCGCGAACCACCTAGTCCGGCACGCGCCTCGTTATTCATCGATCAATTTTTTCTCGACGAATTTTAATAACCCAGTTAGAGTCGGACTACGAAGCAGCTTCCCCATGCTGAGTACTGCCGAATACTAATAATGATTTTTTTGCCCTTTTTGTAATACTCTTTGGAAAATTGTAATAGGCGTACCATTCTTTCTCCATCGAATATTTTCATGAAATGACTGCCTCGTAAAACTATCATAACAGAGTATACCCTGAAAAAGCTGCAGTATCAAGTCTGGCTCGACCAATTGGACGATGATAATATGTTTCGTGCTGCCGATCGTCCGTCAATCCGTCCGCCTGCCCGTGAACGTACGTATAGGTTCAGTCGTCCGTAAGTTCGTTCCTTTATAGGGGGTTGCCTCCCGCAGCGGCACGAGCAGTCACGTGCCTTCGATACTTCCCTTTTCACTCTACCCCTGTCACCAAGCCACCCACTTTAACCGTCTCTGAAAGAGCGGCTAAAGGTTCGACCTACCATTGTCACCTCCGCAACGAGCAGCAACGAGCCTGGCCCGCTTTCATCTCATCACCACCACCCCTCTCATTTCTCAGCCTCGTGTAAGTATTCTTCTCTTTACTCTAGTCCCCTCAACCATTCGCTGCTATAATAAAAAGTACTTACATCCTTTTGACACGTAGACGAGAAAGTTTGACTCTCCTTGCATCTTTCGCTGAAATACGCAGCATACAGAATTCGGTACTTGATAGAAATGGTATTCGGTGTTATCGCAACTTCTTCAGTAAATTAGAACTTAGACTTACTTTTATCAACGAGTTCAAAAAGCTAGACTGGACGAATATAGTGTAAAAAATTATTGAACTATACAACCCTAAAAAAGTTCATGACGCAACATTTCCAAACAAGCTCGTAAAGTTAGACTTATTTCACGCAAAGCCTAATTATGGCAACTCTAACCTATACAGGTATTGCCTGACTCATTCAATTTTGTGGATTCCTAATTCCCTTGCATGTTCAGACTTCTTGATTAGAAGTCCTCGAATTGGTATGGATATTTCTTCAGGGAAGAAAGAAATTGCTAAAAACCTCTGCCGAGCACAACCGGTTACCGACAGATAATTTTGTATATTAAAATACGACATCATGTGTAAATAGATTTAAAAAAGTGACTGCGCTACCTAATTATTACTATACTAATAAATAATATATAGTATCTATTCTCCAGCCTTAAGGCTCCTTCGACTGGTGAAACTCACCAACCTGTGCAGGGCAGAGTGCCTCATAAAATTTCTTTCTTTTGGATTTACTTATACCTCGAACAGAAAATGTTTAATAAGAAAATGATCTCCATTTATTTTTTAGTTTTCTACATTTTCTCGGATTATTAAGCACTTTTTATCCTTTCATATTCATTATTCGAACACCCTACTTATTTTCTTTCCTTTTCCCATTAGACGCCAAAATTGTTTTTTGGAAGCCTATCAGCATCTTCATTTCTCTATTTATTAATCCCTCCTCCATTTGTTTTGGGATCAGGAATCTATAAGCACGTTAAAGTTATAGAATTCAGGAGGTTCCACACTTTTGAATGTGTGTGGGATGTGTATCTATCATGAAGTAGATTGCTACATTGTCCAGTAATCTTGATTTCTAATATAGCCCCATAAATTATATTGTCTGGTGTGATACTACATATATATCCACTGAAATAAATAATTTGACAGTACATGCATAATAATTCTGGTTATTCCAACCATATTGTATTGCTCGTTCGGCTAAAATAATACGGAATGTCTATTTCAGGCATACTATTATGATTAAGTATTATAGCTTGACCCGAAAGCTCCCTGAACTTTAAATAAAATTGAGGACCAGCTTCAATATTGGACACTTTCGTCCAGACAACTCCTTCTTTGACAGTATTTCCACCCAAATACGTAAATATGCCCGTCTGTAGGTTATTCACTCGATGAACAGAGTATAGAACAAAAATATTTTATTCGAAAAGTATCCCAAATCGTATTTCTTATATATAGACTTGCATAGCACAAAGAAACAAAAGTAATGTGGTAGCGAGGTAACGAAGCTTTTTTGATCAGCCAAAAATTTGGATGATCCAGCCATACCCTGCATAGCTGTTTCGTAAGAGAATTGAATTCCTAAATCACACATAGTATCCTAACCATACTAGTTTTCGAGTACCTTCTGTTTCCATCCGTATGGTTGGCAATAGAAATACGTTTGGATGAGAAAAAAATATTTGTCAATTAACTCATCTAGAAATTCTCAACCATAATAATATGGCTAATAATCCTCGAGCATTTCTTCCAGAGTGCAAGGTCTGTAATGGTTACAAATGTTGAATATTTTTACACTAAAGATATTTAGATTACACTGTGAGGATTGGCTTCATTATTCAATGAGACTTCAAACCGACTTTATCCAATTAGTCTTTTCCTTTCCTCTGCTGCTTATTGCAGTCGTGGCTCTCATATTCGTAAAATGACTTGATCCAACTTATTCAAGTTACCCGATGTCCGAACATGGAACTCATTTTAGCTTTCCATTTCCATTACTACCTCATCTTGAGCATAACTTTTTCCGGATTAGTATCCGGAACTCGAGAATCTGGTGAATCAGTGATCACGGCTCATTGGCTCAGTAACAGCGCAGCGGTTACCCGCTGATCGGAGCTCGACGTGTCCTTATTGTGGTGGGCCCGAGGCTTAATGGCCTGAAACCTGGGTGCATGTTGTTAACCCATGGTAGAAAAGGCATCTCTATGTGTGTATACAGAGATGGCAGAAACTTAGTTATTCGTTCGAAAGCGGAAGATCTAACGTCCCGACGTTGCGACGCGTCTGCCAGGCGTCTCCGGTCGCGTGGCTTTATGGACCCACATTACCACCCTTAAACTCGAAATACCGGCGACCCTTCGCTTCCGTTTCGCTGTTTCTCCAACTTCTCGAGAGTTTTCAATGCTGCGAAAACTTTGGGCAAGTTTTTCGTTCTGGCAAGATTTCAATACGACTTTGCCAGATTTTACTAAGAGACTATAAAGCAATCTTCTCTTTGAGTATCACTTTTTCATTCATTATTTTTACTCCATACTATATCCATTTTTTAAGTCATTTACAGAAATAATGGCGTTTAAAACTGAATTTTTTTTGAGCTTTGTCATCTCACACTATGACATGATTATCAAATACGTCACTTTCCTGTCAGTAAAAAATATTGCAGAATTTATGGGAATACGATGCCATAAATGTTTAATAATTCAGAAGTGGCATGGCAGACGTAATCTTTGCTATTTCTGCATATATTAAGGATTGCTTCAAATGGCCATAAATAATTTTTAGATATTAAAATCCCTATCGAGGTGGTCAAATAAAAATGTGACGTATCGTGACAGTAAGTTTTTATTTAACTCGTAGTTTTTGTCAAACCAACTGCTCAAAAAGTCTTTTATAAATTTAAAGTTACACTCAACTCGCGATATAAGCACGCTTTGGGCATGGCTTGCAATGGTCTTCAACATAAATCAGGAGAATTCAAACGTAAACAGACAGGTTCGCGTGAATAATTTCTGTTGGACTGAGCACCCCTTCCTCTGTCTCTATCTCCCTTTCTTAATTCTGCGGTCCCCGCATCACCTAAATGCCGAGAACTTAAATTCTAGAAAAAGCGTAAGCTAGGGGTTCTTATAACAGGAGCTGAGTGTATTTGTTGAACTGAAACAGCGTCAGCGCCACTGTCTATAAATTTGGTGCGTTTTGGTTTCAGCTACTGATACCAGCTCTATAATTTGAAAAATTACATGATTCGCGCATTGATCTGCAATCTACCGTATTTTTAACCTTGCATTATCTAGTCCTCGAGCTTAGACTTTTACAGATAGCATGCTAACTATTATAGACCACCGTAATGACATAAGTAAAATCTACTTATCTATTTTCTCGAAGTCTCACAAAGTGTATATTAATGTTTACCAGCTACTCCCTTGCCTCAAAAATTCGTTGTTTTACTGCAGGCATTATGCAATATGAATTCCAAGTTGAGCTATTTGTCAGGGGAGACACGTAGGAGATAAAAGAAAGCACACGTAGAAGAAAAGGAAAAGGGAAGAAACGTAGAAAAGGGGTTTAAGTTTTTCTAGAGTTGTGGGTTGTCTTTCATTTGGGCATAATTGGGAAGACCGGAAAACAAAAGGTAGGGCAGTGCTCGACTACAGCGCCTTGGCGCACCAAGTAGTTGGTACGTTAACTATGTGGGGACATGTATAAGGATAGAAAGCGCAGCACGACTCGTGGGACATCACAGACGCACGCGGGAATTGCATTATACGCAAGCCGCAAAATAAAGTGAGAAAGGGCGACAGTCGGTTAACTCGATTCTTCCCTTCAAACCGGGAAGGGTCCTTTTTCCGACCTTCCGTCATTCTCGCTATTTCGCTCTTGCCTCGACCCTCATGAAGGGGATGCCTGCCTCACCGGTTGGTTAACTGCATGCTGGATGTGTTGGTAGAACCCGCGCTGATTGGATTTTGTAGCTAACAAGAAAATTATATTCGAGATTGGGTAGGTAATCGCGCGGGACATCATAGGTCGCGGATCTAATATACATGCTCGATTCTCGTCTCTCATATTTTACTCTCACTCCCTCTAAGCGAAAATACCCAAGATATCAGATAAGCAGAAAAATTTCATGCCAGGATTTTCGAAGTCATAATAATATAATTTTAAACTTCTGCCAAGATTTTAAAAAGATTTTTGCACCAAATCTTTTCGATTGTATTTATTTTGACACAAAATAGAGTGACAGGTGTAACGTAAATTTATAAGAATACACGATTTTCACAATTAGAAAATGCAGCGTGCGAAAATAAAAATTTATAAATTAAAGCATTTCAATTTTATTTTCCAATGCTAAACTATTTAAAATTATATTCTCTGAAAGAAAACAAATCAGAATCCCATAGGATTTGAAATCGAATGCATGAAAAATTTAATATTTGCATTTTTTCATGTACAATGCACGATTATGTTTCCAACGAAAAGAACATTTATTAGTTTATCTAACTCGAAATTAAATAAGTTACATTCAAAGATAGTTACTTCCCACTTTTTATAACGAACAACGCTTTTGTCAATTAAAACTTGATTTGACGACGCAATTTTTATATAAATATGGCTAATAAAAGTTTTTTGCAAGGTACCTACCGCGAATCATTGTTAGTTTTCCTATTTCGGGTGAACGTTTCTTGGGCTAAACGCTTTTTCCTCATGTTCTCCAATTTCCATTTGAAATTTTTTTGGGGGTACATTATACTGTATTGTATTTTATTATAGATTTTGGAAGCATATCATATTGTACCATATAGTATAAAAGTGCATCATCATAGTGTATCGTAGTATAAGTTCACGCAGCATACTTTATCATATTTTATGATAATGTTTATTGTTGTGTAGTATTGCATCATATTTTATTTGTTGTATCATATTTTATCATACTGGCTCATATTTTATGATATTGTATCATACTTTATCATATGGTGAGACAGTGTATCATATTGTTAATGTGCAGAATTCATGAAAGTAAGACCAAGAATCTAACTACCAAATTTGCACAAAAATAAAAAAGATGAAAGAAAAATGAGAAGGCAACTGCCCAAATGCCCTTTCTCCTCTTTTTTATTTCTTTCGTCTTCTTTATTAGACTATTATTAAATTATAATATAACGATTTGTAAAAAAGTAATCATTAACGTTTCGGCACTCATACAGCACCTTTAGCACCCATACCTATTCGGTTGGTTGCCGTCTCATTTTTCTTTCCTCTTTTTTATATTTGTCAAAAAAACAGAATCTTTTCTTTTCTAGTAAAATCTTTGCCTTTCTCAGGTTGCAATTTGAACATTTTGTGTTTGCTGTTTAAATTTGGTCGTTAGATTCTTGTTTTTATTTTCGTATGTATGATATTGTATCACATTGTATGGTATTTTATTATATTGTATTGTATGATGTTGTACCATAGTGTACATATTATACATTCATACACACATAGATGTAGTATACATACATATGCTATATCATATTGCTCCATGTTGCATTATGCTGCATCATATTTTATGGTACGTCATCATACTCTGGTTCATCAAAAATGAGTTGCAAAGTCCATCGTGTTTCCAAAACCGTTTACTATTGTTCTGTAAAGAAATGAAGACATTTTTTGTCCGTATTGTTTATAATTTTTCAAAAGTAATTTGCCGCATCTGCAGCAAATATACCTGGATTTCGTATCTGTATAAGTGCGAATGCGCATGCGTAACTGTGTAGTTACGACGTCCTGAACAGCAGGCGACTGAGGTAGATGCGACAATCTGAAATCAAATGTCAGGGCGAGGCCGCAGCACCCACATTACCATGTTCAAGAAGAGAGGTTATGTTACACGTTATATCATCATTTAAGTCCTTTCTAACCCTATATCACAGCCTTTATTAATTTTACGTATGACATACGATGTCTTTGTATTATGGTTTCAATTATACCTATTTATACAAATGCGGTTGTATTTGTTAGTTTAAATTCCTCAGTTTTAATTTCAATTTTCTGTAGTTACGACAGTTTTTTCTGCCATCGCAACCAATCCACTTGTCGTAACTACAAAAGCGCCACGATTAAAAGAACAAAACTAAATTCTACTTCTCATTTTCTTAAAATTTAGCATGTACTAACCTTAAAAAAGTCGCATTGCTGGTTAATTTTTGTTGTTTTGTATACTATAGGAAAAAATAAACTTAATCTTTTTTCTCCGAATGTGCTGCCATGTAGTTACAACTATTAATGTTGGGACGGTAGCATAGTGTATCGTACTGAATAATATTACATCATATTGTATGATACCATAAGACTGTATTATATTGATACGATATGATTGTGCCATATTTACATATACTGTATTAAATTGTCCTATGTTGTATCCTATTACATTATAACGTATCGTATTGCTTCGTATTACATCATATTCTATTATACGGTATCATTTTTAATCATATATATATATGATTTTGTATCACATTGGATGGTATTGTATCATATTTTACGTTATTGTATGATATTGTATGACGCGATTTCATATTTTATTATATTGCATGGTATTGTATGATATTGTACCATATTGTAGAATACACAGTGATCTTTTAGTTTACTGACTGTCGGTAGTTTCTTTTTAAAAAATGTTGCAGAATTTTCTTAAGATAAATCACTCGATCGCGTTATCAGATTTTTAGATTCTTACCATTTATAATTGAGAACGTATTAAAATTGTCCGAAATATGACACCACATTTTCTCAAAGTTTGAGCGCGCCTAGGGGGCGCACCTGTTGAACCTCGCGCTTTGCGCTAGATTAAGTATTCATCTCGCGCTACGCGCTCGGACTTATTTGCCTCACGCTTTACACGTGGTTCCTCTAGATTTTTGGACTTCGTGCGCTCGCTATTACGTGCTTCGCGGGCTAATAGTTACTCTCTTAGTAAGCTTCATCAGAAGAACTAATTTACTTAAGGTTTTTGAGGAACCTTAAGGAACGCATTCTCATCAAGACACTCGCGCTTCGCGCTCGATATTTAGTTTAAAAATCATGTAAACCTCGCGCTCCATGCTCTTTTCTGTTCATCGTATAATAGAAACCCAAAAATTTGATCGCGCTTTGCGTTCTGTGTTATATGTTCTTCATATAAAAATGACTAAATTTGTATTTTATTTCAAATGAAGAAGGAAATTCCTTTACTTCAGCGTATATTTCTGTACATTGCTAATAAATTATACAATCAGAATAATTTTTCCAACTATCTGAAAAAGGGGGGGAAATAGTATCTAAGTCGTTTTTGGAACATATAAATATGATAAATTTGCAAATAATTATTGAAATGATTTGCGCTTTCACGTCACATTGTCAATGCGATTGTAACATGTAATTAATGTATATATAAAAAAATTCTATTACATTAAATATTACATTAAATATTATATTAACATTGCAGAATAATTTAAAAATTCATGATGTTAAATTCTTTACCTCGGACCGTGACTGCTTATTCATATATTGCAAAATAATGTAAAAATGTTGTCCATTAACATGTCTTTATCGTTTATTCTTTATTTTTCACTAATCTTTATTCGCAGCTACCCTAAGAAATGTATTATTTCAAAAAGTGACCCATAAAAAATTTGTAGATCTTTTTCGAGTGCAAAATTTTTGTCCGATCATAATTTGTCGTATCTTGCATAGTTTGTCCGTAAAATTAAATTTTTGATTTTTCATTATTTTTTGTGCAATAAAAATGTAAATTTTCGATTTTCAAAAAAATCCAAAAAGTTGTTATGACAATCTTTTCGGGTGTGCAAAGAAGCCCATTTTTCTCGTATCGACTTTTTTTCGTATCTTGCGTTGTTTGGCTGATAATGCTAATTTTCGTTTCTTTTTTTGGATTGTGAAATTGCTATAGCTCTGAAATTTTTTTTATTGTTAATGTTATATTTTACGAATAAAACAAAAACTACACGTCCTATTAAAAAGTGATTTATAATAAATTTATAGATCTTGTTTGGCTGCAAAATTTTTGTCTTTATATCTTTCTTCGTCTCTTGCATAGTTTGACCGCAAAATGGAATATTTTATTTTTTATTATTTTTTCTGCGATCAAAATTTGAATTTTCGAT
>JAAAKG020000019.1:266981-279208 GCA_010014905.2 Druon quercuslanigerum
TCCCCTCCCTACCGAGTGAGTCACGCCTACCCCGAAAGGGAAACGGCTTAATGGTGTAATAATAATAATAATACAAAATAATAATACTAATAAACTAATGGGTTATTTATTCCTCCTCAATTCTTCGCTAAATGAAGTTAGCCGAATTCTTAAGCGTAACGAAAAGGTAGTTTTTTCTTCGTGAAACCCATCAATAATATCCTATTCATAAAAAAAAAATTCCATTGAATTCACTAATCAGAAAGGAAACTATGTTTCAAAAGAGACCAGACTTACCTTCAATTCTTTCTTTTTTCCTGGGACAAAGGAGAAAACGCATTAAAAATATAGATATTTGAATAATTTCAAAATATTTTTTATGTAATATTCATCAAATTTACTTATTAACTTTGTCCGCATTGAAGCTCCTATATGTTTTAATTCGCTTTCGCGTGTTTTTCGTTTAGTGGCGTACGTCAGTTTTGACATCATATTTGACTTGAAGTAATAAAATATCACACATCACACACCTCATATATCCTTTAAAACCCTTAAAAACATCCTACTATCTTTAAAAATCCGTTGAAATCCCTTAAAATCGATTCAAATTCTTTAAATCTTTTGAACACATTTGAAAATCTTTTGAACACATTTGAAAATCTTTTGAAATATTTAAAATCCTTTGAAATCCCTTAATTCTTATGGATAAATGATTGTGAATAAATTCTTTAAAATTCATGCAAATATTATAAGATCCGTTGGTATCCCATAAGATTACATGAAATCCTTAAAGATCTTATAGAACCCTTTGTAATATTTGTAAATCTTTGAAATACTAAAAAAAAGTATTTCTAGTGAAATTCTTTAAAATGCTTAGAAATTTATTGCAATATTATAAACTCTTCAGATTAGCAAATTGTTTAGCAAATTCTTTTTAATCTCATAAATTTTCCTTTAATTTTGTAAAAATTGTTGATGTAAGTTGTTGGCTTTAGGGTCAGGTGAATTGAAACTAATTAAGTGGTTTCAAACGTTTTGGCACACAGTGGTGGCCCTCATCAGTGATTTTTATTAAATCTTATAAGAATTTGTACCAATTATTTGGCATAATGACGTGTTTTTGGTTTATTTTCCTCTTCAAGAGAGAATTGCAAGATTTGAACGTCGATGTTCACTAAAAACTGAGTGACTCTGAGAAGCCCTTTGAATCTTTAAAATAACATTAAATCTCTTAATATTCTCGTGCAATTCCGTGAACTGCCGTAACGCCGTCAAAATCTAGTAAAATTCCATAGCACGTTTAAAAGCTCTGAAAATTCATTAATATAATATAAGCTCTTGAACATTCTATGAATAAAAGACTTTTATCGTACCGATTGTTGAATTTCAGTCCTTTTACAAACGTTTAGTTTTACGAATAAATAATAGTGCATTCATTTTTAACCTAAAGATATTGTAGAAGAAATAGCCTAACCATGTTTTAGCCAAGTGAAAAGAACCTTAAACTTGAAAAAAGCTTTTATTTTGTGGATAAGTATTCAATATTTAATTTGCACATTTTTTGGGTATGAAAGTTTTAATTTTTTAATTTTTATGATTTTGCAACAATTTTTGATAACCCTGAAATGACAGGAAACTTGTTTTATTTGTTTTTTGTGACTAGCCTGAACGAATTTAATCATATAGCTAAGTGTTGAGTATCTCCCAACGCCCCCTCCTTTAATTATTAAATATAAATAAATTATATTATATAAATAAATAATATATAAATTATTAATAGATTATTAAATTAAGCAATTTATTTTTTTACTTATTATGTTCATGGCATTCATGATCAATTGTATCTCTATCAACAACCGAGCTCTGAGTAGAAGAGACTTAAGTAGAACAAATTATGAATGGTCAGGCACCCAAATAAGTAAAGAATATGTTGGCGTCAAAGAATTCATTTTATAAATTTGGTTTCAAAATCTGTTTTTGACTTAGAATATTGTTGTGCTACAAAATTATTGTATTCCATTCGAATAAGCCGCCATTAAAATAAAAATAGTGACAGCGATGACCGTCGCAGGGACGAAGAAATCTTTAAAAAACTTTTGATTATAAACTTCTGTTCTATAGGTGCAAAAAAATATGCAGTGTTTTATATAAAGTTTTCCGTGAAAAATAATAATTTTAAAACTAACATTATAAAAAATAATGTTCGAGCTATAATTTTCAGAAATATCAACAACAAAAATTTATTTCCAGAATGCTTAAAATGTTTTCCATTACATTTTCCACATTTAATTAGAAAAACTGATCATCGTATTTTTTTCTTTAAAATTAATTTTTTACACTAATAAAATACAAATATTCTATAAAATTCTGTAAAAAAATATACATTGGCTGAAAATCGCCATAAAGGTTTGGGAAGGGCTTAGTAGAGTAACCATGCTAGGGTTTCCTTCTTAAGTATCAAGTTCGTTTATATAAATATACTATAGATGGGCACCCATGTGATATAAAAGTCCCTTACAGGATAACCTTTAAATTTCATTTACTGTGAGAGTTATAGAGTGGGAAAATAAAATAAAAAAGTTTTTTTTAACAGTCAGACAGATTTTCCAAATAGCTAACATGAAATTGAAGAAAATGTCAGGGACTATGTGATTGATATGCATCAAAAGTACCCTGGAATGAGAGTCTCGAGTGCTTCTGCACCGGACCGTTTATCAAATAGTTGCAGTTAATCCGGTTAGTGGCAATCCGGGCGCACGCGGTGCCGAAATAGGTGGAGTGTAAGGACAGGCAAGGTGGTGAAGGGACGTGTGAGTACGCGCGTGTAGGATATAGCGAACGCTGATTGCAGCGGGTAATGACAGCGAGGGTGAGCAGTAGCCTGGAAGTAAGTAAAAATTTTAAATTTAGTTACAGCCCTGCCGCGTGGCTACGACACCGATGTATGCGACTCTTTCTCTCCGGATAAGCTCCATCCATGTGAGTTCCCATCCGTGGGTGTTTGCAGTTGCGGCCGGGGTACACCGAAAAGATGAGTCAGCAGTGGGCACCGACAGAAACAGCGACGAATAAGGGTGTAAGCTTTAATAAGGGCTGCCGAATTTCACACTGACTTGACCCGCTTCGACACGCCAAATTCAACTGATCCCACATGTGAGTAGTGCTTGAAATCGATACAAAACATTCCAGATTTGGGACAAGCCCATCCTGAAAAGTACCCCAGTATGGGGTATCCTCAGTAGTGAAACTTTTTTTGGTTTTTGTGGCCATCAAGAGAACAAGGAATTATCAGAGAGCTTGTAGCTGTAGATAGTGTAATAATACAGAAGGCACCTGGAAACTGATTCGCAGCTAAAAGCCTAATGGGCATGTCCATGTTTTTTAATCGTATATTTTTCTTTACAAACCTAGCATATCGCTCGTTTGTTGCAGCCAGTCCTCTTCCATCTATTTTTCAGCATAATTCTATGTCTGTCTTTTTCAATCCACTTTTATATATCCCAAACTGTCCTTTATAAATTCCTTTGTCAATCCTTGCTTATATTTTGTTAAAATAATTCTGCGCCCATCTTTATAAATTTGAAATGCCTCAGCTCGAAATGCTGTAGATTTTAATACTCAACTTTAAACTGCTTGAATTTAAAATGTTTTAGTTTAAAATTCTCCAGTTTGAAATAGTGTAGTTAGAAATGCTCGAATTCTCCATTTTTGAGCTTTTAATGCTTAAGTTTGAAATTCATCAATTTGCAATGCTCAAACTTTTAATTTTTGAGTTTAAAATGCTGGTGATTGAATGATCGAGTTTAAAATGCTTGAGTTTAAAATACTGCAATTTAAAATGCTCAAGTTTAAAATGTTGCAGTTTAAAATCTTGTGGTTTAAAATGCTGTAGTCTGAAATGCTCGAGTTTGAAACTCTGGTGTTTTAAAAACTCAAATTTGAAATGCTCGAATTTGACATGCTGGTTTTTTATATACTCAAGTTTGAAATTCTCTAGTTTAAAATACTGATATTTAGAATTCTGCAGTTCGAAATAATCGAGTTTGAAAATTTGCAGTTACAAAACCCGGAGCTTTAAATGCGAGAGTTTAAAATGTTTGAGTTTGAAATGCTACAGTTTAAAATTCTCGAACTGCAAATGATGCAATTTGAAATGCTCAAGCTTTAAATACAGCAGTTTTAAACATTCGAACTTGCAATTCTGTAGTTTGAAATGCTCGTGTTTATAGTGATGCACTTTGAAACACTTTAATCGCAAAGTCTGCATTTTAAAAATTCGGAGTTTGAAATTTTAAAGTTTTAAAGGAGTTTATTTTCCGATTGGACTCTTTATTTTGGTATTTAACCATTTCGGATCGAAGTATTGTACAAAAAATAAAATATTTGCTTAAAAGATATAATAAAATGTTAAGACACTTTTCATATGAAATTATAGAATTTATATGGCTTGCAAGTTTATGGCTTGCGCAAAGTACATTAAAAATTTACAAAATGTTTGCGACAGAAATCGAGTGGGAAGTGCGATTATTGTAAAGAGAACATGTGCCTAAAAGCATACAGAGCTTGGATAAATTCAATCTTTACATACGGTTTCGTCGAAAATTAATATTCAAGATCCATAGAGAATCTAAGATGTAAAGTAAATATGTATGTTTGATACATTTTATTTTCGGTGTGGATAATTAGTTGAGCATTTGCAAAAACAATCCGAATTTTATGAATATATATTTGAGTGCGTGGCGTGAGCTCTAAAAACGAGTGTTTCAGGCGCTCTCAATACTGCGAGCGCATCAAGATGCGCGCGATGAGACTGGGCCCGCCGGAAAAGGAAAGAGAATATAATCTGATAAAAGTGGAATGAAAAGGATTGATATGTTGGAAAAATATAGAGGCTAAAATAATTAGAAACGGATTAGTGTCTATGCAAAGAGAAATATAATAGAAAGTAGGATATATATGTAGTAATAAACATGTGCAGCAATTATAGCATTTTTGTAAAAGTTTCAGATAAACAGAACAGTGATCAGATTGTAAGTAGGGCCGTGTTAGAAATAGATAACAAATTATTCATCAAACTGAAAGCAAGTAAAAATGATAGATGTAAAAAAGCTGTAATCCATGGCTAAGAAGAAAGGAATACAGAACGTTTGGAATACGAATTCACTGTTTTCTGAAAAAAAACTATTTATCTATACTTCTATCATTTTACCAACATGCTTTCTTTTTCATCTATATTTCTTTTTAATTAAATGTCTTCAAATGTTGCAATTACAAATTACAAACATAAAAGGAGTTGTAGGTAAAAAAAATTCTATTTAAAAATAAATGCGTAAAAGAAACAGAAAAGAAACAAAAAACCCTTTAAAAAGTTTATAGGCATTTTCTTCATAGAATTTAATTATTCTTTTAGTATTTAAAACTGTTATAAACAACAAAGAATCTAACGTGCAAATAGTCAAAGCAAAAGAGATAGTGATAGGGTGGTAAAGGAAGAGAAAGAAGTACAGATAATGCACGGCAAGGTATAGGATGAAGTGAGAGGTTTTGGGGGCTAAAGAGTGGGGGAGACGTGTAGTAGGCAGTAGTCGCGTTACTTCCGGTCGAGCGATCGCTGCGCTTGGCAGCTGGGAGTTTGCCGGGCGAGGGGCGAGAGGGGTGAGCACGCGGGGGAATGTGGATTGTGCACATCCACGCGCCCCTTTTGCGTGCCCCACCACTCACCCCACGTGACACCCTTCTCGGCTCTCCGTATCGTCACATCGGTTCATTCTCTAATTCGATTAGTGTAAATGGCATTAAAACAATCCCGTTTCGAATGCTTCTAACGGGGCTTGCATCGCGAAGCCTCTTCATGATTCAAAGGATTCTGCAGCTGTTGCCTATCTTCTTTATCTAGGGAGAGGCAAAACGCTTATTGGAAAGTACTATCTATCCCAAAATGTTATGGTCCATGCAATATGACTGTAACTCCTCAATTCACCGTGTAAAGCTCTGGTTTATCCTATTTTTCCTCTGACGCTGAACAAAGAAACTGGAAGAGGACGAGTGGAAAGTAGGTTTCTAATTACTATTTCCATTGACCTTAATAAGAATGTAAAATAAATCAATAATAATCTAACAACTTACAGTGTACATTTAAATCAGTCAAAATTAGCATATTCAATTAATTAAGCATCTTTCTCTACAAAATTCGTCATTTCTAATAACAAACCAGTTGTTTTAACAGATGAATCAGCCAATATTGTTAACTGAATCAGTCACTTGAAATAGCTGATTTTTATTTTATATAAAATTCTTAATTGAAGTCCCAAATTTGAATAAATGGTTCAAATTAACAATAAATGACTGATATATTTGGCTACTGATCAGACGACTCAAAATGAATGATTTAATCCTTGAAAGATTAGATATTTCAAAATTATGCAGTTTCCAGTAATTTCCAGTAATTATAAAAAAAGCCCTGATATTAGGTCAAAAGTTATGATCTCCCAAAGTTAACTATTTTTTACCTATTTGTCAGGGCATATTACTCATGTTCAGTTTTTAAGTAGTTAGAAAATTGGGTTTTTTCCTGAATTTTTTAAATTTTATTTGGGTTTTTATTTAAAAAATAATTAAAAAACATAAAAGAGAAGTTTCAGGTCAGCCCTGAAGAAGTGAACTGCAATGTTCACGAAACGTCGGTAAAATTCGTAGTTTTGTACATGATTGAAACCCGAAATATCTACTTTATCAGAATGAATCATCGTGAAAGTATTAAATCTATTGTTATAAGAGAGAATAATTTCATAAACAATGTCTTCATTTTCTACATATTTTTCTCTGTAATAAAATTTTTAAATTATTTATTTACCACTTGTTTCACGTAAAGGTGATAAAACAGAATACGACGAAACAGCTGTTAGTTAATCCTAAAGGTGACTTGATGGAGTATTTGCAAAAGTGGCAGGATCGCTTTAAAAAGCTTGTGGCTTCCACAGTGAAGTACTGTGAAGGGGATATTATCGCCATTGACCAGAATTAACTGTTACTCTTGGTACTCCAGAAGGTCGGATTCTTTGCGTATAGAAGTTCAAGCGAACTTCGTTTACGCATTCATGATTCTGGCACTCAGTACTGCCATACTATAATCGCCATATTTTATCAAAAAATGCTTCGTTTGGTATGATGTCTGGACTAATTGGATCATTCGAAATAACTGATTTCATTAATGAATTGAATTAACTGATATGAGTAGTCACTTTTGATTAATTTGACAGCCGTCAAATCCGTGTTTACGGGGTTGATATAGCTAACCAGTAAAGAATTTATCATAATTACTCGAGAGACTTACAGAATATCCTCCCGGGGGTCGTCTAATTTTATTGTTTCTCCGAAACTGAGCTCCGGAATCTCTGTTGGAAATTTCCGCGCGTAGCTTGATGCGATTACCAAAAATCAGGAGGGTGGAAGGCCTTCCATCCGAGAAGGCAGGCAAGTCGCGCAGGGTCGCAGGGGCAGTCGTACCAACATACATTCTTCCCCGCGTCAAACGCAACACGGAACGCTCAGCGTCTCAGCCTGCTAGTGTAAGCCATTCTGACCATTAGGCTTGTGAGTTATGAGACAAGTTCTAATACTCTCATAATCTAACTGTTGATCGCTCTACACGTAGGATGGCATTGCCGAAAAGGAAACTTTATTCGAGCCGATCAGCCGCACGCCTACCGTCCCTTGCACCATCCCTTAACCCTCCCTTCTCTTCTTGATTCCTCAACCCCGTATATTATTGCTTATTTGCCATTTCTCGAGAGAGCCTCTTGCTTATAAGTCATTTGTTTATCCGAGCGAAAGTAATTTGGAACTTAGTTGCGTGATAAAGGGCTTCATAGATAAATATGAGTAAGTTCAATTTCACTAATATTGAATTAGGTCTTTCTCACCAGCTATACATTGGAGACATACGTTCTTCTCTTGCATTTATGGTTATGGCCGTGCCAAGACCAGACTTCTTGATAAATATACCGAATTGCTTTTAAATAAAATTATTTTACCGATTTGTGACTTTAACATTTTCCAGGATCAAAATTACATAAGCTTTCGTTTGTAAATTTTATTTTCTATTATACTTCGACCTCTATAGACTATGAACCCCATCGGTAGGGCCTGACATTTCCAGGAAAAAGGTAGATAGTTAGGGTCAAACAGATGATATCTGCAGAGAATTGAAAATGTTGCACCCGATAAAACTTGTAATTTTGTAACATCTAATTTTTAAATAATAAATGTGGAACCTGTCTTTCTCAGGAACTGCATTCATATAAAAATTTTCATAAAAAGATAAAAACTGAAGTGTCCACGATCTAAACCTGTTAACTGACACCTCAGGAAATTTGAAGGCGAAGGAAAATTTATACCGCCGACCTATGCTGTAGATACTAAAACGCAATTTTCGAAAATTCATAAAAAATACTAAAAGGAATTTTTCCATTTCGTTTGCGGAATAGTAACTGCATATAAAAATGCGCCAGAAAATACAAAAAAATCAATTTCGAAAAAAATCTCAGTTAATAGGTTTAGACCGCGCACCCTTTAACTCATTTTCTAGAAGTATCTAGTGAACCTTTTGAGATTTGCCATCCAAAGAATAAAATCATTGCCGATAAATAAACTTACTAATACACAAAAAATAAACATCATGAAGATGAATAACATAAACATTCTATAAAGTTGAAAGCGGGTTAATGATGACCCTCAGAGGTCTTGGCCACAATACATAAATTTTTGTCTTCAAGACGGAAATATTAGTCGTAACTGATCACATATAGTCTGGTTTCGTCTCACAAGGTAGACATACAGAATACCTGGAAATTGTCTTATAGCGAATTCGGTTATCCTACTCTGGTGCACTCTGCCCTGCACCGAAGCAGGTCGGAGTGAGAAGGAAGAAGTAAAAAGAAGTGAGATGGAGCGACCGGACCAAATACCAAATCAGGACCAAATTTTTTTACCCGGGATACTAACAAGGTCTATCTATTGTTGTTTTAAAGTTGATTCTTTTTGTTTCAAAAGCCTGCTATTATAGTTTTTATCTGAAATTCATCTCGTTTGGTTCGAATTTTAACTACTTGGTTGAAAGTTAAACTACTTTAATAAAAATAATCTTTTTTGGCTGAAGATTAATTTTTTTAACTAAAATTTTAACTATCCCATTATTGATTAAAAATGTTTACTTTTAGGTTATTAATCGTTTTTTCTTTATCGTGTGTTTGAAAATTCAACTATTAGGGCAAATGTTGTACTCTTTTTAAAAATTTTTTTTTTTGGAAACTCATATTTTAGTTAAAAATTCATCTATTTCGATTTGTTAGCTGAAGAGAAATAATTTTTATATGAATTAGAATCTTCCTTGGTGGAAATATGAACTATTACATGCTCTTTTGAAAATTCATATCTTGCTAAAAATTTGACTTTTTTGGTTACAAATTAATTAGTGTAACTGAAAAAATAATTTTTATTTTTGTTTGAAAGTTATGTTTCAATTGAAAACTATTCTTTTCTAGGCAAAAATTTAATTTATTGTTTAAAAATTCGTTATCCACTTTATTCAAAATTCATCTTTTTGGTTGAGGATTTAAATATTTTGTTAAACCTTTTTTTTCATTTAATTCAACTGGTTAAAAGTTCGTTTTTTTTTGTTAATTGAAAATTTAACTATTAGGTTGAATATACATGTATTTTGTTGAAAACTCGTCTTTTGGTAGAAAATTATCGATGAAAATTTATCTTTGTATGTTACAAATTCTATTCTCTTCTAAAACTTCATCTTTTTAGTTTCAAAATTCAATTAGTTAGCTAAAATTCATATTTGTAGACTAAAAACTCATTTTTTATGGTAAAAAAGTTTAGATGGCCGCGGTATCACCTCCGAACTCCCTGCTTTCGCGGGTAATAATATTTAGTCTTACCTTACTCTTGAAAATCTTCAATATGTCTTCATCACCATGATGTCTGATTCTGTTGCACCAGCTAGACATTAGAGACATACAGACTTGTCTTGCATTTATGGCTGTAGCTGTAGTTGTGCATATATAATTTTCCATAAAAAGATTGAAACTTTTAGATATAGAAAAAAATCGAGAACATTTTTAATTCACGATCTAAACAACATAATTATTGCCAGTGTCGGCCTTTGGGGTGGGCAACCCGGGCAGTCGCCCAGGGCGCTGCGTTTAGGGGGGCGCCGGAATCGGGACTAAGGAAATTCATTTCCGAGACAAATGACCTAAATATACAGCTTCGCCCAACAAATTTAACTTCTAAATCAGTTGATTATTTAGTAACAAATGGACCACTAAGTATACCAAACATATCGTTTCCTATAAGGATTACAAAAATTCATATTTCAATTTCGCATTTTTAAACAATATATTACAAATTGGTGAGACTCAATTACGAAGATAGTTAGTGTACTCCGATTCTTCCGATAATGTGTCTTGCTTTTGTTGTAAATTATTTGACACGGATGTGAACTTAAATTAAGGTAAAAGTGGTTACAATGATTGGAAGCATATGGCTAATACTCTAAGGGAACATGAAATAGCACAAAGTCCCTTTTCTGTGTATAAAATTTGGATTGAAACCGAACAAAGATTAAAATTAAATAAAACTATCTACGAAGAACTACAAAAATTTCTACCGCATGAGTAGAAACATTGAAATAATAGTATTGCGTAGATTATTTACCAGTATTGTAGAATTCCTAGCTACAAGAAATTTATCATTTCAAAGTTCTTCCGACACACTATTCACACCACAAACTGGAAACTTTTTAGGACTTGTAGAATTAGTTGGGCAGTATGATTTGGTAAAGCATTTACGTAGAGTAATTTCAAACAAACTGAGTGACCGGTATTATGGGAAAAATATTCAAACGGAATCTCTGATGTTATTGGTGAAAAAGGTATCAGCTTACATTATACAGCATTTGAAAATTTCAAAGTATTAATAATTGATTGCTGATTGTACAAGAGATTAGTCGCTTGAAGAGCAGTCGTCTTTTATTGTCAGATATGCAGAAGTATGTGATAATAGGATTCAGATAAGAGAACATTTTATTTTTTTCATAACTGTCGGGAAAAGGACTGGTTTAAATTTGACAGATTATACGCTGCAATTATTGCATGAAAATGATATAAAAATTGAAAATTTCCGCGTTCAACTATATAACAATGGGTCATATATGACTGGAAAAGGAAGCGGAGTTCAAGTCAAAATTCTGGTAATAAACCCGGAAGAGGCTTTCTTCACGTGCGGAAATCATAGTCTCAATCTTGTTATTTTCTAAGCTAAAAATTCCTGTACAGGAACCTCGCAGTATCCTGCACATGATCCTGTACACGAAACTGCGCACGAACCTTCACGTATAATCTTGACGGTTCTTGTACTGTAATTTGACGAAGGAAACTGTAGATGATCCTGTAAGGATCTATGTATGCGAGGTAACCTTTGAATGATCCTGTACCGGTTCTTTCACAAAGCCAATTGAGGTGTGGGTTCATGTACAGGAACATGTTCAGGAGCCTATACATGAACCTGCGTATAGGAACTAATCCACGAGGGTTCTGTAGTGGCTTGGCTCTCTCGATGATAATTTAAATCTTCAAGGCAATAAAAGGAAAGTAACTTTATAGTTGTAATCGACATATATATCAGGCATATATATCAGAAGATATATCAAGAACCATCGAAGCATTGCATTTTTTGGTTAACAACCATTTGCATGACAGTTTTCCTAAATTTTTTTAACTACTCCTGCCACAGTGGCATCCGCGGAAAAAAGCTTCTGAAAGTTAAAACTTATTAAGACATATTTAAGTTCGACTATATCAGATGATAGATTAATCACTCTCGCGATGCTATCAATTGAGAATTATTTTTTATGTTTAATAGATTTCTCTGATGTTATTGAAGAGTTTACGAGAGACAAAGCCCGAAAAGTTAGATTTATGTGACAATTCATGATACACAGTACCACCAATAGGTATTGAATTTGCGTGGAATCAACTAAATGCAATCATGGATGGACGTATGTTATGTATGTATATGTATATAATATGCATGTTTATAATTTTATAAATGTATAATAAAGATTTGAATATTAAATGCATGGAGATAATTAGAAATTACCTTTCATTTATCAATAAGTTATTTTAGGGAATTTCGATTAAATGACGCAACTAATTACTAATATAGTATCATATATATAT
>JAAAKG020000019.1:279308-289654 GCA_010014905.2 Druon quercuslanigerum
AAGCTAGGCCCTGGCTAGCGGCCCCCGGCCTGGCCCAAGTGTGGAACCAGGAACAAACTTGGCGATTTCTGCACGGGCCTTGGAAGCGGTCAATAACAAATCCTAACAAGTTTAAAACACCAAGTAACAGTTCTTAACAATCTGTAGCAACAGTCAATAACAACTACTTCCAGAAATCCACAAATAATTTAGAAACAGTTAATAATAACTGATAGCATCAATGAATTACCCTGTGAAAAGTGCAATAACAAACCCCTAATGATAGGAAACTGCAACACTTAGAATCCAACAACACCAGAACCTAGTCAGTAACAAACAGTTACATGAGTCAATAAAGTTCCCTTTTAATAATCAAAAACAATCTCAGGATTAGTTATTAACAACCCCTAGAAACATTAATTCACGACTCCTACCAGCGGTTAATCACACTCTTAGCAATTTCAACAACAACCTAACTGTCAATAAAATGTTTGCAGTACAGTGAATAAGAATACCTTTGAAAATTCTATAAACGCCATTATAAGCGGTTAATAAAAATTTCTAACAGCTTGAAAACTCTTATACACTTAGCAAAAATCAATTATAATCCCTAACAATGGAAAAATATGACAATTATAAGAACCAATCAATAACAACCAGTAGCAACAGTGAATAAAAATTCCTTTCAGCATTCAATAGCTACCTCAGCAGTGGTTAATAACAACTCTGTGGAACAATTAAGTACAACATCTACCAGCAGTCTTAACATCTTTAGAAACAACCAGCAATAACCTGATGGCCAATAAACTCCGTGCAGCACAGTAAGTAACAACCCCTTCCACCATAGCAACAATGAATGACAAACTATACCAACGGTATAACAACACAAAAAAACAGAATCAGATAAATTCTGATACACGTTGTGGCAAAAGATTTTTTGTATAATGTTCTTTTTGAAAGTTTTTTGCATTTCAGATTTCTGTTCTGTAATTTTTTTGCAGCTCAAAAGCTAAAAATATATTTTTCTTTGGCGCTTTTTAATTTAAATTATGGATTTATATCAGCTTCTGTAATTCAGAAAAAAATATGCGCCTTGGTAGAAAAAGCATCCATTAATTTTTCGATGTTTATTGATATTTTCCAATCAAACTTATAATTTATCGACTCAACAACTCATAGAAACTATATTTTTGGGACTGTCTGAAATTGAAAACTGGGTTTTCATTTCCCATCTAAAGTTTAAAAAAATTGCACTTCAAGCAAAAAAAATCTTGTTCCTGCAGTTTCACGGAGCCCAAATGGCATTACCCAATTCGATTTTTGGGAAAGTTTTTTGCTTCTCCTGAAAAATTGAGAAAACATATTTTTTTGAAATCATATATTTTCACAAAATTAAAATTATAAATTAAATATTCTTATAATATACTCAATCTGATTTTTTTCAATTTTTTATTCTATGGCTTCTATTTATTTTCGAGTTTTGAGAATTTATAAATACTATTATTATAAAACATATTTACGTGAAACTTGCATACTATCTTTTCTAGAGAGAATATCATGCAACAGTCAAATATCAATCTGTCTTTTGAATTAAATACATCCCATATAAAATTATACTTTTTGAAATTATATACATTCTGGAAAAATAAATTTTTCGAAAATCTCTAACGCTTTTTTGTTTGAAACAATTCCTAGATGGCCTAAACAACACAGCGATCTGTATATCGTTGCTATTTGATATTATGTATTTGATGGCTACTTTTAATTTGAGTAGAAACTCTTTAATTCAGGTAACAAAATAAACGATTTAATACATTTAAGAGTTTAGATAGAAAACTAAATAATTCTACCCTATGGTTATTACTGAAATGAAACCAGATAATTACTTTGGAAGCATTAACTGCTTGATACAAAATGATTTTCTTCAAGGATGGTAAAACAAAGAACTCAGGTCATCTGCGAAAAGGAACTATAAGACATTCAATCGACGAGTCGGAGCCAGAAAACTTCCGCCATTATTTACAAAGTAACATGAATTTTTGTACTGATCGCTCAAAATAGCTTATTTCTTTAACTTTGCGATTAATTTACAAAACAAGGTTCACGAAAAGTTTCAATTTACGTGGTGGATGTTTAAACTGTATACTGTTTATAATTTTATTACTTTAAGACTCATCAGACTTGGAAGTTCATAATATAGTTATCGCAATTAAAGTTTCCTACGTCATTATTAAATTATCAACATCCGTCGAATCGCTTTACAGAATCGGGCTTGGAGGCCAAAAGAAATAACAGGATCACCCGCCGACTGGAGCGCTACTATGAAATTCAATATAACTTTTCGCGAATGAATCCCGAAGAAATTCCTGGACTAATTTAAATTCCAGGACGCTGATATATAGCAGTAGAACGAACGTGGAGGGAGGGAAACCCACCGGGACATTAAAATCAGCCCGATGACTCTGCGGCGTTAATCTTGCGACGACGGCCACTGTGCGAGAATAGCAATAATTTATAATTTCCCTTCTTGTTCTTTTTTGCGTGCCCACTGAATATTTCATGCCGTAAAACTTTTATCCCAACCGATAATTGTTTTCCCGAGTCTACTTAAGAACCCGACTCTCTGGTTTTCGACCTTAATTCGAGTTTTTCCTTCATTCATCAATTTTCTCGAAATTTCATAAATTACAATTGAAATTGTTATTACAGTTCCGTGCACACAAAAGTCTGGAGGTGCGAAAGGTCGTTAGGTAATTGTTCAAGCAGGGTAGATTCAGCTGATTACTTCAAACTGAGAAAAACCTTCCGTGGTTAGAGGCATGTAACGTGCTGCCTCTAGCCGGGCTCACCAAAGATACCTGCAATTCGTCACGGAAAGTTGACCGCAGCTTGAAGTACCCACCACGTTGAACCTGCTTGACCGATTATCTGCAACATGCCGTACCCTACGCTTATTCTGCGTCAGTGAGCTCAAGAAAATAGAATTATTATAACGTCACTGCCTAAGTAACCTGCTGCCACCCAGTGGAGTCCAGCGAAAATATTTTATTTCGCCTGGTACTTTTAACTCTCCATCAATTACCCATCTGGTCGCTACCTCGTTTTATCTATTGCCTACAACTTTATTACGGCCCGTATTTATTACTCCTTGATTCGGAAAATTAAAATGCATCGAAAATTTCCCTGGCGGACCGAATGAAAGATTAGTGGCGTTAAAAAAATACAATACCTGTCATTAACATAGGCTGGAGGTGACTTCAAGTGCATCTTTTTTCAGTAACAGCATACTAAATAAGCGACTATGAATGCGCTTGAAGTCGCCTTCAGTAGAACGTATGACATTTTTTAAAATTGTTAACACTGCATGATACGGAAGAGATACTATGTGAATACTATAAGGGTACGCTGTAGCGTATACTTTCCGGTCAATCGGTCAGCCAGGGCTTTTTACCCTAATTTTTTGGATACATACCTATCAAGCTTTACGTATATGCTTTTAACCAATGTTGTGCATTAAGAGATCTCCATATTACGATCCACGTAATTGTATATTCAATAGTTACCTTAATTCACTATGTGGATCAATCTTTTCAATATGTAAGTCAAAGAGAACTATGCGACTACATTTTTTACTTCCTCTTGTAGACCTTGAATGCATACTTATAAATCGGAAAGTCCACAAAACGTGTAAGGTTTCTTTCACAGTGTAAAAAAATATTTTTTATGTTATGTACAATGAGTGTATTCTTTAAGGTTACAACCAAATCAGAAGCCAATTACGTAAAGTCCTTGAGCTTTTGCACGGAGGCACATCTTTTAAATCTCGTTTCGTCGAGTTCGCGGATCGCTTTGAGCAACCCTTTCACATCAACGATGGTACGCTCCTGTCTGACGGCTCCTGGCAAAAAGTATGCTCCCTTTTTCTTTGCAAAAAAATAGAAGAAAAAACAGGAGTGAGAGCACGAGATGCTGGTGGGGGGGGGGGGGGAAAGAGAGCTCTCTAGTGTCTTCCGCTCTCATAGAATGATTACCTTCTCGTCCTTTTCCTATGGAACGGTTGGTCTCTTTGACAAGAGATTGAAAAAAGCCCTCGCTACTGCAGCGTTAGGCGCGACATTTCTTTTTAAAGTACGAGCTGAACGAACTTTAAAGGTTAAAAGTGAATACTCTTCGCGCTTTAATGAAACTCCTTTCAAATGCTTTTTCACCTCGAGTCTCATTGTTACTGATGAGATTGCTTCTATTACAATTTAGTTTAATTATATTATAAAATGCAAAGATAGAAAATAATTTAACAGAAATATTATATATGGGTAATATTCTCGAATTAGGTGATACATAAAATCCGCCCCTTTATCCCCAGAACTGCATTAAATCCCCCTACTACATCCTCTTCGTTGCCTAAGTCCGCCTCTTTATCCCCACTACTATCATGGGCCATCCTACTGTATCCAACCATTCCCTAAATCTCGCCAACTCTACTTTCTAAATATTCATATTGATTGAATTTCATTTCTAAATTTATTTTTATCGCTAGATTAGGTGACATACTATAACTATTTTGATGGCACCCATTCTACACAGATAAATTGACTCCGCCTAAACGATCCCCATCACTAAATTGGAACCACCTAATTTATCCCTGCTAGTAAATTTTATCCGACTACATTATACACAATGTCTGCCAAAAAACTATTTTTGCGTACCTTTAAAATCTAAAAAAACTTCGAAGAAATCTTTTGCGATCCTCTGAAATCTTTATGATTCATCTTTTTAATTTCTTCGTACAATCTTTTGAAATCTGTCGTAATATATTGAAAACTATGAAGTATTTTCAAATCTTAATGATAATTTTTATATGTTTGTGAAATATTCTTAAATTCTTTGAAATCCTTTGAAATTTTTTAAAAATCTTTTGAAGTCTTTCAAAATTATTAAAATCTTTAAAATAATTCAATATGGTGTAGAATTGAAATCGAGCTGTAAATACTTCAATTGGATCCTATCCGATTCCTTTTGATTTCACAATGAATTTCGAGTGGCTGCAGGCGATTTTAACTGAGTTTATGTAATTTCATCCGATTTCAACTGATTGCATGATGAACTCTTCATTATTACATGTGCAACTGCAGAGTAGTTTTTTGTGATAATAACTGATTTTGTGTGATAGTGTCAGCTGATTTTCATTGCATGCGGGTACATTGTGATTTAGAGAGATCGCACGATGATTTCTAGTAATTATAATATCTATATTTTGATGTTAGTTCTGTTTTGTCTACATGGTCTAATATCCCTATGTAAATCTTGATTTTATTCTTATTTCGTGAAAGAATTCCTCTCTAGAGGCGTTGTGATTCTAACTAACTTCTTCAGATTGCTGCTGGAAGGTTTCATCGGGCTCAGGATTGCCGCTGTTTAGCTATCCAACAACAAAAAAAGTTCGAAGTTCATGCAGAAAATTTTGTTGTTGAAATATTCCGAAAAAGTTATAGAGTGTCTAAACTGATGCTATCAACTTGACAGTCTGATCTGTTTTAGGCTTAACGCTGAGTAGTTGAACAATAGTGAAAAATGATTTTTTTCAATTAATTAAAAAAATAAAGGGGAACCAGTCATCGGCTCACCGGTCTCCATCTAGCGACTGAAAACCCAATAAATAGCATCTGACGAGGCGGTCTGGCCAGGGGCTCGCAAAAAACGGTTACCCTTTGGCCAGGCCTCGGCTCAGCCATCTGGTCAACGTCAAGATTAAAAACGAGACTGTGTGATCTGGGCCGAGCCAGCGGTAAAAAAATTTCCGAAACGGGGGTGCTTTTATCTACTAAGCTGCGGAGAGTATAAGATAAATTTTTCGCAACTTGCTACACAAGAATTCCATCGTATTTATAATTCTGGCAAGGTTCTAATTTCCAACATGTTGTTATATTTGATGTTATAGTGTTGAGCAGATTTCTATAAGTAATTATTAAACATACATAATATGCTGTATAAAAAATAAAAATAAATAAAAACAAATGTATAAAAAATTTATAAAAATAAAAACAAATGTTGTATACTATGACCTCGAATATCACTACAGTAGTTATATATATCCTTCAGCAGATCCTTATCCTAAAAAAAATTAAAATGATATCTTATTTCCTTTTTGGCAGAAATTCCAGGTCCTAAAAAGTAATCTTAATATACAAATTCAGTTAGCTGAATATAAATGGTTCTATTAAATAAATATTTAAAAACTTCTCATTTTACAAGAATATCAGCTCCTAAAACGACTACATGGGGTGCTTTCAACTCCCTCGTTTACCATATTTTGTTTACTCGATTACGAAAACTGTCAATAGCTCTAGTTTAAAAAGGCAAACAAACACACCCTCTGAACAATATGCACTCCTCTCGGAACTATAGCGAAACTGGCATATCGGCTTCTAAAACAATAAAAATGGTGGTCGTTCTGGAAACAAAGCACTTGAGCTTCGCGAGAAGTGGATCTCAATTGAAAAAGTTGCACTAGAGGCGAAATGTACCGTGGGGCGAGAACCGTCGAGGGAAGAAGCAACGTAATCCGGATAAGTCGTTAACAGTTGACTCATTCTCAATTTCCCCAGCATTTTAGCATTACCAATGCCTACAGAAAATATAAAGATGACGTGGAAATACTTTTATTAGCATCCACTTGTGGAATAAGGGATTAAGATTCCAGAATGTCAGAATTCGAATTGGATTTTTCTTTTCGGAATTATGAATATAAAACAATTTACAATCTTAAGAGCTATAATCGGCAATACCTAACGGACATACATTCTTTCATCATTTAAATAATCTAATTTGCATGGGGCGCACATCTGAGTTTGTTCAGATGAAGTGCAAATCAAGTCCCTATTCAATCAAGTAAATCCTGGACATAAAAACCAAGTGATGTTCGACAAAGTACAAGACGTATTTCGTGCATATATTAGCTAACGCGATTTTTCGACGACTTTGGATCTCTTTCTTCCCAAAGTCGTGCTTTTTTCTTGGTCTATTCGAGTGTTATCCGCACATCAAAATTGAAATAATGTTGATAGCATCCACTTGTGGAATTAGGGATTAAGATTCTAGGAGTACACTATGTAAATTAAATTTTTCTTTTCAGAATTACGACTCTGTAACGATTTGAAATCTTAAGAGCTACTGTCAATACTCAATAGAGATACATAGCCCAAAAATCTAATTACCTAATTGGTATGGAATACTCTCTGCCATTTAAGACATATCTCTCAAGATTAATAGAAACCTTTGATTATTTCTTTATAAATATCTTGCTGGTTTTTAAATGCTTAGAACTCGTTGACTTCTCATCTGCTAATTAAATTACATCCCAACTTAGAGAGTCTCTTTGCGGATGCGTCGCGTGCCGTTTGAAAGGCGACCTCTTGCAAGCAATTTTGACATGAATCCTGAGGATGTATCGCTATCGGTCTCTGCGATCAAAGAGAAAATGAAAACAACTTTGTTAGCGTCCTGTATTCTATAGTCAGGATCAGATTTCGAGACGTAGATACAGCCCCTATTGAGAGGGCTAGTCTTGAAAGATTCTAAAGTACGTCGAACGGGGATGGCGCAAGCGAGATAGGTTATAAAAGAGAACGAAAGCATCGACTTTAAACCAGGCAGGCAACCTCAAGCCGAGTTTCCTTTCATTAGCTGGAGTAGGAACCAGATCACCACCAACGAACCAACCAGCCAGTCAGCCAACCTACCAACTAACCATCCATCCATTCCGAGCCAACCCATCCCGCTTCATGATCCACTCTCTTTCTGGCGCGGGGCTCCTCATCTTGCGTTCGGTTGACTCGTTTTCAATGAATACAATGGCGAGAGGAGCAGATCATATTGAATATGAAAACAGGAAATCAACGAGCCAGCCCTGCCGGATTTTCCAGGGTCTACAGTCTTTGTTGAATAAATGAGATAGAGAGGGGCGAGTGTTACAAGCCGGGTCTGTAATTCGGTTATGTCAAGATACTCAAGAGGGAAAGTGGAGTAGTTCACGGTGGATAACATCGGGTTCATTAAACGGAATAGGTACTGTTGATTGAATGCAAAAAAGCAAATTTAGTTGGACAATTGAGGATCGCATACAATATAGTATAATATTAAGCTGATTGGTTTTCTCAAATATCAGTACACGGAAAAAAATCTTCAATCTTCAAGAGGAAATTTGATCAAAATGCAATTAATTCGTGAAACAGCGGAATGTATTTAATTGTCAATTGAAGGAGTTCAAAGAGGACGTTTTTTATTGAAAAGAATTCTTGCACAATTCAAAGAATTTTCAGCCAAATTTTTTGGCCAAAACAAGCCGGGTTCTCACACACCGAAATAACATTTTTTTACACAATAGGAATCCGGTGCATATCCAAATCTATTGGAGTTCTATCGGACACATCAAAATATAAGTAATTGTTTACAATAGACATACAAGTCTAGTACCCATCTGACTCTATTCAGATCTACCCAGGTTTTGTCTGGTATTCATGTGATCTTCCACAAAACACAAGCCGGGCGTCCATCTGGATCTATGTAGATTTACGTAGGTCTGTCTTGATCTGTCAACGTCTATTGAGGCCCTATCTGATAATAAAAATCCAAATCATTTTTTACAAAATCAAGTCTAGTACTTATACAGGTCTATTGGGTCCTATCTCGTAACGGAAATTTATTTAATTTTTCCGAAAAAAATTGAGTCCATATCCAGGTCTATTCTTTTCAATCCAGTACACCAAAATTTAAGTGATTGTCGACAAAATGCGAGCAGGGGTCTGTCCATGTCTCACTGTAAAAAATCTGGGATTAATTTTGTTGCAGCTAATTTCAAGATGGGGTTCCATCTCGCTTGCAGTTAGGATAGGAAACTACCGTTAATTATTTTTGCTGCAAAACTGAAAAACAAGTCACAGTAGGTGACGTTTCGTACGCCAAGTGCTAGCGAAACGATACCTTGTGTAGTGTTACCATTCACACCACCAATACTGATTCTTGGCATATCGGAATTTAAGTGATTTTCTACAAAATATAAGCCGGATGTCTATCAATCTTTATCAAGGTCAATTAAGGTCCTATCAGTAAACAGAGATTCAAATAAGTTTTTATAAAATTCGAGTCCAATGTAGCAACGGAAATCAAATAATTTTAGAAGAGAATATAAATCGAGCCCATATCGAGGTCTGTCTGCTCCTATCCAATACAAAAAATACAGGTCGGGTGAAATTCCAAGTTTATTCAGATCTATATAGGTTCTATATATATTTTGAGGATTTATTATATATAAGTGAAACAGAAATTAGCTTTTTTAAATTCTTAAAAAAAAACAGTACATTTTTTCGAATGATTTAACCTTTTAAATAAAACTGTTATCGATTCTGCTATGTACAACAGCAGAAATGTCACAATTTTTATAAACTTCTCTATTTTCAGACAATGTTTAGCCTGTACACTTTTAAATTTATTGCCATACATAGAGCCTACTGCATCTGGCGTCTGCATAGACACTTAGTAATTTTCAGTTTCGCACCTGGAACGAGGATGCTCCTTGCATTCACGTCGCGTCGTCTCTTCGAAATTCGCAAATAAAATCGAGACTCGAAATGAAAATCAAGTTTATTCCAGTAATTAGTTTATAAATCCCACTTATTGCGCAAATAATTATTATTTTTAATTAAAATATTCTGCTGTGTATACATTTTTTCCTGTCCTCCTTCCTAGCCTTAAATCACCATGTGGTTTGCAAATTAGTACGAGATTCTATCATCAGGGATTAAAATTCTACTCCAATTTTCTCGCCAGAATTGGTTCACTTGATTTGACTTTTAAAGTTCACCGTATTTCTTACTATGAGCCTTAAAATACAAAAAAAGTTACCAATTTCTCGCCTGAAGCAACATTTTTAACCCCTTTTTGGCCGGATTACCCAAACGGATCCCGGCCGGTATTGAAACCCGGATCCGACCAGTTTACCGTGACGTTTTTAACCGGGACCCGGCTGGATCCCTGATTAGATTTATTAAGGTCCTGCCTATTGGGTCTTATCGAGCAAAGGAATTTCTATCGCATTTTTATAAAATGTCTATCAATTTTCCGGGTATTTTTGGCAATTGACGGTAATTTAACCAGTTCATATGTTAAATTTCCATAAATTTTCGCAAAATTCTATTATATGCGACCAAAGTTCTCTTAAAGTTTTTACGGTGTGTGAGCTGATTAATGTAAAATGCGAGTTCATTATTATTATTATTATTTTTACACCATTAGGCCGTTTCCCTTTCGGGGTAGGCATGACTCACTCGGTAGGGAGGGGAGTAGTGTGAGGAAGGGGTTATAAAATTTTT
>JAAAKG020000019.1:289754-321253 GCA_010014905.2 Druon quercuslanigerum
GTCGACAGGGTGAACTGTCAATATGTTAGTTATTCTATTGTTGAAGTTTGTTTTCTCTAGTTTTATTTACTATGGAATATTAGGTAAATAACCAGAAGGCGATCTACACACAAAAATGCGAGTTTTCCCTTGGCGAATCGAGGCTGTTGCAAATTATAGGAAAATAATGAAAGCCAGCTTAAAGCAGGAGATGAGAGCTCACCGCCCGAAGTTAGTTCGAGTTTGGCGAAGGGATGAAGCACAGTCAGTAGCCCCCCCCCCCCCGCAGCTTCTATCAATGTTGTCCACTCATGTGGAAACTTCGTCTGCCGAATCCCCCTTGCAGAAGCGGCGGGCATTCGTGCCTCCCGCCTTTCTCACCATTACGCGGCTACCCCAAACCACCCTCACACACTCACGCATTTATGCAATCACATCCAAATACTCAAATCATGCAGCTCCCCTTACACAAACTCCCGCAGAACGTTCTCTAACCAGCTAGGAAGATTCACATTTACCTAATTGTGTCCCCATATTTATTTAGTGCAGAACCTATTTAGATTACACGCTTACTACATGCGTAACTGCACATCCCTGCAATATCTGGACGACCTACTGCTCGCTCTTTGTCCGCCTTTTTTTGTCAATCGTTAATTCTTAGTTAGTAACGAAACAATTGTACTAAAAAAGTACAATCCTTAAAACTTAAGTACTTAGTGCCAACATGATAATTCTATTATAATTACATGAGACTCAATTTTCGTTTTGGCTGCCTGACAGCTGTTGCCTTTTTGTTCGTCTTGGATGAAAAAAATCAAAATTATCGTGAAAAATCACAGGTATCAAAGATAAATGCAAGAATAATTGTCAGGTAGCCACAACTATGCCTCGTGTACAGTGTGTGATTAAAATACTCCTTCAGAATAGTCCACGGATGTACTAAAGGACGTATAAAAGGACGTACCAAAGGAAATCCCAAATTGGGATACAAAAAGACGTAATTTAGTACTTTAGTAATAAAATGACGTTTGGTACTTTTGTACGTCCTTTGGTCTGAGGTTTTCTTTAGCGAGAACCAACTATGTTACTACGCTATTCATCTAATCAACAAGCTATATTCATTAGACACATTTTTAACGCGTTAAAAAAACATAATCGTCAAGCACTTTTCTTATAGTAAGAATTGATCTCAGAAATGACGTACAAAAAGATTTTCCAAAGTACGTCATTTTGTATCTCAATTTCGGACGTCCTATGGTGGGTCTTTTTGTTCGCCCTTTAGTACGTCCTTTAGACGTCCTTTTATAGTTTATGCGTACATTTATACGTTCCTTTATACGTTCTTTTTTACGTTTTTTTGCATGTTCTTTGATGCGTCCTTTTGTAAGTCCTTTCGTATATCCACTTTTTCAAGTGGGTATACCGATATTGCAAATAGCTACATTGTTCCTAATTGTATCGGATCTAAATCAAGATACTCTTACGAAAACCTAATGTAAAAGTTGAATTAATATTGTAAGAATTTTATTGTGTCAAATTGTGATCTAAAATAACATGCGAACTTCCAAATATTACAAAAAACCCATTGTCTGTATCATTTAGATTAATCGTACGGGAACTCTACCCACTTCGAGCCACCTGATAGTTAAAAACTTTTTTTTCATTACGTTAACGACGTTTTCATGAGATTAGGTGATAGGACGTTTCTGAATTGCTGAACATAAATTTAGTGCAAAAATTAAAAAACTTCACATTTTTATTCAAAATCTTTTGAGACCTCGAAACTGGACGAGTACCTGAAAGTTTAATGCGAAAGCAAAGTATTACTTCAGGGTTAGTTTCATGTATTACAATAATAATCAGAAAAAAGTCTCGAGCAGTACTAAAATGATAACAATGGTGGTAACTGGGAACTCAGATTCACTTGTTTCACATTGAAAGTAACAGCATGAAGGTATTATATTAAAAAACAGGACACAAACAACATGATATAAAAAAAGATATCTCTATTTTTCACAGTGTTTTCAATACTTTAAAAAATTCTACTAATTTACATAAGCATGTTTCGGGAAAAAACTAAATGTGCGAAGAAGGAACCAATTTGTGCAGACTGTTTATTACTATATTTCATATTCTATTTTTAAAACTTTTAAGACGACCCACCTTTTCAGCTAGCATCGAAAAAAGAGTGCTCATAGAATTCGTATCTAAGAATGGGTAAGAAATAAACATTCGATAAAATGAAATAACATTTATTGAATCGAGACAGTGATACCTAACAGTTGCTCTATTAGCTACTTTACTTACAATCTTAAAGGTAATCACAGCAACAATATTATCTCATTATTCACAACACTTACATACAGATTACTGCCGCAATAATATATTAGTCTCGTGTTATTTTTTTATATTCGTACACGGTATTTGTCATTTATCGCTATTACAGTATGAGAAATAAGTCGGTGCACCCTTTCTACTCAAGGGTCTCAGTGCAAAATCGGTTAGTCGAATCAGATATTCTCAGAACTTCTTTTCATCATTTACAGAGATTTCTTCTTCCGCTTTCTAATGATGCATACGTTTCTAAATAATTTACCAGTATAATGGAGCAAGGAAGATCGTTAAAGAGGGAATCTCAATTCTGGCATCGATTACGTCTGCAAGCTCAGAAAATCGAACCATTCGGGAATGAAAGTCGAATAAGAAAATTGTCAATTGCATCTCGAGACGAATGTACGGTAGAATAATTTACGTAATGAGCGTCGCACAAAGACCTTTCTAATTATCGCGGTTAACGAGACGTTAACGCGTCAACGGTATGGAAAGGGTTAAATTAAGTACATGTCTTCATCCTGAATTCTCGGTGAGCTAATGCTCAAGGAGCCGAAGGCAAGATGCGACACTCTCAAGATCTTCACAAAATAGTTTCAACCTGAACTTCTCGCGTTTCCCTTTCACCCACCGAATTATTCCCTTCAGAGAAATTACAGTCGCTAGACTTTCGAGTTGCGAATCTAGAGAAGGCGGAAGCCAATATTTCCAGGAATTTCAAAATGGATGAGCTAAAACGAAAGTAAAAAAAAACTACTTTTTAAGAGCCACTTTACTTAATCTGAAAAAATGGTTTAGCTGTTCCATCTAGACGATTAGCTGAATTTCGTCTTCTACGAAAATATAGCTAGGTCACCTACATTTCCAGATTTTTTACATAAATTTTTCACACAGAAATTATCCAGATTAATTCTTTATGGAAAAATTTAGCTAAAACCGCTAGATATTTGGATAACACAGCTGTATTGTCTTAGAAGACGAAATCCATCTAAAACATTTTTTTACATGCAATATAAAATAAAGATAAGTACTGGAAGAAATCTTAACGGATCATAAGGAGGATGCTCGTACCAAATAGTAATTTATTGTAAAAAAAGTAGTAACAAAATATACATTACAACAAATCGTTATTTATTATGTTGATCAGCGATGGGTAGATGATAACAAATAGATGATTTAAAATAAAATTCAGCACTGTAAGAAGTAGTACCGGGCCGTTAGTAGAAAAGTTGTACTGTCAAATTGTAATTTAAGGATGTACACTACGTACAATCAATTTCAAAAAAATAGATCTATTATTGATTTGCGGAAATCTTGATGGAAGCTTCTAAGTGTACTTTAGAAAAAATAATTCAGGTTAAAATTGTGTATTCAAAAATAGTTATTTAGAGTTTTAGATTTTGCTTTCTCTTTATGGAAAGGTTACAATTCTTATTTATTCCTAATGATGAAGACCTCATTTTATCCTTTAAAGGATTTTCTACAATTCTATTTGGGTGGTGTTAATTACATTTTAAGCTATGATTGTTTATAACAATAATAGCAGTATGATTTCTTAATTGATTTTTTTAAATAAAATCAACCCAAATAGAAATTTAGAGAAACCTTCGAAGAATAAAATGAGGCCTTGATCATTAGATTAAATAAAAATTGGAAATTTTCTATAAGGAGAAAGAAAAAACAATTTTAACCTAAATTATTTTTCTCTGAAGCGTGCTTGTAAATCTTTATCAATATTTACAGAAATTAATAATAAATATTTTTTTTTGTCAATTCTATAAATCATTTTAAAGATAGGCAACTTTTGAGATTGATTGTACGTAGTGTACATCCTTAAATAAAAAGGATTATATTAACCAGATTTATATTGTACTAAACAGATAATTTAAAATGAAGAAGTAAGCAGGATGTACTAAATCTTGATTTAAATAAAAAGGATAATTATTAATAAAATATAAATAACACTAAATCGTACTTTGAGAGATTCATTAGACTGGTATTGAATGTAGTTGTAATAAGGGATTGTGAGCAGAATAATTGTACTAATTCGAAATTTGAATGGAAGGGATAAGTTACCAAATCTACATTGCAACAAATCGTAATTAAAAAGCTTGACAAGTTGTGGAAAAGTCGTACGAATTAGATAATTTAAAACGAAGAATAGTACGGGAAGAAATTGTAACGGATCCTAAGGAGGATAATCGTTCTAAATCGTAATTGAAAAAGTTCATCAACAATGAAAACATGGTGCCAAACGGGTCATTTAAAATAAAAGTATGGAACAAATAGAAAAAATTACAATCACTTGTAATTGTTACCATAAGTTAATTACATTGTTAGTAATAATTTGTATACAAAACCCAACTTTTATTACTTCAAGATCTGAACGGAATTAGTTAGGAAAAAAATAAATGAAGTAAAAAATTTTCTCTAACTTTTTATTTACACTGAGATTGCCTTGAATGTTTCAAGCAATGCACCTTTCAACACAACAATATCGGTTGGAATTATTCTATCGGCTGCGACAAAAGGACGAATCTTATAGTCGTCACCTACATTTATTACAGTGATTGCGTACGGATAACCATTGTATTAAGTGATTAAGTTTCTATGATGCAGCTTTATGTGTATATTTGTGTGACATGAAAATGACTGGATTATCGTCTGTCAGTCTATATATATATATATATATATATATATATATATATATATTACTGCAGGTGACACTGAAAACGCAGACCTCGGAATACTTTTTATTGAATTTTTATTGAAATAATTGCCCGTTTTTCGGGTTATTCATTTGGTGGAATACCTGACACTGTAAAATAAAATGTTCATGTACCTGGAAATTTTCTGAAGGATCTACAAAACTACAAGGCATCGATTGCACTTTGCATCCTGAATTAATTGAGAATTCATCAAGCAGGCTGGCCCCATCACCTGTTTTATATAAAAGTTCAGGAACGATTTATACTGCAATAGAACCTCTGGAAATTGAAGAAAATTATTATATTCCAAGATCCGCGACTCGAAAAGCAAACCATTCTTTGTGACAGGAAGCGAAGAAACGATGCGTATAAATGTAGGCTCGGATCGTTCATTCGTGATTTTGATTGGTACCGTTTGCTTCTCAAGTGACTAACGTAATTCATCTTTCCGGTAGGAAAACATTAAATACACATTCAAGTATGTATATAATCTACATGTAGATTAGGCTGGTCCTTATTGTGCGACTTTTTTATGCTCAAAATTAAAAAAAGAAAAAGGAAAAATAAGGACCTTCCTAATGCAGGAGTATGTCCAAATATCGCTAATTTGGACGTTCGTCCCTTGTTATATACAATTGCAATGTTTCTAATTTACACTATGCACTAACGAGAGTAACAAACTCTATTTTACACTTATTTACACGAAAAACTGATAAGAGCGTCGACGCTTTCGGATAGTCAATTTCGTTTCCGAAAATAAAAGTGGCGCCTTACTCCTCTAAATATCTCCTGTGTTTTTGATAGCTTGCATAATAACGAATATAAATGTTACATAAGGGCAGCATCGGTCGTTTTCATAATCTAGAATGTTTGGAATCTTTCGGGCATATGCTACAATGACCTTAGCAATGTTCCTCATGACGATCCAAACACAAAATATTTTTAAAATAATTTGGGGTGTTTTTAAATGGAAAAAGTGAGGAGGAAATATTTTTATATCTGGTTCGCAAGAGAATTACATAGGTCGCCATATCTGGATAGAACCGCGATGGCCGACACAGAGAAAATCACCCTTCGTGCGGCAACTAACAACCCCTTGCATCCGAAAATGTCCCTCCCCATCCGAAAACGAGGCTCATCCTTCCAGACTCCCCGACAGGAAACCTCGCGAGAATATTCTCGACGGGAACTTGGATATCTACGAATCACCCTCAATTACCATACCGCTCCTTCAGACTTACTTGGAGCAATTGATCTTTCGTCTCTGACGACTGTGACTTGTGCTTTTCCTCAATTCATCGACCATGCATAATGGAAGAGGATGGAACACGTTGGAATCGAAGAAATCGCTAGTGGGCAAAGTATCGACTAATCTCTTCCAATTTAGGATCTTGCAAAAGAAACTGAAAATTATACTGGGGTCACTTGATACGTTATTATCTTTTAGTAATAGCTGGGATAAGTTGTTATAATTTCCGAATAACTGTAATGGAAAAAAGTACGTTGCTATACCATAAAAAATTTGAATTCTGTCTAACTTTCAATCTAGCTGATATTATTTTTCAAACTGATAATATATTACAAAGAATTGTTTGCTTTTAATGAAGCTATGATTCTTGAACTATATACAGTAAAAGAAATTTTGTGTAAGCAGAGCTGAACAACTTTATTTTTACTTTTAAAAATATATTAATTCCGAACAAACCACACCATGCATATATATTTATATTTAAAATGTTGTCATAAGGACAACTGCAGGATTTTGCCGGGATCGGGTGCTAATCTGAAAAATTGCACCCGATCCCAGCGAAATCGCGGTAAAATTTCAGCCATAACCACAACTTCATTCAATTATTTCGTATTTCTTTTAATTTTAGTATCCTGAGTTAGGATCTTTAGAAATCGTGGAATTTCCTTAAAACTGAACTAACTTCTATAGAATTAATTTAACTTCCATTTGGTCTTTCGAGATGCTTCGAATTTTCTTAAATTCAGTTAAATTATTTCAATTTCATAGCATTAATCTAAAATATTTGAAACTCTTTACATACTCTGGAATTTAATCGAATTCTATCTTTTAATATTCTGGAATTTCTTTGAATCTGGCTAATACCGTTAAATTCTTCCGAATTTCATTGAATTATTTCATTTTTTTAAATTTAATCAAATTTTTTGAGTCAGTTCAATTTAATTGATATTCAGTCAAATCGCGCGAATTCTCTGGGATTATTTTTAACTATATCATTTATCTTAAGTTTAATTGAAATCTTTCGAAACCTCTTGAATTCCTTTAAATTGAATCCCTTTGAATTAATTTGATTTCTGTCGAATTACTTTATATTCTCTTAAATTGAATTAAATTCAATCGAAATTCTGTGAATTATTTTTAATTTAAATGAATGAAATAGAATTTCTTTGAAATTTCTTCGATTCAATTGAATTATGTGGACTAACATTGAATTCTCTTCAATTCAGTTTCATTTCTCCAAATTCCTTTAATTTTGTTGAAATAAGTTTACCTCACTTTGAGCTGAGTTGCAGCACGTGAATTCCCCATAATTCTCAATTTTCTAACAATTTATTTAAGTTTTTTTTAATCTGTTAATTTCCTGTGAATGCAGTTGAATTCTCTAACATTCAAGTGGACCTTCGGATTATGTTGATTTAAGTTCAATTCTCTTATTTTAACAGCGCAACATAATTACCGACAAATAGATCTTTCTATCATTTTCAATTCCCAAAAACATTGACAAATTTTGTGAACTGGCACACCTGCTCAATTAAATTCTGTTCAATTTGTTAAAGTTCTCTTAAATTGAATGAATTTCTATAGTATTTCTTTCAGTTATTACAACTTCAATTGAATTGAATAGGATTGTTTAAATTCCCTTAAATTCAACTGAATTATGTTGAATGCCTTTCAATTCTTTGTAATTAATTAGATTCTAATACAAACAGAATATTCAATTTCGTAACAAAAAAATGTTTCTTGAACTCAATTTAATTCTGTCCAATTTATTGAAGTTCTCTTAAATTGAATGATTTTCTATAGTATTTCTTTGAACTATTTCAAATTCAATTGAATTGAATAGGATTGTTTACATTCCCTTAAATTCAACTGAATTATGTTAAATGCCTTTCAATTCTTTGTAATTAATTAGATTTAAATAAAAACAGAATATTCATGGTGGGGGGGGGGGGATTTCCATAGTTTACAAATTTATGTGATTTACTAATTTTGGGAATTTAGAATTAGAATTTCGTTTATCAAAATTTCCATCATATTATTTTTTTCTGTAAATTGAACATTCAGACATTTTTTTTCTTGGTAATTATATTTTCGGTATTCTTCAACATTCCGAATTTTGTTATTTTTTCTGTAAAATTTTGTCATATGCTACATTTTATTTCGATTAAACAATTGTTGAAAATCATCGATAAGTTGATCATTACAGAAAAAATTTGTTATTAGTTAGGTTCTTTAAAATAGTAAAAATTCATGATATAAATAAAATAAAATAAAGTGGCGAAAAATAATGAACTCTTTACTTTTTAAAAGTAAAGTTAAAAAATCCGTACTCTTTCCCAATAAAATTATCGGTTTCGCTTGAAGCTAAACATATTGCTCACATCGCAATATCTATAAGTAACGGTAACGGTGTTGTATACTAAAAAATCCTATAAGGATAGGATGCATATCGAATTGTTATACGTACTAAGTTTTCATTAATCACATTTTATTAATCTCTTCTCCTTATTTCGAATATTACAAACAAAATTATAGAAACTTAAATTAAAATTTTTGTACAAATTATCCTGACTCGGCAAAAGAGCTCCTTGGCTTGAATCGTCAGGTGGACGTTGGGGCTTTCAAGGAACAACTCATTTCAGGCGCGTGGAAAAAGATAAATTACTTGCAAATTTTGACATTGCACATTTTAAATTTACAAATGGTAATTGTACACACCTGAAGTGACTCGCGATCGTGGACCTAAGTCTTAACCCGAACAAGTATAAAATGGTTTAGAGTGAATATCTGACGTTAGAATTACCCTGCGTGACCCGGGTTGTCATGCGTTATGCGATTTCTACAGAAATGTTTTGGTCTTTTAGGAATTTCTTGTCTAGTATCACAAATGGGAATCGACTCAATAAAAAGAGCAAATCCGCAATATTATCGATTTTTATACGGGAATATTTATATTTCATAATCATTTGAAGACACTGCAAAACGGTGGACCTCGAACCGAGATATGATATTGGTACCAATATACGTTTGCTAACCTAAATCCATTTGAATAAATTAACATTTTAATTGACTTCTTTCTGTTCCCTCAACACAGAAAAAACACAAGAGAATTTTTGCGGTTAATTTTCAAGTTGGACATGTTAAATTTCTTCGCATTGAAACAAAACAAGATACAATAAAGTTGACACTGTAACCATATCCGATGAAGGTAATTTTTACTGCAGGTAAGAATTACTCTGAAATCAGGGTAAAGATTACACTTTGTTTTTTCTGTGAATGGGCATTTTTTATCTTAGTTATTTTTGAAATAAAAAAATCTTTGGTGAACAACTTTTTCCTGGACGACCATTGGTACCAAAACCCAACCTCATTTAAAATTCTATCTTTTATTCGTGGGGCGTAAAGTATATACGTAATTTGTGAAATCTTTGGGTCGTAAGAGAGTTAGTAGTTAGCGAAGGAAGGCTTGTGTAGTAGTAGATCTTTTCGTTGGTTGATTCACTCACTGGTGTCGGAGTTGTGCACCGGAGTGGTAGCGGGGGTGTTGTTAGCTTGTGTGGGAAACCCGAGAGACGCGAGGAGCGGCCGAGAAACAGCCGATGGTGCCGGAGGTGGCGGTGGCGGGCTCTCCTGGCCAACGAGCAAACTCGCCGGCGGGAACCCGAAGAGCTGGGATCACTGAAGCCTCGGCCAGTAATTACCCGTGAGATCTTGAGTCTGAGAGGGAATCTGCACCGGCACTGAAACACCTGCCGATATCACACCTGAAACAGAAAATCCAAGGTATTATGCTTCATGTATTTTTGTCTGTTTTTTAAAAATATTTAATGTTTTTTTTTTTCCATTTGTGTTAACGTACTATGTTATAAGCATATGCTTAATCCTATATTTTTTATTGATGGAAATATCTGTCTACACGTATTATTCGCGTGAAAATTTAGGTAAATTCGTTTGAACACGAAATTCTTTTGGAGGAGTTTTTAAACATTCCACAGGCGGAATTTCAACAGACGTGACTTCGGCCTTACGAAAGGAAATGACAGATATTACTCTCTTAAAACGAATCAGTGAGGTCTGGCTGATTTTCAATAAAATCCTCGGTAAAATCTCAGTGGTTGTATGACACTAATCATTCATCATTTTTGTGCTAATCTTTCAAAAAAACAACACTTTACTCTCACAACATTGAATGAGGGCCGGATGGCAATACAACCTATAACCTATTACCTAGAACGCATTATAGTGGTTTCCCAAAATATTTTCAACACAAACTTGACTGGACTCGCTAAACGCGTCACTAGTGGATCCGATGTCGTAGCCAGGGTATGGGTGAGCCTGGTTTGACCCCCCCCCCCCCCTCCCAAAATTGTTGAAACATGTGCATAATATACACATACTGTCCTGTGTGCCTTTGCGTCGATCGGACATTTGGACTGAAGATTCATGATGTCTTGGCCACGTGGAACGCTATATCACTGGTTAAATCTATCATTTGGTGTCACTGGTACATTCAGTAACGCTGTTTCAGTTGATTTACTAACTGGTTTTCCCAGTCAAATCCGGAAAATCACTGGTATACCAGTGATGACTCAAAATACGGATTCAACTATTAATTATTTTAGTGATGCAGTTTAAGAGAGTAGCGTCTCATTTTTTTATTTTTTTCGGAAAAATGAAAAAATAGTGAATTATTTTGAATGGGAATAAGTAGGCTTTAAGTCTACAAATAATTATGATGTTCTTATTATGTAACATCTACCTGTAATTTGTCCCCACATTGCGGTGGTCTATTATACAGCATCCAGCGTCTAATATACATCCCAAATTTCGGGCATTTACGGAAATTTAAAGTGTCCACAAATTTGCCTAAATTTCGGGTAACTTACTATACTGCCATAAATTGTCAAAATAAGAAAAAAAGCTTTTAATTTAAAGAATCTGAAAATTTCCAAAAGTCCTCCATAAAAAATTACTTATTAACAGAAACCGCGCATGTATTTCAATCGTGCCTGAACTCATGTATTTAAAAAAAAATATCGCATGCACCAAGGAGTAAGGGACTTTTCACAACTCGCGTATTTTTTCAGCACTCTCCTTCAGCTCATGTTTGCTCGCCTACGATGAAAGATGTCACTCGGCGTAAGAAGCCCCACTTTTCACTCTTGGTGAAAAATGTACCATTCGAATTTTGAAGAAAAATAAATTACAGATACGTTATGTCAGGGGAGGTTCACTATTTCTATAACCTTTTCACAGGATTTTATTTAATTGGTTTGATTTGTGGGTATGCATGCATGTGGGGGAGCAATTTTGCATTCCCATCTTCCACATATCCAATAGACTTGTGAAACATTGAATACATACATATTTTTAACGACAATACACGATTCTATCAAATTTTAGTTAGCTAAATACTTCTTTTTTATAAATCAAACGAGAGTTATTTCCTTCGCTTGTTAAAGTAAAAAAACTGAAACTCTTTTTTACTCTGTTCTAAATTTCTAACTTTAATCCTTTCACAAGATAAACGACAGTCGGCAAAGAAGTTATCCTTTTTTCGCAGGTGGCAATTTTTCAGTTTATGCTTATGCAAATCGGATTATGATACTCAAATTATTTTTAATTATCTTTTTAATTTTTTAAAATCTAGGAAAATTTACTTGAATTATGTTGAATTTTCTGACATTTATATGAAAATTAACTTGATTTCTTTTGAATTTCCTGAAATATAATTGAATTTATGTGAATTCCTTTAAATTCGCTGAAATTTCATATTTTATATATTCCCCTCGAGTTTTCTGAAATACACTTGATATCTGCTAAATTATCTTCAGTCTAGGGACGCTACGTTAATTATCATTAATTTTCTTAAATTTCTTTGAATTTACTTGAATACTCATAAATTCTCCTATATTCCTGTGAAAACAATTAAACTTAAAAGAATTGTTTTAAATTCCCTGAATTTCTCTTGAAACATCTGGAATTTTCACGAAATATTTTTAATTTCCTTGGTGAAACCCCTCGTTGATTTTGAATATAGTTAGTGTATATTTGGGTATAATTTTTTCTCCAAAGTCGGTTTTAGGGTTTAAAAAAATCAAAACCATGTACTACTTTTTTTCGAAAGATTTTTTTAAAGAAAAATAACAAAAATAACTTTTAAAAAACTGTGAAGAAATAAAATTAATACCAATTTTAATGCTTTACGCATAATAAATTGTTTAGAAAGTGAATTGACATATTATATCTGTCAATTCCTATAGAATTTTGGTTTAATCATCAAACAAAAAATTGATTTACCAAATCTTAAAAACTTGGCATATATGCAAAAAATTGAATTCCGAATCACATTTAATGAATAAATAGTTCAATATAGTCTTTAATAAGATATTAAATCGTTCATTAAAAATATGAAATGAAAAGGTTTCAAACTAAATTACGAACAACTGGATCTACAGTCAATTATAAAACTGATTTGCAATTTGCTAAACTCAGGATTAACACACATAGGAATGTAAATTTTCCGAAATTATGGAAAAGCATCAGCAATATCTGGCAATTACCGGTAACTATTTAAAGTTTTGGAAATTATGGCACTTATAACAAATTGTTGTTTTGTTTTACTGTTGTTAATGTTTAAATATTCTTTTAATTTTTTACTGGTAGCACAATAAAATCACTCAAAAAACCGATGCCAATTTAACCGTGAATTAATCTTCTCTTTTTTCACAAAAGGAATCTTTACCACCTCGACATTCGTAATATTCATATTTCGGCATAAGTCTAGGATAAGGTTAGTGAACATTAGAAAGTGAAAACAGAATAGATTATTTTTTTAAATTCTGATAAAAACAGTTGACTGTATTGATAAATGCCTGTAATTTTTCATAATTTCCTACATTTCCGATATTTTCATGTTATTACTTTTGAAATTACAAACTTCACATCCCTAAATACCTTTTTTGAGAACTGACGATATTTACAATCACAGAGAGAAAATTATCGTATTTTCTGGGGAAATATACAATTTCTGGTTTCTTTCAGAATCCCATATGAGTAAATTTTTATATAACTCTTGCTAAATTCGACCTCTCTGGTTCTCTTAAAATTCGACTGTGCTATAACGAGGGAGTGAACGTTCTGTTGCAAGTATACCTCGCTTAAAGCGATTATGATGGATAACTCGACACGTTGGTTCACCTTCACCTAAGAAGGAAATCGTTCCTGTTCGTGTACTCTCCTATAGTTATAACTTTTGCTGAAAGATATAACACATTCAGCGAGAATATTCGTGTTTGTGTACGAAGTAGAGGTTGTGTGTGCCCCCTATTTCCTCCCCTTTGGGTTCGCACGTTATTGAGCGCTCGCCCAGCCGAAGCGAGACCCAACCCATCCACATCCTCCGTTCACCCCTGTATCAAGAGAGATAGGATGAGAAAGAAGGGGGAGGATGGTCGCTCTCCGTGGCTTTGGAGGGAGACCAGGTCTGTCTTTAGGGGAGAGAGGCAACGTGGTTCAACCCCCTCAGATTATCAGGGTCACTCCCTTACGGGATTATAGTCCAAAGTTTTTTTCTCTCGATTCTTTCCTAAGCGGGTTCAACCCAATTGGCACTTCTAAAAGGGGGCACCGTACTAACCGCTCTTGAATAAATTAATAAAAATTATTTCAAATAATTCAGCTGCCTGGGAAGGGAATTTTTCTAAACGTTCGAAACATGCCTGGCAATATTAATGTTATTTTTTGGCAGGGAACTGTTATATTTGAGCTCTGTTTCTTCTGTTTACGAGAACATGCAGGTAAAAGTTATCAAACGTATTTCGTTAGCATTGCTGTAGCATTAGTTTCTTGAAACATAGTTAGGTCTAAAAATAAAAGTTAGAAAACACAGGCCCATGATGACACATTTGTTCATAACGGATCCAGTTCGTCTAATCCGAAGCTTCTGGTCTTTTTTTATTTCCAAATTGTTAAAATTCCATGCACTACTACTTCCTTCTCATGGTACTGCACCTTTTTTCTTAATCATATTTCACATCTAGACTTCGTTTAACTGTGATTTCTCCATCAGCATAAGTCAGACATTTTCCCCAAAATGAGTTTTAGCGGGACTGATGTTTGACACAATTGAATAACGGTGCAATTGATCTTCACCAAACTGTACTTGATCCTTCTAATGAAACAATATTTCTGGACTTTATTATGAATTTATTATCATTTTTAGAGATCGCCTCAGTGAGGGAATCTACTTACAGCCCTGTCAAAAGGGAGGAACGATGGATGAGAGAAAGGAAAGAGGCTAGAGGGGAGAGAGAGACAGCAAAAGGAGGGTGTGAGAATCGAGAAAATGGAAAATTCAACGGACTCTGCTTCAGTGGGATGGAGAAAACCACCGAACATTCACCCCTGCCTTCGTTGGGTTTCGTCGTTTTTCGATTCAGCCCGCGGCGCCATGCGAGATTTGTTTTAAAATCCTTTTACAATTCAACCCCCGACCATCCTATATGCGTCTCGCATAGTCGGCCTCTATGTAGATTGCGTGCGAAGTGGCTCATGGATAATCTTCCTTGTTTTTTTCTTCTTTATTCATGCATCTTACGTGAACAATGAAGGACCATTTTTGGCTTTGGAAGAAAACAGTGGTCTCATCATGTTTTGGCCAATCATAATAACATAATAATAACAGAGCATCGTAAATCCTTCTAACCTTATATTCAATTAAAGCTGAAATTACATATACTATAATACGAAATATGCTAGTGCATTTCTCTGCAGTCATTTACACTGAATCAGAATATTTATTTTTTGTACTTATGAAGTGCTTCAATCCTCTTTTATCTTCCCCCCCCCCCCCCCCCACCCCACGCACTCGTAAATACTGATTCAAAGAGGAAATGAAGTTTTGTTTAATCCGGAAGCGAAGTGTCGAATTGTAAAAACACGCTGATTTTAACTGTCAAATAAATGTGCTTTGTACAACTTCTGTTCTACAGGAACAAACTTTTCAACAACCCAATTCTAATTTGGCTTGATGCACTCTTTTTTTGCCTCGTTCACAGTACGATTTCTGTTCTCTTTTTATTTTTTCCCTATCTCTCTTCAGCCAGGCAGTAACTTTATAATGACCCACCTGTTTTCATCCGCAGCTATAATATGCGAGCGAAACGTGGTTTTCTATAAGCTGTAGTCACGTATATTACGCAGCAATTGTAAAACGTATTTACGTTAGCAATGCATTTAAATTCCTCTGAACAATGACCATGTGATCTAATTAAGCCTCATCAAACAGCGCTTTTAATGTCATTGATAAATTTATATCTGTTCCGAAATTGAATGGAATACTGTTTATATGTATTTCTCAATATACCAGAAATCACGTTAAATTCCGTTAAGCAAAATTCAACCTTTACAGAAAATAGTTACAATTGCTGAATATAATTTTTTTTAAAGAATAATTCAGACACTTTCCAGGAAGAAACCACATCTCTGTTACGTGACATTCAATTAAAAATTAATTCAGCTCCGTCCGGGGTTGGATTACAAGCCCTAAAGGGTGTCGAACAAAGAAGAATGCCAGGAATAACTGTGTCTGGGGGGCTCACCGGTTGCGGTTGAGGTCGTGGGTTGATAGGGTGCTCCGCCTGGTCCTGCAGGCTGACCCCCCGGTGTGGCGGGGGTTCCGCCATGGGAGGTTGGTATTCCGCGATGGGGTTGTGAATGCGTGGCAGTATGAGCATGCGAGTAAGACTGCGTAAGTGAATGTAGAGGCTCGTGAAAAACGTATGCTGGATAACCCTCGGCCCTTTGTTGAAGACAGCTACCACCCATTGAACCGCCCAAACTGCTAGACATTGAACTGAAACAATAAATTTACAGAAACCTTTACCGAACTCTGTCTTCAAGTACTTATGTTAAATAAAAAATGAATTATATCAAATTAAGGAATTAAGAGAATTTTGAAGTTTCTATAACTTTTTAAAACTACATATATGGAGGAAAATGGGTGTTAAGAATATGAATATGCTTCCTTCGAAGTCACGGGAATGATTTCTTTAGCTCCGTTTCCGTTATAAAACACTCGGCTGAACTTGAACTAAAATCTTTTCCCGTTAATTTCGAATTAAAATTATTTTGATTGTTAACATCCCGTTCTTGACATTTAAGAATTGACTTTTTTTAGTAAATTGAAAAAATTATTGTGCTTCCGCTTGTAGAAACACCGCTGAGAAGATTGTGAATTCTGCAAATAATTATATGTGAACTATATACAGTATGTGCGAACCAAAAGACGGTTGCTTTTTAAATTTCTTTTCTTGTTGTGTTACCTGTAAGAGTCGGGCAGAGTGGCAATCGGCTGTGGAATGGAGGAGTACCTAACGAAATCAAATCGAAATCTGGATCAAAACTTTACCAATTCAGAGGAAATCAAAAGACCGCATCGTCTTTTACTATTATTTTGATATTTAGAGAGTCTTTCGTATTTACCTGTAGGTGTCGGGCATGGTGGCAATAGGTTGTGGAATGGAAGAATACATGGCATTGAATCCAGCATTTAGGGGTAATCTAGGCGTTGCGGGAGTAGCAGCGGGGGGTGCCGATCCAGTGCTACCACCGCCGGTACCACCACCAACCACCTGATCTACTGCTGCCCTTCGCTGATTGCGTAGCTTTTCCTCCCGACGCCATTTCGCCCTGCGGTTGCTGAACCAAACCTGTAACCAGATTTAAAACCATTGTTATCATTAAGAACATTTAAAACAATTAAGTAACGACACTCATACCAACACATTCGTAGGTGGACTCCTCACGCTATTAACACTAATGATTTCAACAAAAATTATTCTGATTCACTCGGTCTTCCTCATACTCATTCACCGATCTAATATTTCTCTACTTCTTCCTCTCGTTAGTTTATTTCGTTCGGTCTTAATTTCCCACCTTTTTAATCCCTCGTTTCCACGTATTTCCAATGATCTGAATCTCAATTTCCCTCTTTGACACTCCAACTCAACACGCATACCTACCTCAGCACCTCTCCAAAAATGTTTCCCTCTCACTAAAGCTCGACCGAGCTTCTCGTGCAGTTTGTTAATTGCAACTGAGCATTTATCAGACGAGAAATTGAGTTACTCTTGCACGCTTTCGCTCCCCATTTTTTCACCTACTTCAACTTAACTTTTGCGCTTCATATTTTCTCGCATCTCTTTGAATTTTCCAAACTAATAAAAATAAGAACCAAAATGGACTTACATAGTCAATATAGTTTACATATAATTTCTATATCAGAAGTTATAATGGTCTTTGTTGAAAGGTCACGAATCCTAAGATCTGTTCATGCAATAAGAGAATTTCTTCATTGAGATATATCGGTCTGAACCTATGCTCTTTTCTTTTCCGAGCACTATGCCTGATCCATAAATCGATGTGGGTAGCTGTATTGCTTCTTTTTATGCTTGCTGCTTTTCGCTCCGTTGAATGTGCAATGAAAGTGCACCGGTGTTAAACTTCGGTATTTATAGGGTCGATTGGTCGGATTTCCAAGTTTCAATACACGATATTTATTTGGCATTTGAAAGGCCAATATTATTTTTCTGCATCCAGAAATGTTCGATAAGTGGATTTTAAATCCATGATCGGTAATTCAGACTTATACCTATAGGGAACAACCGAACAAACAATTGCGATAATGTCCGTCCCAGAGAAAAGAGCTTCAATTAACTTAATTCTATAAACGGCGCGGAGGTTCAACGGACTGCTACCATCTAATCTAGCCTCTCTTCTTCAAAAAAAAATTAATTCTGAAAATTATTTCCAACAGTAGCAAGCATTCAATCTTCCATGCAAAAAGAGGTATAATCAGCAACCTTCGGCAAAGAATGCCAAGATGTATAAACATAGAAACTGTGGCACGGGAGCTTGTAAATTTCGTGTTGAAATTTCAGCGAAGAAAGTTTTTAAAATGGTGTTCGCCATTGCGTGATAGATATGAAATGATAATCGAGCCCATGGTGTGCGGGACAAGCGGTGGAGAGAATTGAGCAAGTAGGTGTATAGGTAGAAAAGCGAGAACGGCCAATCAGAGGGCAACCTCCCGGGGGACGCGACGTTGCCATGGTTGCGTCCAAACTCCCTCTTAGGCCTTACACTCGATCCCTCATGAATCGACTCAACCAAGCCGGGGCTATATCGCGCCTTGACGTTCTACGATGTACCAGCTATGCCACAACATACCGTACATTGTACAGCATCAGTACTGTGCTACTATCGGTTCGACCATTCGTCCAACAGAAGGAAAGGGAGAGAGGGCGCTTATCGGAGTGAAAGAGAGGAACTACCCTCTCTCTGTCTCTCGCTCACTCCCGGTCTCCTGCACTTAGCAAGATCAATACCAGCCAACGAAGCTTGAAAACATGCGTCAACATGGTCTTGCACTGTTTGTATGTCCACATAACGCTGCGCCCGACCCAAACTCCGTCCGGCCACTTCGCTACCCCTGATACCACCGCGTAAACCATCAACGCCGCTTGCTACCTACGGCCAAACAATGTCCGACAAGGCTGCGTACATATTAGCTTCTACAGCCATACGTAACCCCATAGCTCGACTAACAGTATTAATTAAAATAATACTCCGGCACCGAGCTTTTCCCACCACTGTCAATTGTAACCTTACATGGCGACGAGCCGCTGAGCTATGCATAGCGTGCAAATCTGATCAACGGCAATTTACATATTGTAACTCTGAAATCTTGCACAACGGGAAACTTGTTCCATTATCTTGTTAGAAATATCAGTGGCCCAGACATCTAATAAAAACTTGCATACTATGGGGATAAGTAGAAGGCTACCTTAACATGCCCTTATATTAGAATAGTCTCCTGCCGTAAAACAAGGGTCTTTCTACGTAATCTTTACTACGTAAATAAGCTTGAAGACGTTTATGTAAACAAATTTTTGTGCTTTGCAGATTGCAGACTGAAATATGTAAAAAAATGTAAGGATTTTCGGGTATACTCGAGTCGCGTACTGCAAACATTTTGCGCAGACCGGCCCTCAATAGTGAGAACACGTGAGGGGATCCCACTCCTCCGACTATTTACTATGCGCAAATATATGTAGATGATACGTGTGTGACTGTGTGTGCACATGTCAGCTGTTTGCATCCTGACAGTTTTTAGTAGCGATTTGAATCGTAAAAATAATTAGTTTGACTTACCGTGTCAACATTCCAATCGGGAGGAAATCGCGGAAACAATCGCGGGAATTATTCAAATGTAAAGCGCGAAAGAAACGTTGGAAGACATCAGCAATATAAAATCTTCCATCGAAGTATCGAATCTAGCCTATAAATCCCGTCAATACTATTGAATCATTTTTCATCTTATATATCAATACTTGTTGTTATATAATGTTATATAGTTTGATATTATATAATACCGTATATTATTAATGTATTCTAAATGATGAAATCATCAAATGTGGAAATGAGTAGTGGGGGAGAAGGGGTTATAGCGTTGTTCTTACTATTGGGGGAAAAACGTACTCGATAGCGGAAGTTCGCAGTAATGAATTTCGCAGTACCGCGACTCAAGTGTCTGTTTAAGAACAGTCAAGTTTAGAGCATTATTTCTTATACAAGGGGCAATGGTAAAAATGTGAAAAAATTCATGATTACGAGGAAAACTATTATCAACAAATTGCAGTTGAGAAATTAAAGAAATAATGAGAAATGTTTCTTAAAAGTATAAAAATGAAATTTGAGAAATAATAAAAAATGTTGTCTAAAAGTATAAAAATGTAAAATATATAATTTTCAGTTCTAGTATAGATATTAAAGCAATGCGAACTGAAAACTGTAACGGATAGGCTCTGTAATTATTTTCAATCGTCTGGAAAGATGTGATATTCTTATTTTTGGTAAAAATGGCGATATCTTAAGACATTTTTGTTTGAAAACTGTTTCGTAAATAAACGAAAAAAAGATAAAGGGTATGAAATGTTGATCAGATGATACATTCAGTCAAGTTCAGGTTATGCTTAATATTTCAAATAAAAAATAAAAAATAAAAACGGGGTAATAGACTCAAATTTTATTTTAAATTTATAAACAGCCTTATGAAATAGAAGTATTGGTAAGTGTAGGATCCAGTACTTTTTTCGCTAAAAAGTATTAGATTTCCAATACTTATTCGCAAAAAAGTATTAAATGCAATACTTACCAATACTTCTTTTTTTATAAGGGCATTTTATCAAATGTGTTCGGGTTGTTAGAGTCCATATAACCTGAAACTTAAGATCATTGTTCCCTCGTGTAGACTGAAAAATGTCGTTATCCAATTCTAATTAAGGATAGTCAATTTTGATTCTTTAGAAATGTTCAAAAATGTTAATATTCCATAATTCTAATACCGAAAGTGTATAGCTGTCAAATATGTAGTCGTGAAATTCGAATGCGCGATGCGCATGCTATCGAGCAATTTTAACATCTGAATTTGTTTCATTTTAAGATAAGAATATTTTTACGTCTAACTTTTTAAAAAGATAGTAGACGTTTGACATGAAAATCTGCATGTTTTTCGGTACAATCTTACCCTTAAAACATCTACAATTAAACATCCATTTTTCTCCATGTACTAAGGGCATGTTATTCAGACTGCTGGTTGAAAGAAAAAGAGAACTATATTTATTTAACCAACTAATTTTATTCAGACCGAGCCCATCAGGAGATCAAAATGATGGTGTTATTAAATGATATTTAATTAAAGGTCATGGCTTGCTATATAACCTCAATTTATCAGCTAACCAGTGGTGCTAATGGACCGCGACTTTTTACACTGCGCACGCGTCGCAAAGTGGTAGAGTAAGGAAGAAAACAGGTGTCCTCTTCGTCACTCCTTTTTTCGACGCCTGCGCAGTTGAAAAAGTCGCCGTCTGTTAGCATCACTCAGTAATGGGCGAACGTGGATATCTCTGGCGTGCGCAGCAGTGAGTCCTGTGTATTTTTAGTTTGATAGATGGAGTTACGTAACTTAAAAATACACAGGAATCACTACTGCGCATACCAGAGTTATCCGTCTTCTCCCATCACTGGCAACACTGTCGCTAACGGGCATGACAGGTGAATGGTGGCGCTAAGTGGAAAGCGATGTAATAATGTTTAGGCGGGAAGTTTAATATTATTTATGGGTGAAAACAAACAATAATCAACACAATTCGCTTCTGCAATTTTTGCTAACTGATACCTACCGAACACCATCAAACGGTTAAAGATCTATTGATAAAAGAAAATTGCTTTGATGTTACAGCCTAAAAAAAACGACTAATTATAGGATCTAATAGTAAGTGACTCATTCTATAATATCTGGTGCACTAATTATTTAAACTTTACTCAGTGCAAGAAAACAATTGTTTAAATATGCGGAAATTTCACTCTGATAATAAGAAATGCTACATCATTAAACATTTAAAACAAAATTCAACATGAAAGTACTCTTCCTAATCTCACTTATCACTATTTACATCATAATTAGGGTTAGAACTAACGGGGAAAAATATTATACTCGAATGCTAAATGCATTAATAGAAAAATTTGTAGAAGCGAATTGTGTTGAATCTTTTTATTTTCATCTATAAATGATATTACATTTCACGCTGAAACATAATTACGCTGCTTGCCACTTGACGCCACGATTAACCTGCCAGACATGTCTGCTAAAAACTTGAGGCTATATAACAATCAGTGACAATCAATTTAATATCATTCCAGACACCATCATTTCGATTCCCTAATGGGCTGAATAAAATTATTATGTTGATTAAATACTGCCCTTTTTCATTTCTCTAGCGGACTCAATAGGCAATGTTATTATTAAACATTTAGAGAATACATTAAAAATTAATTTACTCTTCTTAATTTCGGTTATGAAAATTTTTCAGCATCACTAGGGTTGGGACTAATGGAAAAAAGTATTTTACTTGAATGCGAAATACCTTATCCAACAACATTAGTAAAAGCGAATTGTGTTGATTTTTTAATTTTCTCCCACAAATGATATTGAATTTTCCGCCGAAACGTAATGAAGCCGCTTGACACTTGACGCCACTATTCACCTATCAGGCCTGTCAGCTAAGAAATTGAGTTTATATAGCAATCAATAATATTTTAACACTCAAATAGATGACCACTTACCCGCTAGATGGGCTAAAGTGAGTGTAAGGGAAAATCAAAGTACCAGTATTGGGCAGTGTTATTGTAAAGTTTATCCTTCGAAATGGCAAAACACGTATTGCAATTTCACCTGCCGATACCGGTATGCAATTTTGCATTAAACTCGTACAGTAATAGTGTGGTTAATCCCAAACATTTTTGAAAAGGAGAAATATTAGTAGACAGTCGGCAATCCTTTTGGAAGTTATTGTGTTGCAGAATTCACCAGTAGGAGAATCGAGCGAGGGGTATGGTCATGCAGAACGATTAGACGAGATCAGACCCTTAATGAAGGAACGACGTCGCGTTTAACGGTCGCTTGGTTCACGTCGACGAAAAGAAAGAAGCAGTAGTAAGACAAGTAGGAGGCTCAAAAAGAGTGGGAAAACGGTGAATGAGGACTGAGAATGGTGAGGACGAGTAGGAGGTAGCACACCACATTCACGCGCACATTCACACTCACCTGGATACGTGCCTCAGGCAATCCAATCTTCTCGGCGAGGCGCTCCCGTGCAAACACGTCCGGATAATGTGTCCGCTCGAATTCTGCAAGGAAACAAGGTTGCAACAAGTGCTTATTATTGCTAGTTCTATTACCCACATGTATGCGTTGCTCCGGTTTCTTAATCTGAGTTTCTCATCTTAGACTGTAATTCTAGCTAAATTTAGGGAAATTCTGAAAGACTCAGGTTAGGAAAGGTTACAGAAAATCATTCTTTTACTAGGACGAATGTTTACCAAATACTTTACTCACCTTTCTCGAGGCTATCGATTTGCTCGTTAGAAAACGAAGTCCGATTGCGTTGTAGTTTTCGCTTCAGCCTTAATCGTACTTGCGAGTCTTCATCTCCAGAAGAATTGTGTTCGGAATTACCATCGGATGTAGTTTCCTGTTGATGAGAAAGCAAGGAACCGGTATCTGTAAACAAAATTATGATCGATTTCTTATGAATTTGATTGAATTACCGTCAAGTTTTACGTAAAACATTTCTACGCATTGTACTTAACTCATTCAAAACCTTTACGTAAAGTAAAATCAGTTTAACAATGAATGTGAGAGTTTGACGTAATTAATTCCGAAATAGAATGGGAATCGACCCTGATATTTGCATAACAAGGAGAAGCAAAAAAATAGGCCAGTTTGTAACAGATGCTCCTTAGAAATTCTCAGATTCCTAAATGATCATATACTTTAGAAATTTTTCGAAAATAAAGGATTATTGAAAGTATATCACTCGAATTTCGCAGCATTAGTGAGTTACACTATACATGATGGGTATAGGATGAGGGTCTGTCAATCGCCGAGCGCCCCGATTACTTTCCACCTCCACGCACGGAACCCTCGAATTCACATCCCTCTTTTCGCCCCCTTCATCTGCCCCTCATTCCTCCGTTCCTAAGATCTTCCAACCGTTCGTCAGCTGCTAGGTTGATCGCTCGCTCGCCTCTACAACCCAATTGGACTCGGTTGATCTCCTGAAAAGTCCTCGGCGAAATACCAGCACCCTAAACAGATCCACCCCCTTTCGTTGGACGTAACGACCCCACCGATAGAGAACCTCGAGTACCCAGTTCCTTTTTCCTCAAGGACGTCACGCGCTATATAAAAGAAATGATATAAAATCGAAATTCCTTCTTTTAAGCAGTGAAGAAGTAAGTAACATTAACTCTAAGAGAAAGCAGATTAAAGTTTTCTATTTTCGAGATAATGAAATTCATTCTTTCAGAACTTTGATACCTTCAGCACTATGAGATCGAAACATTACGGCTTCCATGACGGTCGAGCCAGTTTCATAATCTGCCCATTGAAGCTCTCCGCATCTGGAATTGTCATCTGCGGGCCGATCTGTGCCGCAATCTGAGCCGCTTGACTGATTTCGGTGATCCTATTAGGCGGAGGCGATTTGACGAGCGCAGGTATTTTCTGCGCTTGGGTATCAAGGGAGAACATATACGAGAGCTTAGACTTATTGGCCAGCGAGCTAGCCTCTTCTAAAGGGAATCTAATGTGTCATAGAAAAAGGTTACAAAGGACCCTAACACTTTGTGACTTCCATTGAGCCCCACTCGAGTTGAATTGCACCTATGTGTTGTAATAGAAAATGGTTTGACACAGAAAAATCCGTTTCAGAATTGCACCCATAGAAGAAATATATTAAATAAAAATAGATAAAATGTTGAATTATTTTGCGGATGGATAGAACGCTATTCGGAATGCAGGTTCATAACTCAGCTTATTGGAAATATTTGTAACACTGATGCCGGTACTTAATGAACTCTCGTATCAATTTGAGATTTTCGATAACATGTTTGATCTATAACAGTTGATTCTTTTAGCTCTATTTTTAGCAGATAAAAATGTACAAAAGCATATCTTACCACTCCTTTTGAGAAGAGAATCGTCACGCCCGTGAAGCTGCCCACCGGGCAGGAGAGACTGGCCTGAACCTGGGGTAGTTGCGGTAGAAATTCCAGTAGCTAGGGGATGATGGGAAGGAGTTGCGGAATACCAGGCGGGTGGCCAGCCAGCAGCTTGTCCGTTGAACATTCTCAGCTTGTCGTAAACGCTCTCCGCACCCTGATGTGCCTGTACTGCTGCTTGTTGTTCCTTCTGCGAAGCCAAGTTTCTCAACACCCTGTTTATAGATGACACCTGCGATGAAAAGGAAAGAACTCTACGTGAAATCTGGCTTTTATCGAAAGACAATCTTTCCGTTTGAGATGAGGACCCACGACTTTGGGCAGGTAGGTAGGAACTTGAAGTCTTTGAAGGCTTGAAAACAGGGATTATTTTATATAGATATAGAGCAAAAACCATTTCCAAAATAATTAATATATGTGGAAAATATAGCAGGATAGCATTCTTGTCTTTTCGACCCACTCATATAACGAATTCAGATCATAATAAGAATTAAATCCAAAAATTACACAGGCCGAAAAAGTTTCATAACCTCAAAATCAGCTAAAAGCGCGTTTTTGCACTTTTAGGTTAGGATATTTTGAAAATCTGACAGACAGAAGCACTTTTGAGCTCAGATTCGGATTCAACGCATCAAAATCCTTCGGAAATGTTAGGTCTGGTCTCTAGCTTTAAAATTTGTCGGCCTGTGTTAAGGAATGAGCGCTGATTCTAATGACAATGACTAACATTGACAAGCACCGTCGTCCGATAGGACCTTTCAGGACCTTCAGATGAAAGCACACCGCTATCCAATTATTATTACATAAAACGGTTTCTATGGCTATTCCTTCCCTTCCTTCCCACTCGATCTACAATCGTCTTCGGCTTAAACCCATAACCAGTGGCTAACTTAAAAGTTATAATGAGCCGGCTGTTGCACTCGACTCATAATAGACTTTCGCGCAACTACGTGCATATCTGCCCACATAATAGCGAGCACCGACCATCAAACGATCCCCCTGGGTGGATATCGAGCGAGAACTTCTTAATTACGAATCTCTGAAACGTTCTGTGAAAGAGCAAGGCTGGGGTGAGATGAGGGAGTGATTCAATTCCTAGGAATGAATGTAAGACTTAACCAATTGGCGAATGAATTACCAAGTTATCAAGAGTTGGAGTGCATCTAAGTAAAAACTAATTCACTCTTAAAAAATGCATTGATTTTTTTGAGACAATTTTTATACATGATAAAGTAGATATTTCGGGTTTCAATCGTGTACAAAACTACGAATTTTGCCGACGTTTCGTGAACATTGCAGTTCACTCCTGTAGAGCTGACCTGTTTCAGGTCATCGCTGAATAAGTGATCTGCAATGATCACGAAATGTCGGCAAAATTCGTAGTTTTGTACACGATTAAAACCCGATATATCTACTTTATCATGATGAATAATCGTGAAAGCATCAAATCTATTATTAATTTTTATACATTTATCACTGAAAATCAAAGCATATATAATATAATATCTAACTATCCATAGACTTTGTAAGAAATTAGAATGAAATAGAGATTATTTGAATCAGGATTTGAGGCCCACGAAGCGACAGTATGATTGAGAATCATCAAACAGCAGCCGATAGACCTGACCTGCTCCTTCATCGTTTCAAACACGGTGTGGCCCATGCTCTAGGACTGGTGGTTCGCTTCGATCGTCGCACAACAGCCGCAGCATCGATGCAGACCATTACACGCGCGACCGGACACGAATAATTGTGCAACACGCTTAACTGATCCCATTCACCCTGATTCTACCCGCTTCCATCCGCACTAGCAGCAACCCCCTCCCACTGTTCATCCTGCCACAACGTTACTACGACCATCAAAGCCACCATCGTCGCCACCAATACCAATACTATTGCAAACACCATAGTCAAAACAAGCGAAAGAGCGAGCCTTCGATCCACACGAGATCTCCGGACCCGCTTTTCCATGTATATGCAGCGTGCAGAGAGGTGGATTGATCAAGCCAGTCTGATCCCATCCATTTGAACCCCTCCGATATATAAAGATACGAGCGCGTGCCATCTTCATTCATGGAAAAGCCTACCTAAAATCTTAATGGGCATTGATTTAGAGTTACAACCAGAGTTTGCTTTATGCCGATACACTTTGGATTATATTTCGGATACTTAAAAACCTAAAATAGTAATTCGTAATAGTAATAATTTAATAGTAATTCGAAGAAGAATGACCTGAAGTGTTATTTCCGACTAATAGTCAAGCCGTGTATTGTCGATGGTTCCAATTCTAATTGATTTACCGTAGCTAAAACAAGAGTCTAACGAAAATACACCAGGAGAATTAGACGTTTTTCATTGGTTTTTGTCGGAAATAAACCTATAGGGATATCTGAAGCAGAATTGTCAGACGCATCAACTAATGCGTTGCAGCGGCACTAATTCCGGTTAACTACCCTCTTTTCTAACTAACCCCTCTTGCTGATTCACGAAATTTATATTACAAGTCAAGGGATTTAGACTGCTTTTCCGGCACTCTGTGCCTGAAAGGAATTGCTGCTTTGGTGTCTGTGCTGACCAGTGTCTTTGGGTGTATTTGCTTGATTGGTATGTAACGAGGGTGGATCGAGAGGATGTTTGGAAGACGTACGCACGCGGGAGAAGATTCTTGGGGATTGGAGGGCAACTGGGGTTGAGGGTGGACAATGTCGGGTCCGCGTAATGGACCGATTACCCCACCCAGCCGATCGTATTGACGAGACTTTGATTAGGGTCGAGTGGCCAGATCCGACGGGTAAGTGCCGGCCGGTTGCGCACCCTGATAAGCTTACAACATATACCATGGTTGCAGTCCACGCTCCATGGGAAAGGGAAGATTCATCAACATGGATGCTTCAGGATTAATGCCAACTCTTCGAAACCTACCCATTTGAACGTCCAATCTCGATTCATGATCGGCTTATGATTCTTGAAACTTGAATTATTGTGAACATACTTACACTTGGAATATTGTCGTTGTTGCAGACTCCTTCTTGCAGCAATCGATCCCGGATCTCCCAAGCAAAGATCGAGGGACACTCTCGCTTGTAATCAGCAATTTTATTCACGACTGGTGTTGTCGCCACTCGTGGTTTGCTACCGCCAATTGCTCGTGGTTTTATTGAGCCAGTTTCATAATATCTGTAAAAATAGTAGGTTCTCGTCAGTTACAGGATACGATTATTCTAGAACGAAAGGAACTACGCTGCTTAAAGATTAAAATAGTAATTCCTGAAGCCTCACCTTCCGAGGATCTTAGATACACATCCATTGCTGACTTGTAGAATGCGTGAAATATCGCAGGGTCTAGCGCCACTGTGAGCCAATTCGACGATCTTCTGCCTCGTGGAATCCGGCAATGGCCTTCCGTTGACGTACACACCACCAAGTTGGTTAACCCCGCTGTGCCCTGCAGCCGAGCATCCAAATATTGAGTTCTGTCCGACCATAGAACCCCCTCCAATACCTGCTGCACCCCCGTGCATCAAGTCCTCCTCTGTGAAGCAAAATCTCCAATATACATTCTATCACTTTAGCCGGCTCCATTCGTAAACAGTTTGCATGAAACACAAATACTCTTAGCCCTAATTACGAAGTGATGCAATTACTATCTATGTACCTACATGAATCTATATGTCCATGGGGGAGGCGTCATATCGACACCGGGAAATACATTATGCCCTGTGTATACGTTGAACCTGACACTTGACAACACCACGGAATTCAGTGAAATGAAAATCGCGTTAAAATCCCTGTTTACGTTTCGCTGAGCTAAATTTTTCGACAGTTTGCCTTGTTGAGTAAATGATTGACGTTTCATTGAGTTAATTTTTCGTTTATGTGCCACCGCTACTAAAAAAAAATCAAACTTAGAATCTATAGGCCTCGAACTCACTTCTTCTATCAAGTATTCTGAATCTTTGAAAGAGACTCTGTTTAAAAGCTAAACTTGAGTTATAGAAATGTGATCTTGAGTTTTTTAAATTAAGAAATTCAGCAGTTATTACAACTTTCTATAAAACTATTTAATTCCATTTCTTATGCCAGGGTTGTTATAGAATTTCGATTTCAAAAAAACAGACCTCTACCAAGTTTTTTTCCAGGGCAATTTAAAAAAATGTAGGCATTGCATTTACTGTTTCATTTCGAGAAAATAAGAAACTTTGATGTAAAGAGAAGGATCCTTATACAGGAAGATTGACACCGGATTAGGGGGTATGGCATTTTGAGATTTGACGCCAACATACAAAGTTTCACGCCTATCTACCTATTTTCATACTTGATCATTCAAATTTCGCCCTCAGTACTTCAATACCTTTTTAGAATCTTTTTCACGAGAAAATAGACAAACGAAATGAAATGAAATTAATCTTTCCAGTTGTTCCTTCTGGCTGAAAAAGGGTAAAGTTTTTGGAATTTCCTATACATACAATATCTAAAGCAACATTATTTGAAGATAATTTGTTATTATGCATAAAATTTTTAAGTGAATGATCTTCTAAAAGTGGATTTTTCCTTTCTTGTTTCTTTACACTCGAGAACAATAAAAATAACTTTTTCTCTTTCTGTGGTCTTAAGGTAAAAAACTTCGACACCTTCACTAGAATAAAAAAGACGCCTATTTCAAAAACACTCAACAATATTTATTTTTTTATTAGCAATTAAAAACAACTATTATATTAACGGGGTTTTAAAAGTGATAAAAATTCTTTTATCGGAGTTAAGTTTTTGACGTCAAAGAGAAATTTAAATCTTGATTTAATCAGAATTTAACTTCTTTATGTACAGTTTTATTAATAGTGCTTGCAAACTCAAAAAGTTTTAATTTTCTACTCCACTTTTTAAATTTTACTGCATTTCTTTCTAAGCATAATCTTTTTGATTTGCATTCTTAATAAATAAGAAGAATTTCTAAAAATCACTACTCTTAAGATAAAAAACTTGATAAACAGTTTTTAATTATTCAAAGTTTTAATAATGAATTTTGGAAGATTTCAAACCTTTAATAGAAAATTATTTAATTTCAGTGCGAAGAATTAACCACTTGAATCTTGAGTGAACACTCGATTTCAAGAGTTCAAAAATTTTAAAGAGTTCAAAAAATTTTTTAAAATGTAATATACTTTTTATTATATATTTTAAAGATTTCAATTATTTGAGAGTTTCCACAAAAATTCTACAAAGATTTCAAAGACTTCTCACAGTTTTAAAATATTTTAAATATTAAAAATATATAACAAATATTTCATAGCTATGACAAACATTTTAATGAATTCCCAAAGATTTCAAGACGATTGAAAAGATTTCATAAAATTCTATATTTTTAAAAAATTTCAATAAATTTGCAAACATTCTAAAAAGACTTTACAAAGTTTTTAAAGATTTAAAATATTTCAGCGATTTAGCAAAGATTTCACAGAGGCTTCAAAATATTTCACAAAGATTTGAAAGATTTCTCGAAGGTTTGTGCATCGGACTTCAAGAGTGATCTTCCCTTCGTTTCAAAGTATCAGCGGTGTGATTTCGAGGCGTGAGTCTATATTTTCTTTTATCTATTTTTTATCCACGATTTTTCTCCTTTTATGGTTACTTCATCATTAATTTTCGGCCTAAAAAAACCAGACATTTTTTTAAATTATTCCCCACCTTTGGTGCAAAGATTGCCGCTTCGCCGTTAACCTGTTTTCTTTGAACTCTAGGGTAAATTCACTCTTGTCTTTTATTCAAGAAACATGCAACACCATGAAAAGCGAGGCTCCACATTACAAGAACTAACTCGCTGGGAACTGCGCTAAATGCGTCTTGCAATTAACAAATTTAATTACTCCCCATGTTTGCACGTGAACTCGCAGAACACCTGTAGTGCAAAACACATTTTGTATGCGACTAAGCAAAGAGCCTCTTTTCAAGCCCGTACTATATGCGAATTATTTGAGTCCGCGTTCCCATGCATCACATCTCAAGCATCCTCACTGCTGGGTTATATTTGAAATCTGACTGTTTTAAAAGACCAACACAAAAGAGACACTGGCAGCGATTAAAAGATATAATATTACATTTTTTTAATCCCCTCGTCAACATTTAAAACTCCTTGTTTGATATTCGACGCGTGCATTTTATGCGACAGTGATAGCGTTCAAGGCGATTTGTCTTCTCAGTGATGACTAATAGGTTCGAACGTCGGCTCGTGAATGCGATTTTTTCATTGATCAAAGGGGCTCTCGTCTTCCGAACTAATTCCTTTCCTTCTTTCTTTGGCTCCTGATGTCCCAGAATGAATATTCATTACGTGTTCGTATAAACGAGCGAGTAAGTCAAGCTTTTAGATCTCACGTTAAGTTATGTGAGCAGGTACAGATACCCGAGTCGAAATATAGGTTCTCTATTGATTCTCCATAATGTTGAATTAATTCTCTTTTGATTCTCTTCAGTCTTAGATGTTCTCCGTTGATTCTCCGTAGTGCTCAAAAATGCTCTTTCGATTCTCTTTACTCTTAGACGTCCTTCTTTGATTCTCTTCAGTCCTTGTTGGTTCTCTTTTAATTCTCTTTAATTCTCTTCGTTCATGC